>MU826875.1:48856-414199 GCA_029204205.1 Desmophyllum pertusum | reverse complement strand
CGAAACCTTTTTTGGAAAGTTGGCCTTGGATCAGTGTGGGCTCTTTTTAACAACCTTTCCCTTATTCATTTGATGTCAATCCGCCGGCTGTTTCCTGATGTTTCTTTGTCGCTTGACACCACTAGTGCTGGTTGGTGATGTTATTTCATTTTTTCCGTCAGTGTTTTCTAACTGAGGATCGGTCTGTCGAACCTGTGGTAGTTGACATCGCCTTGTTGTCAAATCAACAAGTTATTGTGGCCTTGATTTCATGAGGCGCGTCACCTTTTTGAAGTTGTCCTTTGGGATCAGTGCGTCTCTGTTTAACAACTTTCTGATTTCACTGAATTCAACTCATCGGTCTTTGTGAAGTCTGAGTCCGGGGTTTTTGTGGGTACTCAGTGGTCTTCGGGAGATGATTCTCTATCTTTGGGCTTATCCATTCACTCCAATTAAAATCCCGTGTCGCCTCAGTCTATGTTTTGATAGACCTCTGAGGTAATGAATGGCGAAAATATTTCTTCCCTCGGGATATTCGAGGGTAACTTGACCTGTCTCCAGTACGTCTGAGTTGCCACGTTACATGCATTGCTGTTTTAAAGTCGGTCAGAGTGATGTGTCCTTTGTTTCATTAGGCGAGCAACTTTTTGGAAAGTTGCCTTGGGATCCGAAGGTGTGGCTCTTTTAACAATCTATCCGCTTATTTCATTTGCCGTCAATCACTGCTCAGGTTAAACTTCCGGGGTTACGATATATCTTTGGTCGCTCGGCTCTGACGACATTTGAGTGCTGGTCGGTGATTTGATTGACATTTTTCCGTCGAGTGTTTTTTTCTAACTGAGGATCGGTTCTGTCGAACCTGTGGTAGTTGACATCGTTGTTTGTCAAAGTTGGCAGAGTGATGTGGCCTTAATTTCATGAGGCGCGTTCACCCTTTTTGGAAAGTTTTGTCCTTGGATCCAAGGTGGCGGCTCCTCTTTAAGAAACTTTCTTATTTTCCACTGAATGTCAATCCATCAGGTTGTTCTGAAGTCTGAGTCCGTTCTGGGGTACTCAGTGGTCCTTCGGGAGATGATTCTGCTATATTTGGCTATCCAGTCAGCTTCCAATGAATCCCCGGTGGTCTCCCTCAGGTTCTATGTTTGATAGACTCCTGAAGGTAAAGAAGGAGAAATATTTCCCTTCCTCCTCGGGATATTCTGATTGGTAACTGACCTGGATCACCAGTAATGTCTGAGTTGGCCACGCTTAACATCATTGCTTGTTTAAAAGAAAAAAGTCGGGCAGAGTGATGTGGCCCGTTGATTTCATTAGGCGCGCAACCTTTTTGGAAAGTTGTCTTGGGGGGGGAATCCAAGTGCGGCTCTTTAACAACTTCCTTTATTTCATTTGATGTCAAATCCGCCCAGGTTCTTTCCGATGTTTCGTTTGTCGCTTGACTGACATGTGAGTGCTGGTCGGTGATGTTATTTACATCTTTCCGTCATGTTTTCTAACTGAGGATCGGTTCTGTCGAACTGTGGTAGTTTGACGAAGCATCATTGTTGTCAAAGTTGGCAGAAAGGTGTGGCCTTGATTTTCATTAGGAGTGCGCGCACCTTTTTGGAAAGTTTGTCTTGGATCCAAGGTGCGGCTCTTTAACAACTTTCTGATTTCCACTGAATGTCAATCCAATCAGGTTCTTTTGAAGTCTGAGTCCCGTTCTGGGGTACTCAGTGGTTTTCTTCGGAGACGATTTCTCCATATTTGGCTTATCCAATCCACTTTCATTAAAATCTCCTGTGGTCCTCTTCAGGTCGGTGTTTGATAGACTCTAAAGATAATGCAGAAGAAATCTGTCCCTTGCTTGGGATATTCTGATGGTACAGATTTCCTAGAAATACAACAAAAAAGATCATTATATGGATGTGTGACACCATCATATAACAATTATTATTTTTTCCCAAATACAAATTATTTTAACATCAGTAATAACTATCACTGGCCCTGTAAAGGAGTGTTTCCGGTTCGGCGCATGTTTCATGCTTTAATATCACTTTTTTCCGTTTTAAAAATGTACTTCTCAATAATTCAATAATCACATACATGTACCTATAATAATATTAGTCCAAGCAACACAACGACGAATGACCAAAATTCACAAAAAAAATTTAACAGATTACACCAACGATTCTCAACAATGAAATACCAGAAATTATTAGTATTTCATTTATTCTGATATTTAAATGTCTAGTACATTGTTGGGGTAATCCGTTGAAATTGTTTGTGAATTTTGGCGTCATTCGGGCCGTTTTTCTTGGAAAGGAATTATTAGTAGTATGTGATTTATACTGGTTGGAAGTATTGAGAAATACATGTGCTGGGGAACTGGTTTTTTTTTTAATGGACCTAACCGTAAACACGCGTACCGGCGTATTATAAGCCGCACAGATAAGCCGCACCCCAATTCAGAATTAAATTCAAAACTAAGTTGATAAGCAGGAACACATGCGTCGAACCATGAAACACTCCCTTTTCAAAAGAGGCGATCTCATAATATATTATAGACCTTTTCAAGTTTTTTGCAACACCAGTCTTGACTAGAGGCAACACAGCAACATTTATCAGTAACATATGGGATTGGGATAATGAATTGTAAACTGATGTGGTGTCTACTCCAATTTTTTGCTTCTTTTTAAATTTTAACTCCTCTGTATAGCTTATCAGCTGTATACATGACCCCCGCTAGCAGAGTCGCTTCCATTTTTAGGAAAGATCAAAGCAACTCTGGCTAGCTAGGGTTATCACCTGAATTATTTGTGTACCATATTTTCTCAATTAAGCCCAGGGCCCTGATATAAACGCTGGTGTTCAAATAAACGCTCTATCAATAATAGTTTTTGTATTAAAAAGAAAATGAGGATATGACAAAATTAATGTGGCTAAGTGGTAAATTTAGTAAAGTTACATGCACTGACTGATAATATTTTTTTTGCCCTGTTTTTTGCACTCCCCCCCCCCCCCCCCCCCCCCCCCCCCAACCCCTTCAAAATGGCGCCGGAAACCGTGGATAGTGTATAATGTATTCGAGTGCAATGTGTCCCTTTTTTACGAAAACAAGTATTCAAATAGATAGTCATATCAAGCGCATTTATACTGCTAGCTGTAGCAAGTAAGCTTAAATTATTCTCCCGAAAATTTAGATAAGCTTGCAAAAATGTTGTGAGCGCAACTGACTAATGCTATGACGGTTTCTCGTACTGCATGTCCGAAAAAAAGGAAAACCTACCTTGTAACAGATATGTGCTGAACATTGGACAAGCAAGCATGCCTGAAACACTTATCAATGGCGGGATCAATGGACAGAAGATGCATGTTTTGTGCGGAGAAAAACCAGGAGAAAATCATTGCAAAGGAAGCCGCCATGTTGTCCGTCACACGGGAGACTGGGCCTCAAATCTATAACACGGCCACAATGAATGATGGGATGTTTCGTGTTGGGGTGGGGCCAGGTAAGGGCCCGGGCCCATATGGGGAGGGGAAAGGCTTTTTCTAGTTTATAACTCCTTGGGGGCTTCCCAATACCGTAATGTCGGATCAAGCCAGTGTCGAAGTGTTTGTTTCAGACGAGATCGAGTGTTCCACTCTTATGTTTGAAGATTATAAGGGTAAATTGTTTTCGGCTTGGAATGAAGTTATAAGATTTTCCGGACGGGGGACGGGGTGGGGGGTGTGGGTAGGGGAGGTTGAAGGAGTAGGACCTCTATGGATGGTCGTCGTACCTAATTAAAAGTTAATCACGTTTTGGTACCGTCTAGGGTGTTTCTTTTCAATTTTTTCGTTTGTTTTGTTTGGTTTGTTTGTTTGTTTTCACAATAGCTACATAGTATCTGATAGCTGAGAATTGGCCAAAATCAGTTTAACTGTTTAGCTGAGAATGAGATATTTTGTTTTGGCTTTATTTTCTACAGAAATAGAAAACGCCGCTCCTGTTTACTACATAATATGTGGCGGTTAATTTTTTCGGGTTCTATTTTTTGCGTTTCTATTTTCACGATCCCCCAAAAAAAAAGTTTCCGAAAAGGTTCCGAAAAATTTCCTCCGTTCATGAAATTAACCGTATCACACTTTACCCTGCGTTGTCGTTCTTAAATTTAGCGCTATACGGTAACCGCGCTTGTAATGCGAACACTCGAAGATACTCTCGCCTGCGGCTCGTGTTTGAATAAAGTTTCCCAAATTCCAAGCGCGCGCCAATTTGGTTTTCCTGATGTGAAAGGCAAATCTGAATATAATAGCTTGTCGTACGTATACTTTCTTGATAATCGAAGTTTTGGAAAGTAAATTGTCGAATTCACCTTTGAGAAGAACAGAACAGTGCAGAATGCAGTTCAATTGCGCGCGCATGCTAGCTGACTTAAAAAAGCTCCACGCTTTGAAATTAATTTCCGCAAAATTAGGTGAAACGGTATGGTGTGTTGAAGTTAAGAAATGAATAAGTTTCCGTTTTCCGCTTGCTTGGGTTTTTGCTTCTTCTTTCGTTCACTTCTCGTGGTTTTATTTTCGTTTCCGTTGTTGGCCGAGGAAAGCCTCGAGTTTTAAAACTGAGCGGTCGGGAAATTTAAAGCTCGCAAACTTAACAAACAATCACTAAATACACAAACTTACCTTGTGCAAGGGAGGCACATGCAAAGCAAGTAAAACAATCGAATAACTCTCATTTCCGTTTATAAATCATTGCTGCAGTTTCTGTAGCAACTTACACACGACAAAAAAAAAATTCGAGTGAAACTAACGTCATAAAGTTTAATCACCTATGAGCAGCTGTAATTGATAATTATACGTCATTCATTACCGGCTAAGTGTTAATTAATCATCTTCCATCAAAAAAATAGGTACGCAACGCGTACATGTGTGTACTGCAAAGTTTTCCCTAGGTTATTTAGGGGCGGACCATTAGATATCCCGGGAGGGGGGGGGGGGGGGGGGGGGGGGGGGGGTAAAAAAAATTCCAGTGCATGATATTTTTTTTCCAGCCTGAGTTGTCTGCAGGATTTTTTTTTTAGGAGAGCAAGCTCTGCACGAATTTTTTTTCCACAGATCTTTTCATATATACATATGTTCAGTTTGCTTGCAGGAATTTTTTTTATGGTCAGCTGCTTGCCCCCCCCCCCCCCCCCCCCCCCCCCGGGATATCTAATGGTCGCCCTTATCATTTGGAAGTGGTAAAGTCTTTGTCACTAAATATGATTTACTCAAAATACACTAGCCAGCTTGGAAAGGATGATGGGGAATAGAAGGGCACAAATGGAAGGTGTATAACTAAACTGTGTTATTTTTACTTGCCAGATAAATGTATATATATCTAATCTTGATAAATATGAAAGAATGTAATTTACAGAAACAGAGTTGTAAGACTTGAAGAATGTGAATTGAAACTGTATTGATAATTGATTTTTTTCAAAACGGATCAGTAATGTTAAAGCTTGACGAAAAAAGTATCAATTCATTATTGTGAGATAGTGACTGACTTCACAAGCCAAGTTAAAAACCAAAAAGAACAAAGTAACGTTAAATTAATATTAGAGATCCATGCAATTTTGCCTCGCAATAATTCTTGAAAACTGGGTTAAAAAACGTAAACACTTTTTTAGTACAAGACTGTTTAGTTTTCCAATACACAAAGGATATGGTTACAGGACTTACAGTACTACTCAAAAGTAGGGGGGGTGGGGGGGGGGGGGGGGGGGGGGTGGGGGGATGGGGACTTCGATATAAAAGTGACGAGGGTGATCGTCTTTTTGGGATTAAAACTCGTGGTTTAGTACCGCTTAGGGGTGTTAAAATCTAAAATGACTACCGTTAGAGTTATTCTGGTACCTTTTTAGGGTATTAAGCTGGAAAAAAAAATGACAAACTAGTTTATACTTAGAATTGGAAACCTCTTAGGGGTGAAACATAATTTGAGCCACGCCCCCAAAAAACGAGATTCTGGTACCTTTTAGGGGGTATTTTCCAAAACTACGACGATCACCCCCGTAATTTTTATATGGGAGTCCCCCCCCCCCCCCCCCCCCCAGGAGGTGTTGTTCCCTCAGTGGACTGACTAGATGTTGTTCTCTCACCGGTCTGCTCCGCTAACAATCGGCAGTTGTGTTTCTTGATCGTAGGCATCCATGCTTGAGGAATTTCGATTCCACCATCTCTTTTGCTGTTGTTTGGATGGAGTCTGTTTGTATGGCCTCTTTAACCTTTCGAGTGTACCAATGAGGGTCTCTGTCAATAAACTTAACCTCGTTCCAAATAGGAAGGTTGCCCAGTCTCGTGGCATGTTCCGAAACTGCGGAGTTCTGAGTACGAGCAAGCTGCATGTCTCTGTCGTGTTCCTTTATTCTTTCACGCATCGATCTCGCTGTTTCACCGATATATACTTTGCCGCATTCACCAGTTCACATGGAATCTTATAGACAACACCGTCTCGTCTCGTTTCTCTCGAGACGCGTCTCGTTTCTCACGAGAGTCAATGAGCCGGCAATTTAGGAAATATATTACTTGCAAGTGACCACCTCGCGTGTCAATGGCGTATGTGTCAAAATGTTTTATCTACGATCCGTTGCCAAATCGATGGACCGAAGGTCCAATGTATAAACAAGCAATAATTCTACATGTTCATGTAGTTAAAACGTGTTGACAGAACCACGGTAAAACTTACTGGCAAGTACAGAAAACGATCCGCGTATATCGATCGTTCGCAAGAATGGCGTAGTATCGAAGGCCTGATTTCAGACTTATCGCGTATCAAGGCTACATTAATTGCGTAACTTATCGAAGGCTTGATTCATTACGCGGGGTTACGATCGTAGTATCGAAGGTTTAGAGTTATCGCGTAAACTTTTCGAAAGGCTTGATCATTGCGTATCGTATCAAAGGCTAGATCATTGCGTATATTTCCGAAGGCTTGATTCATTGTGATCGATGTATGTATGCATGTATTGTATCAAAGGTTAGATTTATCGTGTATCTTATCAACATTGCGATTCGCATCGGAAGGCTAGATTTATTGGGTATCCTTATCGAAGGCTTGATTCACTGCGATCGTATCGAAGGTTAGATTTATCCCGTATTTATCAAAGGCTTGATTTCATTTGATCGTATCGAAAGGTTAGATTTATTGGGTATCCTATCCAAGGCTTGATTCATTAGTTTTATCCATTATACTTTGTAAAGCGCTTTTAAAACAGCGATGAATAAGCGCTATATAAATTAGTTATTATTATTATTCATTGCGATCAAGTCGAAGGTTAGATTTATTCCATATCGTATCGAAGGCTTGATTTATTGCGCATCTTATCGAAAGGCTTGATTCATTGCTATTTTATCCACTTGATATACATTATTGTGTATGGTATCGAAGCGCCGCCATTAAAATTCGGAAAACTGTGGTTTGTTATTGATTTGATCGATTGTCTGTAGTTTGTTTATCGATTTGATGTTAACAATAGAGCATTGTTAACATTTTCTTTGTTAAACATTTCTTTTGTTTACAATTTTACGGTATAAGTGCATAGTGTTGACTGCGCAAGCGCAGTACACACCCAAAAAAACTATCTAAATCACGTAGGGGCGTCAATCACGCGTAGGGGCGTCAGGGACGCGAGGGGCGTCACGGACGCGCAGGGGCGTCAAGGACGCGCAGGGGCGTCAAGGTCGCGCAGGGGCGTCAAGGTCGCGCAGGGGCGCCAAGGACGCGCAGGGGCGCCAAGGACGCGCAGGGGCGCCAAGGACGCGCAGGGGCGCCAAGGACGCGCAGGGGCGCCAAGGACGCGCAGGGGCGCCAAGGACGCGCAGGGGCGCCAAGGACGCGCAGGGGCGTCAAGGACGCGCAGGGGCGTCAAGGACGCGCAGGGGCGTCAAGGACGCGCAGGGGCGTCAAAGGTCGCGCAGGGGCGTCAAGGTCGCGCAGGGGGCGTTCAAGGACGCGCAGGGGCGCCAAGGACGCGCAGGGGCGCCAAGGGACGCGCAGGGGCGTCAAGGACGCGCAGGGGGCGCCAAGGTCGCGCAGGGGCGTCAAGGGTCGCGCAGGGGCGCCCAAGGCACGCGCAGGGGCGCCAAGGACGCGCAGGGGCGCCAAGGACGCGCAGGGGCGCCAAGGACGCGCAGGGGCGCCAAGGACGCGCAGGGGCGTCAAAGGACGCGCAGGGGCGTCAAGGACGCGCAGGGGCGTTCAAGGACGCGTAATGTCGTCTATCACGCGTGGGGCGTCAATTACGCGTTAGGGGCGTCAATGACGCGCACGGGCGTCGATTACGCGTAGGGACGTCAATTACACGTAGGGGCGTCCGATTACACGTAGGGGCGTCGATTACGCGTAGGAGCGTCAATCACGCGTAAGGCGCAATCACTCGTCAATCACGCCTGAGGGCGGCAATTTTCGAGGGCCCTTCACGCGTGATCGGACGAGTGATTGACGCCGGCAATTACGCGTAGGGCGTAGGGGCGTCAATTCACTCGTAGGGGCGTCAATATTCAGCCGTATTATTCAACGACTACGACTCCGAAACATCATGTTGCATCTGACTTGAAGAGTTCAGTTCAAAAATCAGTCGTCAGCCCTTTGAAAAATATAAGGGGCTTATTTTCGGAATTTTACGGTAAATAGAAAATAGAAACACAATAGGTCGAGTATCAGATGGTACTTTAATCCAAGTAAAATGTTCACCCCAAAACTGTATTCAAACACCTTTTTAAAATGAAAGAAACTAATTACTACAACGGGAGCTACAATGTATAAGCATCTTTGTAAGTTCAGTAATACTAGTCTAAAATATATAATATATAATATAATACATCTAATCCAAAAATAGCTGTGTCAGTAAATTAATCCAGTGCTAACTTTTTAGAACCAAAAACACAATACTATTAAAAGGAGCTATTGTCACGACATTTTAAGTCATTTTTGCAAAGTGCCAATCACTTTCAAATTGGAGGAAAAGCTCCAAATAAATAGTTTACTAAGGTAGAAAAACACCAAAGAGGTAATAAGAAACCAAAACAGGAACAAGGAATGGCTGAGAATGGAGAAGATTAAGACGGGATTGCGAACGGCCGAACTTTAAAAAAATGGCCAATTTCTTCAAGATGCGCCATCCGTGACGTAGCTCCTTGTGGTTGGTTAATTTTTATAGAAAATCTGTGCAATATTGTTCCAGTAAACCGTGCCATTCATACATCTAAGTATAAATAATCTACAAATATTTCTGTGCATTTAGCAGTGGCATAAACCACTTGGGTATACACCCCACATAATTTATTTTGTCAAATTTTAAATTCTGCTTACAATTCCAAGAAGAAGAAAAAAAAACCCCAATTTTGAACTTACACATTATCTGTAGTAATTTACCCATCATGAGTTTCACAGTGTGTGATAATATAAATTATTCATAGTTATACATTAGTGTACGTGTACAGCCTGTGAGAGCACCCTGCTTATTAGGCTCTAGTGGCAAATGCTGAAATATTAGGTGCAATAAAAAACTACCATTTTAAAAACCCTACTATTATTATAATAAATACATTCAAGAGAATATTATATTTACCTGGCCATTAACTTTTTTTAGCAAGAAATATTCTAAAGAGACATCTCAAAAATCCCAGGGAGGGTTAGTGCGTGGGGGGGGGGGGGGGGGGGGGGGGGACTGTCATTTCTCATTTTGCGGGCGTGGTCCAATCATTTTCACCCCTAATATAAGAAGTATTAATCTATTTTCTGACAAGTAGTAGCCTGCGAACACAGTACTATACTTAAGGGGACACTGTCCCGGCATATTTGCTCAAAATGTTAAAATGCATGAAAATAATGGTCCCTAAATCTATGAAATAACAACTTAATAAACTCTAACTAAATGATTAAAAAGCAAATTTCTTCAAGAAAGTCCATACTGCAACAAAAATTTTGCAAAATTTCAAAGATTTCCGAGCCAAATTTGAAACTTTGAAAAAATGACATCCTGACGTTTTTTCAAAAAAATCATATTGCAATCCATTTCCATCCTCGCTGTCGTTTGTCATCCTCACTTCCTAATGGGTTCCTGTCATTTTTCGAGTGCTATTCTACAGAATTAAACCATTATTGATCAACTTCCTATGATCTAGATATGTTTCTGAGCTTCCCCCAAATCATGCTAAAATCAGGGACAGTGTCCCTTTAACATCCGAGAAGACGTGTTTGTTTCAATGGAAATCCACTAATAGTGGCCTGGGTCTTGCTAAAAGTTATTATACTAGTACAGAAAAACTGTTAAAAAATTTACTTGACTAAGGACGGGTAGGAAGGAAGTGGATTGAAACTTGAAATAGTCGGCCCAAACGTTTTCAAGCTCAAAATCAATGATCCTGGCTTGTTCCCACCTCAGGAGAATGAATTGTTGTCTTTCTTGTTGCTGTTGTTGTTGTTGTTGTTTTGTGCGTCAGTGAGTGTACCTTCATAATTCAAGCGTAGTTTACACAAAAACTTGGGAGAATTCTCATGATACGACCCCTTTATCTACCGGAAAAATTAATATAATTGAGAAATTCTAAGGTACCAATTTCAACTTGAAATAAAAACAATCGCAATTCCTTGACTGCCAGGAAATTTTATTTAACCCAGGGTTACCCTTAACAATAATACATGTAGGCCAGTTCTTGAGTTGCCTTTTTTGTCTCTGCTTTCAAAATACTGGGCTTGAATAATTTTCAGACAGGCTCCGGTCGGTCATACCTGATCGTTTTCTGGCTTGTCAAATATAACATTGTACTGTACTACATTTTTTCCCCTCTAATACACAATATTAGCCCCTCCCCCTCCCCCCCCCCCCCCCCCCCCCCCCCCCCCCCCCCAAAAAAAAAAAAAACAAACAAAAACCAAAAGGCTGAAACTCAGAATGGCCTGTTTGACATCACATCACATTCCATTTTTTTTAATATTATTTATTATTATTATTTTTTTGTGCCATGTTTGCCTCATTTTAAATGTCTGAGAGAATCTTATTAGGAATAACCCTTCACTCCCAGAAACCTTGAGTCAATAAAATGTGGTTCTAACTTTGAGTCTGTGGATGAAACCCTAGTGTGTGACCATTCAAATGAAAGCTACTGAGCAGGACTTTCATGTGGTACTGTTTATTATGCTGTACAAGGTGGTTGTAACTTTTGAGTCTGTCGATGAAACCCTAGTGTGTGACCATTCGAGTGAAAGCTATTGAGTAGTACTTTCATGTGGTGCTGTTTATTATGCTGTACAAGGTGGCTATAACTTTTGCGTCTGTCGATGAAACCCTAGTGTGTGACCATTCGAATGAAAGCTATTGAGTAGTACTTTCAAGTGGTATTGTTTGTTTTTGACAATTTTGCAAAACGAAATTGAAGATTTTTTCTCAGTTTTGAACTTACAAAAATAACATGTATCACTCTTGGGAGTGAAAGGGTTTAAGCTATATTTTAGCTATAGAAGTAGGTTGTCACTACCTGGTTTCACATTATTTTGTGTCTTCCATACAAAAGCACCGCCGAGATAACTAACGCAGCTCCAAATAAGAACTGGCCGCTGATATGGAAGTCAAACAGATACACCGACACTATGCATGAAATGATAATCGCGAATGATGTTGCAAAGCCCTTAAGAATGTTGTCAGCATACTTCACCACAACTGCGACCAGGAGACCGCCAAACGCCTGCATGAAGATCACAATCCACACCACAGTGGTATAGCCAAACATCATGCCTTTTGTGTCGATCTTGTCAACCATCCTTAATAAGCATACCAATCAGGCCGATAACTGTTCCATAGATGCCCAGTTGAATGTTTCGCATCCAGGACAGATGTTTGTGAGCCTTTCAAGATCTTCTCAAAATACACACCTTTGACATGAAGTTTAAAAAAAAATAATACTGGTATTAGTTACAAAATTGTCAATGTAGAACAGCATTTATCTTGAAAACAAATGACGCAAGCAATGTCAAGCTCTCCTCAGCTAGAGTCTTTAAACTTAGTCTGGTCTAGGCACTCAGTTAGTGGATACGAGCGAAAGTGGACGAAGCGAAAAAGTGCGAGCAAAGATAAAAACAAGGAAGGACTTTCCTCTCCCCAGTACCCTAGTTTTCTCTTTGCTCACACTTTTCCACTCGTCTCCACTAACTGAGAGCTGGGAAGGCTACTTTAAACTTATAACTCCTCCCACATACAGAACAAACTCTTGTTATAGCAGACACCCTCAGGACGTAGTTTGGAGTCCGTAATAGCGAGAGTCAGCAACAGCGAGAGTCATTTTCAGTCAAACCTCTATAGCTTTTGCCGGGCAGAGGGCTGAAATCTGTCTGTAATAGCGGGTGTCAGTAATAACAGGGTGTCCGCAAAGCGTGGGTTGTCGCAGCCTACTGGGGAAGAGTAGTAATGACCAGGTAGTGGTACAGGTATTATTACCCTCAATGTAGATGGAAATGGATCGAGACAATCAACTCTCTCTTAATGGACACCTCTATAACACGGACACCTCAGTGGTGTATGGTCCCTGTGTGTAGTTTTTCAGTCATTTTATGTATCTTAACTCTATAAACTGGACACCTCTCTAAAGGCCAATTTAGACGGTACGATTTTGTCGCATACGACTTTTGTAGCGTGCGTTACTTGCGCAGTGCTCGAAATTAGCGGTCGTCCGGTCGTCCGAGACGACTAAAAAGTGTTTCGGGCAACCATTTTTCAGTAAAACTAAAGGCCCGGTCGTCCGAGAAAAACCGCCGGACAACCCAGGTGCTGAATCGATCGAAGTACTTACGTTATGTTTCTGTGATGTCCAACAGAATAAGGAAAAGAAGTTATCAATTTGTCACTGGAAAATAGCTCTAAATATAGGGGTAATCTTCAGGTAATAAATGGAAGCAACCAAGGTTGTTAAAATCAACTGAATCGAAGTTTATACACGCAAGTAGCTCACGCAAGTGGCATTCACAGTTTCTGGGTTCAAATCGCCCTATAATGCATTGCAAGCTTAGTGAAAATATTGAGTACATCATGTATGGTGATGGGTTGTGTCTCTGGTTACTTGCGATCGTGTTTGGCTCACGTTACCTACAAAGTTAGTGGCTAGAAAGTCTTAATATGTAATTTGTTTGTTTTAAAGCTTGTTTTGCAAAAATATTTTGTTTTGATTTTATTTTTGCAACCGTAATGATTTTAAACACTTTTTTAAGGCTTCTATGGCAACTAAAAATTTGCATTTGGCGACTAATAATTTCGAGCCCTGGACTCAGACATGTTATAAGTGTTGAACCTTGACACTGAATAAAGTAAACAAGTAGTTACATTAACTTTGTGTGAAACATTGTGAATTTATTATTTGAATTAATGCACTTCAGAGAATTGTGAAAATTGAGTCAAAACTCATAATTAGGCAAATTATAGGTCAGATAATATTTTAAGGACAACAAGCAGTCATCAGGGCAACCAAAGTCAGGGGTTTTGGTTGTCCGGCATTTGGCATAAGGACAACTTGGATTTTTTTTTAATTTTCGAGCACTGCTTGCGTCATGTATAAGTCGTATACGCCTTTCATCTATTAACATTGTTTGTAGCTACGACATGTCGAAGGTTTTAAAACATGTTTCAAAATCCTACAACATTTTTTCGTGTCGTACACGATAATCGTAGGTTTGATTTACACGACACAATTTGTGTCGTAGGCTTGGCCGTAAGCATTGTCGCATGCGACAAAATCGCACCGTCTAAATCGGCCTTAAGACGGAAAGTTAGTGCTGGTCCCGATGGTGTCCATCTTTAATAGAGAGAGTTGACTGTACATGATTTAAATTGACTTTTAAAAGAGTACAAAACTAACCCGCAAACCCAGAGCAGAGGGACGACAAAATAACTGCCACAAAACCAAGTAATGGACTCTGAGCTACTTTCTCTTGCTGCACAGTCGCAATCGACTGGTTTTCTTTCGCTTGCGCAGATGATGGACCATTCGTTGGTTGAATTTGTACAACGGAGACTCCGACAAACAGCAAGACGAGTGAGAACCACTGAAGCTTGACAAGAGTTTTGTTAAGCATGAACACAGAAAACAGTGCTGTTGTAAGAATCTTTAGTTGGTATGTCACCTTTAATAATAATAATAAAATTAATAATAACAATTTTTAAAGAGGGTAGCACCAAGCTAACTCAAGGTTAATTAAAGTGGCCTGGCATGGCCCTCTAAAAATTCCGATTTACAATACAATAATTTTAAAAAAGCCTAATTACATGTAAAATTCCTAAAAAGTAAAACTGAAAAAACAAAATGACCTCGCAAGAAATGTAAAATATGTAAAAAGATCATAAACAGTTTCGGTTAAAAATCCTTTGAGTCTATCTAAATTAAGAGTTTGAATATTCAGCAGCAAAAAGTTCCAAGTATTGACTCCTCTGTAGTAAAATGATTTTGCCCCGTCTTGGTGGATAACTTGGGTATAACTATTGAGAGGTTGTCGTTGGCTGCCGATCTGGTGTTAAATTGGTGTTTATCTTTTAACATATTCAAATCTATTTTGGAGATAATCAGGGCTAGATTTCTTAATTATTTTATGCATTAAAATACTAGTAGTAGTAAAGTTTTAAAGTTTAAACATAGACAAACCACATTATTTTAATATTAGGCATCAAGTAAATTTAATTGATGTGGTCTTCATGTGATATTCCCGAAACACTAATAAATATTATTAATTAATAATTATTATGATTCTACAGCTGTAGGACTCACAAGAGGGTAAAACAACAACAGAATGTTTATTACCATTTTTTTTTAAACACAGTGGGACCCCGTTAATCCAACCACCAACTGGCCTGCAAAATCTGGTTGTATTAACGGGGTGGTCGTATTTAAAACGGGGTTCTTAAATAAGAAAATGACTGAGAGAACTTCAGTTCGGGACAAAAAAAAGTGGTCATATTAACGAGGTGGTCGTATTAACGAGGTGGTCATAAGGCGGGGTTCCACTGTAAAAGCTAATATTTTAAAGATAATTAATTTTACAAAAATCAATGAAAAGAACATAAATTGGTGATTGCTACTCAGAATACATGTAACTGTCACAGTAAACATTATAATTGCCTTGATGCCAAACTAAATTCTGATATTAGAAAGCATTGTATGTCAATCAGTGAGGATAATTTAATAGTGGGATATTGGGACTGAAGTTTCTATTTTCTATCACGCATGACAATTCCTGACAAAAAAAATTCAAAAGCCGCAATTGACCAATCATGCATCATTGCACAAGCTACATCAGTAAGAAAATACACCAATCAGATTAAAGCTAAGCTCATTTTTGCTGGCAAAAAATGCCAATAAAATGAATTAAATATGATATTTACATATTAACCAAGCATGAGGGAAGTACTGGGAGAATATCGCCCTTGGACTTTCTTGTACAGACTGAGCAAAGTGAGGTCCAAAAGACCAAGGGCAATATTCTCTGTTATATGGGGCTCTATCTCTAAAACTCACTCGCTGAATTTTCTTCGTTGCTCACAGGGGTTTTCCTTTTGTGCAGGCAACAGGCGATTTTCGCCACCTATGAACATGTCCTTCGCCTGCAACTTTAATTTCCATTACAAAACAATCCTTGGGTTTCTCAACATTGTTTTTGTTGATTTCTCTGCCTGTTTCAATTTTTTCTACACCAACTCTATTTGAAAAGGAAAATGCTGTGCTCATGTTTCATGTTGCTTCCATTTTTTAGTTTTCCTTCATGAAAGTTTTCACAATTTGCCTCGCTGTTGCCTGCGCTTTGCCAGTCGGGCATTAACATTGAGCTCATAATGCCCGTGGGCATTATGGGAAAATCCTGCCCCAAGTATTAGCGAATCACAACTGCGTGTTAAAGTGTCTGTCTCAACCAGTGTGCATTGCGCGCAGATCAACTCTCAGCGGCCATTTTCGGGTGCCGCGAAAAGCTCGCAAAAATGGCCACGGTAAACCAGTCACCTCCGAAGCGTGGTCATCCTTGCTTGATTGAAAAAAACTAAGAGAATTAGGTTGAGACAATCTATGTACATGATCAATGGTGTCAGAGGAAAGTGGATGAAAAACAAAACAACTGCCTACAGTGCACACTGGTTGAGACAGACCCCTTTACAGTGTAACCCAGCCTACCGTTACCACTGGAGAAAGTTTTTGATTAATTTTTGACAACTTTAAATGCAGAACTATGCGAGGCGGAGATGTCAAGCTCCACGTTCGTGTTCTGATATCTCTGCCTCCCACGAATTCTTGCAATTTTATTTGCTAGTTTAAATAGAAGCCATCAGAAAGTTGTCAAAAATATGTCAAAATGTTTGTCAAAAATTAATCAAAAACTTTGTCGAGTGGCAACGGTAGGGGTGTGTTTCACTGTAATAGCATTATAATAAATAATAATTATTATAATTAGTACCTGAAAAGTAGCAGCATCCAGATTTGAGATTGCAACATATTGCAGATTATTTTTGTATTGTGTAAATTAACGCTGGAACAGACAGTTTCAGTGTGTCCCACGGCTGGCCAATGATTGTCGAGTATAGCAAATTAATCCAATCTTGAATGTTCCCGTGTCTCTCAGCAAGTATAATCAACAGGCATGCTAGTACTTTAAAAATTCTGCAAACACTACCGCCGTTGTTGCAATATACATATCCCCAGGTAAGGTGCGTGAGTAGCGTATTGTGAGGATTAAGGATGCATTCTGTATCGTCAAGGTGAACAGACTGACATACTTAAGGTTGCACCAGCCATTGTCTGAATAAAGAAGAAAAAATAATTTTAGGAACATAAAAATTAATGTATTACTAAGTGGCCCTGGTTGACTTCAAAGGGTGGATAATATTTGAACCACTGTTCATTTCTCCATCAGTGGGGCACCATGTGGAGTGTGGCGTTTGTTTCTTCAACTCAGATGCACCACAGAAACACCAGCACTTGTTGTTCAGGAGAAATAGGATGCCTGCTTCTTGCATTCCCTGTAGGAATCTTTCCTATGTTAACTTTATAATTTCCCTGCACAAGATCGAAAATGACTTTGAAGCTCACTCGTGCGGAAACTCACTCGTGCGATAAACTCACTCGCGTATGTGATCTCATATCTTTGAATTCTGTTTAAATTTCTTGGCATAAAAGAGCTTACGGCTACCAATGGCAATGGCATCTTCTTCTTAGTCAACAGATTTATTTTCCAGCTAAGTCAGCCAATTTTATTGACTGAAAGACCGGAATTAGAATATTGTAAGGAAAATTAATGGTAAGCGCCACCTCTTTCGGTTGGTCGTTGAGTTTGGAAAATTTCTTACCATTTGTGCAATGGTCACCCCAACCGTTTTTTTTTTTCTTACAAATGGTAAGCACCCCTTTTCTTCCCGCCTCAGGAAATTCAGGGTCGGCTCCCATAAAATAAGGTGATCAAAGATCACTTTTGGAATTGACCCACAATTATACATACATGTAAAGTGCATATAATTATACACCTAATCGTATCAATAACAAAATTCTCGTTTCTGATTGGTTCCCCGCTCGCCTATTTGTTATGTAATTGGAGCGCGCGCGCTCGGATGGCGTAGGTGTCCAATTACAGGTATCCAATTTGAGTTTGTTCAAATTGGATACCTGTAATTGGACACCTACGCCATCCGAGCGCGCGCGCACGTCAATTAAATGGGTTCTTTCTTGCTGTCTCCGTACTGTTTGTAAAACTGATTGAATAAATCACTGACATTTTCCACTAAAAAGAGGGTTCTCTCAGACTTCTAACCTCGACTTTTGTTATTGATACGATTAATTGGTAATTGGACCTCGTGTCGTACAATTCAGGGGTAATAGTGCTCGTAATTTCGAAAATTATCGGCCGAGCGCGATTTCGAAATTGCTCGCCCGATTACACCCTGAATTGTACTCCACTCGGTCCCAATTACCATTACTAATTATAAAACTGGTCTTACATGTATTAAAATATTTTTATTATCCAGTCAAACTTATATTTTTGATTAGCATTGTTGGTAGTCAAGGAGAAATAAACATCAAAATGGTCAAACAATTATTATAATTCTAGAGAAGGAACAAATCCGAGTGCGGGATTAAAAAAAAATAAACAGTACAACTACTTCATTGATTTGTTTGCCACGTACTTGTATAAATTTGTAAGTTGTGTAAATTAAATTATTTTTCAACACTCCTTAACGGAACAATGAGTTGGCGACCAACCACAAGACGAATTGATGACCCATCTCGTGAGAAACATGTCCTCTCAAATATTTCGCCGATATTAGCCACAAATTTTAGCGAACATAATCCAAACAACAGCGAAACGAACCGTGCGATTATAAGAAATAAGACGAGAAAGAATGCGATACTCCCGATCGCAAAATATTCGACCACTTTGACGTTCGCGCTATAGATCGCCGTGTTAGAAAAGGTACTACGCGCAGCAAAGACACAAGTACTTATTTAAACAGTGCAATAACAAAATCACTGCATGTTAAGACCAACAAGTGATTGTTTTAAAACTCGTTACCTTCTTTCGACGACTTCTTTGCCATCATATTGATTCAGGTGCTGAAGATGAGCCTGCGATTCTTGTTGCTGGTCAGCAAAGTATATCCACGAGATCGACGAGGAGCGAGACAGACACGCGGCGGACACGCGGCTATCACGCGTGGTGAAACCAGTGTCGCGTCCACGAGAAACAGACGAAATATAAAGGAAAGAGGACTTTCAAACAATTGGAAAAATAATTATTTTGGATCAGCCAAGCAACTGAAAGCACAATCTGATTTGGTTTTGTACTTCTTCTTGTTTTTACTTTGTTATATCCACGTTCTTCAGGGCGCTATAGTAACCATAGTGACGTGTGAGAGGTTTTTTAAAAGAGCACCTTGGCCATCACTTAATATATCTTGCAAATAAAGTCAAAATCCAATTTTTTCTGGATTTCTGTGTAATAAAACAATTGCCACATGTAACAAGTGCTGTGTAAATCCCACGGCCGGAGCGCGAACGAGCGGAATGGGTTGAGCGGAAGCGGAGAAGGAGAGAAAAGGAGGAGACTGCCCGCTTTTCTGTTCAGAATTCCCCGAGACGTTTGTCTGAAGCTGTGGAACGGTCTAGATGTACTAACGACATGACAGCTCTCGTATACAAGTGACGGGCCGGGATGCTCGTCGGAAATTTTGGAATTTACCCTAAAAGCGAGTCAGTACTATACCACAATCCTAGCAGAATCCATTCTGGGGGCGTGGTTATTTTACCCTAAGAGGTAAAGTACAAAAGATATTGGCAACTAGTTCTTTATTTATTCAAGGCCAGTACCTCGAAAAAAAACCCAAAGAGGTACCTTTATATGTAGTAACTGTAAAAATTTCAAATTCAATTTTTTTGACGCAGCCGTTATTTGGGTCGTCACGCAACGCTTCTCCTCGCTAGTGCGGTGAGTAGTGGGGAGGAGTGCGTGATGACGCGAATATATCCCGGTGTATCACATCGAACGAAATCGAACGAAATTTTAATCGAACTTAATCGAACTCAATCGAACGATTAAATTCGATTTTGTTCGGTCATCGAATGAAATCGAACACGTATTTTTTTGTGAGTTCGATTTCCGAACCAAATCGAACGAAATCGAATGTCATCGTTCGATTTTTTTGTTTTTTATATTATTTATTTTATGGTCATCCCGGGTCTCATTAGCACACTGTGACAGGCAACTCATCCTGTAAATGAGATGGAGCCTGAATCTATTATGTATTTATAATCAAGAGCTCGAAAACCGAACGTTCGATTTTGTTCGATTCGCAATTTTTTTTGTGCGAGTTCGATTTCGTTCGATGACCGAACTAATCGAACGTTCGATTTTGTTCGATTCACAATTTTTTGTTGTGAGTTCAATTTCGTTCGATGACCGAACTAAATCGAGCTCAATCGTTCGATTGAGTTCGATTTCCGAACGTTTCGATGTGATACGCCGGGAATATAAACGGCTGCGTAGGAGACTAAAGCGCGGGTGCATGCGTGAAGCTCTAAAATATCTAAAAGGTACGATGAGCATCCCACTCAGCTGGCAACAGACGTTTTGGTGTCTATAATCACTCTGCAGTGAAACGACAACAATATAGTAACAAAACCAGACGTGTAGGAAGGGGGCATCTCGTCAGACATACAGTCCTGGGCTTTTTTTTACTAATACATATGATAATCTATATACCAACCAACTAGCCTGCGTAGCTGGCGGTCTTGTGGCGCACGAAGTAAATTTTTAGCGGCGAAGCCGCGAAAGCGAGCGGCAACAGCCGCGAGGGTCCGCGAGTCTGGGCATTTTCCTACTCGCGCTTCGTTTTTACTCCAGCCGGCTACGCAACACACAGCTATAATCAAAAACAACGTGACAAATTATTTTATCTCACGATGTAGTAGTCCCCGAGTAGTCACTTGGATGTAGATCGCGATGTTTTGACTCACGGCTTACTGCAAGTCTTCATCAGGCGATGGGGTCAACTGGTTAGACGCAGACGGACTCAGGCGACGCAGGCTAGTCAGGGGCACCCAACGACAAAATTTTCCTGTAGGTGTCCGAACGTCGTTTTTACGTTATAACTGTGCTCTTTGTGCAGTTTAATGGCTTATTTTTAAACGCTAAGAAAAATGTATCTGTTCGGATACGTTAGCTGAACTTTCAAACTTCAGGAAATTTTAGGGATTGAACTCTTATTACCCGAATTTATTAGCTGAATTTCCCTTTCCGAAAATCCTAGCTGACCTATTTTTGTACCCGGCCAAAACGACACTTTTATCTCTCCGAAAACAAAAGGCATATCTGAGGCGCCTATTAGGCCTCCCGAACAGATATTCCACCGAAACGCCGTTGGGTGCCCCTGGCTAGTGACTGTTGACTCTGAAGTAAATTCGTTTTCCCAGGTCATTTTCTTGTTACAATTGTTTACAATTGTTTTCACAGTTGACTCCTGATGATCATATATAACTCGAACCCTTCAAGACTCCTTCAATTTTATCAGTCGATAAAGTAGCCACACAAACAGAGGATGGTCCCAAGCCTGCCCCGTGACGTCATCCTTCCAACCTCGTCCCCAGGGCCATCTCCGCTTTTTCAGCCATCTTGAAGTCGGTTGTTCTCGGCCGTTAGCGAAACAACTCGTAGGCGAAACGACCGCAATTCGTTGTGAAAGTATTTGGCAAAGGAATTTACCAGCCGAACGTTTGATTTCGTGTACGTATACCGAGGAGGTAGGTGTATGTTGTTGTGGTTTAAATTTATTTTTGGTTTTTAAAATTTTCAAGCCAGTTTGATATTTTCCTTTGTGTAGTAAGCTTATTCTTCAACCTCGTCCCGGGCCTATTGCTGGTTTTGCAACCATTCTCGAGAGATTTAAATGACAAAACCCCTGGCGGCCATGTTGGATGACAGGAACAATAAGGAGCAGCTAATTATAAATCTTTGTTAATGGTCATCCAACATGGCGGCGATGACGTCAGTTGCAAACCAAGAATCCGCGATCAAAATATGGCGATCAAAAATTATGGACGATCAAAATTAACCTATTCAGTATTGTATTTCGAAAAGGCTTGTTAATTCCAGCTGGACTAAGCTTTTAAAATCAGCACAATAAATATCGCAGTCCGAGTCGATCGTCAAGCGTTGGTGATGGTATTAAGCTTATGGCTCCGTCAATTCCAAGCCCGCTCATCCCCCCCCCCGGGTATTTGTCGGGCATTTGTCATTTTTTTGTCAGAAGGTTGAAAATGCCCCACGGTGGGGTCAGCTTACATGCACAAAATCCCCACGGTGGGGCTTCAGGAGCAGTGCAAATGCCCGACCCACGGGACAAGTCCAAAAACGTTTTGAGAGGATCGAGGAATTTAAAAATCTAAATTCCAAGCAGAACTATTAATGTTGGATACTATTATTGTTCACAAATACATAGCTCTTTATTTATACCTGTAATCATGATTTTTGGAACATGGTGTTGAAGTCGAAGCTTCGTTTCCGCCATCTTTGACGTCTTTGTTTGCACATGTTGGGGTTGGGCTACGGTACACTTGAAAAGTGCGGGACTCAAACGGGTTTAATATCAACTCAGTTTTTATATTTTTCTATCGGGGGCAATCAGGAAATTTTAAATAAACAACAAACCGTGTACGTCTTTTAAAAGGGTAGGGACAAAACGTGGGGTAGGCCACATGGCCTAGGCCATGGGGTAGGCCATGGGGTAGGCCATGGCCTACCGGTGGTTGATTTCCTAAAAAATAATAATAATTTGGGTAAAAAAAATCGCTTGAATACCGCCAAATTCCGATGGAAAGCTTTCCAAAGCCTCCCTAAATGGTTAGTGGATTTTATTTCCGGTTGCAAAACGATCGAAACGACCAAATGAACCCGATGAACTCTTTCGTGGTTGTCTAACCTCATCCCAGTGCTCCCACCGGGGCAAGCTGGAAAACAGACTGGACTCTGGACTGGAGTCTGGACTGGTGTCTGGACTGGACTGTTGACTAAGTTAATGATTAGCTTAATTAATTAACTTATTTAAGTTAATGATAAACTACTTAGTTAATAATTAAAAATATCAAAAATTTAAATTTTGAAATATTTTAAAAGTTTAATATATTGTATTTTAAGCATTTTTTAAATTTGTAATTTCTTATTAATTCAGTATTGTAAATAGTTATAAATATCATTAATTTTTTAGAGTTTTTTATTAGAGGGCCACAAGTTTATTAGCCTCGCTATTACGTGCTACCCTCTATACAATAAAGATACTACTGCTACTACTAACTACTAATATAATAAAGTTAATATTTAACTGTTAAAATATTTTCATAATTTTAATTTTTTATATATTTTCAGTTATTAATTAAGTAGTTAATCATTAAATCAATTAAGTTAATTTATTAAGCTAATCATCAACTTAGTCGACAGTCTAGCCTGTTCACAGACGTTCAATTTCCAGGCTATCCGACAGTCCAGTCCAGAATCTAGTCCTTATTTTCCAGCTGGCCCCGGGAGAGCCCTGGGGACGAGGTTAGACAACCACGAAATAGTTCATTGATTATTAAAAGGTATTTTGGGTCGTTTTAAATCGTATTGCAACTGGAAATAAAATCCACTAACCATTTAGGTAATAAGCTTGGAGGCTTTGGAAAGCTTTCCATCGGAATTTGACGGTATTCAAGCGATTTTTTAACCCAAATTATTATATATTTTTTTAGGAAATTAACCAACCGGTAGGCCATGGCCTACCCCATGGCCTACCCCATGGCCTACCCCATGGCCTAGGCCATGTGGCCTACCCCACGTTTTGTCCCTACCCCTTTTAAAATACGAAAGATCCGCGTTGCCTTTGACAAATGCCCCACCCCCGGGGTTGCCCGGGTATAGCAAAATGCCCCACCCTAGGGTTGTAAAAGTTTTAAATGCCCGACAAATGCCGGGGGGGGGGGGGGGCGGGGATGGTCGGGCTTGGAATTGACGGAGCCATTAAGTAAGCTTTATATTAAATCGAAGACCACTTCACAATGAAATTATCTTCGAAGATTCACTCTCTTTCTCCCCATCCATGTTGTACCTGCAAATCCTCGAATAAACGTCTCCCCTCGAATAAGTGCCCCCCTCGAATAAGCGCCCCTATAGAATCATAATATAAAACCCACCCCTCTCCTTAAATGCTGTCAAAACGAATGTATGAAGTAAGAGAAGGCAGAAAATTACTACAGATTTCTTGCCAGAAATACAGTTTTATAAAAATACAACTTGTTCAATTATGGAATTGACAAGAGAAAACCTGAATTTTGAAATAAGCGCCCCAGGCGCTTATTCGAGATTTACGGTATGTTGTGGTTTAAATTTATTTTTGGTTCTTAAACTTTTCAAACCAGTTTGATATTTATTTTCCTTTGTGTAGTATTCATTACCACAATCTGAGAACAAACAGTTGTTACATTAATGGCCAATCACAACAAACGTAGACAGACACAGACACAAATTTGAACCATCATGAGAACTGAATCAGAAAGCTTGAAATACACATAAACAGTGCCAAGTGCGGGAAACCGCATGTGACCAAGTCGCGATTGGTTTTTGGTTTGCATCTGATTGGTTAATTGACTTGAGTACATGTGTAGGTGGCCCGAGTTTTTTTAAACCAATCACAGAGTGTAGTAAAGCAAAACCAAAGCAATTAATCTCCAGGTTAGATGCTCAAATATTGAAAAATGCTCTATTCCTATATTGTAAGTAATTCAGTATGTTAATGACATTTTGCTTAATAAATTCAATTAATATTGACTCGCAGGTATTGTAATTACACATATCAGTAGTCATGGCGACAAGAGTCCAATGAAGGCTACAAAAGAAACTGATGTCACAGCACCTTCTGACAAAAAACTGCATTTTGACGATGGCACTTTAAGAGTTAAAAAACAATTAGTGCACTATAGCTGTGTTACTTACTGCAGTAGTATGAAATAATGATATAACAAGCTGTCTCATTGCTCCGCCTTATAGAAGAGGTTAAAATATGTAGGAAATGCAATGCCTTAAACTTTTCTCTTTTTAAGAAGGAAACCTGATTTACCTACATGTACATGTAAGCTATGAATGAGATTTTTGCATTTAGGATACATTGTACTATGGTGTAACAGTGCGGCAGGTATTTTTTTACAGGTAACGGTAACAGGTAGCGGGTAACGGGTATTGATGATAATTATATTATCCTGCTTAAAGCACGCTCTGAACAGTGCCTGACTTTTCTTAGGCGATGAGGCCGTATGCCGAGTGGGTACAATATGTATAAATATAATCATTCTGCAAGATTTATAAGCAGAATAATATTGTTTTTATTATTCAAAAAATTATCAATGAGTCAGACACATTTTTTTAGGGCTGTAAGTTTTATGAAACGTTACGTGCACAATTCATGCAAGGAGTAATCTCACTATAATTTTAACCATAAATTTTACAAACAGTGGCATAAATGATATCAATAAATATTTGACTGTATCATAAATCTGGAACGATAGTACTTAATCATTGACTGCGGGAGTAGATGCAATATTACAGTGTTATTGCACAACCCCACCATGTCACTTCCGCTTTCGAGCTGGGTCAACTGGCATTGCCGGGTGCCAAGTTTGATTCCTGGGTGATTTTGGTGAGGTACACCATCCATGACCGTGATGAGGTGTCCTGGCAACAGGATCGAAGATTGAGTTAGCCACCTGGTACTTTTAACGCTGCCGTTCAGTCATAGCACTATAGCCGTGCATTGTGCTACAAGCTGAGGCCCATGACTGGGAGGACCTAAAATAAACCCTGTAACAGAACAGATGCTGTAACAGAACAGTATGCTTATCATAAAATATGTGTGAATGTATAAATCTCGACTGCATCTGAAATCTGTAAAGTTCTATTATCATAGATCTAGGCAATATTGCAATAATATAATGTCTATTTCCCCATTCCTTTTGATTCAGCAATTGCACAGGTATACCTTCAATGAAGCTAACAGTGAATACAAGAAGAAAGAACTTAAAACGCTGTATACTTCTACACGGAAGGAATACAAGTGGGCTGTAATAATGACAAACTAAATGCCAAACTGTACAGCAACAGGGCGACGGTTCAATTCTATTTGGTGAGAACTTAAGTGGTTTGCTGCATTTGTTAGACCCAGTAAGGTGTCCTGTTTATCATCGTGTCAAACTTTTAAGTATAGTTGAATAAAACTAGCAGCAGTGTTTTATCAGGTTTTTAAAACACGAGGCGAAGCAAGTGTTTTTAGACTTGATAAAAACATTCTGCGAGTTTTTTAAACGACTTCAAAAACATGTCTCTAAATCTATTGTTCCTGTAAGATCTTAGTCAAAGTCCACTGGACTTACATGTATACTCTAATACATGGAACTGGAAATGCGAAAAGCATGCTTTTCCAGCTAGTTGTACATATCTCAATATTGATTAAGAAATATAAAATGGTGCAAGTGTTTATACCTAGAACCTGCATGATGCAAACATGACAGAAAGTTGGAACAATTCAAAAGTTTAATATCTAATTACTAAAACCCGAGCTGCAACATACTGTAAGTACTTTCAAATTCTCCTAAAACTTTCTCTCGGTTTGCATTAGCTAGGCCTTAACAAGAAGAGACCGTTTTCTATTCTCTTTTTATTTTATAAAATAAACCAAACACAAAATGCAATGATACGTCATAACTTGTGTTTACATAGTCTCATGCAAAATGACTGCACAACCAATTCAGAGAGCGCATCATATGACCAGAATTTATAATAATTAATTGAGGCGTATTTAAGGTTTCATTCATAATGATATCCTGGGGGGGAGGGACTCCCATATAAAAGTGACGGGGTGATCGTCGTACCTTTTGGGGGTTAAAATTTGTGGTTTGGTGGACTTACCGTTAGAGTTACTTTTAGGGTATTAAGCCGGAAAAAAATATGAAAGGGGACTAGTTTTGTTGTTAGAATAAATTATTGGTACCTCTTGGGGGTGAAAATGAATTCGAGCCACACCCACAAAACGAGATTCTGGTACCTTTTAGGGGTTTCTTTTCAAATTTCCGACGATCACCCCCATCACTTTTATATGGGAGTCCCCCCGGCCCGCCACCCCCCAGGAATGATATGGGCTTTAGGTGTGTGATATTTTTGTTAGGAAATCACCAAGAAACACTGAATGATGCCAAGGCAGCCATCCAGCTGGAACCAACTTTTATCAAAGCAATAGAAAGAGGTAACTAGCTTAGTTTATAATATACTCAACAAAGTTTCTAGGTTGTGATTGGTCCATGACAATTAAGTGCATATTGAGGTTATAGAGTGCAAAACTGAATATTAGAGCGTGATTAGAAAGTAGCTAATGTATGGATAAGGTAGGAAGTGCCAATTTTAAAATAGCAAATAAACATGGCTGCCAGCCGGTTTTGTTTTCAGTCGAACCAAAGTGTTGTTGAACAGCTTAAAATAAAAAGAAGAAGCTGCACAAACGTGAGTGAATGTCTGGCAGAAAAAGGCAAATAAAATAAATATAACCCAACAATTGAAGAATATCAACACGAAAACGTTCGTATTCGCATCCATTCGCACTGTTTGTTGAATATATAATAAACAAAAAAGTGCAATTCGCCATTTATGGGCGCAAGTGAATGAAACATGTTATTTACTGCAAAGAAATGCTGAAACAAGGGAAGAGCAGCCCCGTGCGGCCCTGGAATCTAGTCAACATTGTTTTATCTGAGAGCGAATGGAGAAAACATTTGTTTCGGCAGCAAAATTGTTTTTGAAAAAAATTTGTGATTTTGTGATTTCTAGTTTTCACAATGTATAATAATGTAACCCTTTCTGTTTATGTTCATTAGGAGCAAGTGCTTGTGTGGAGCTACATCAGTTTGCTGAAGCTATTGCTTGGTGTGACAAAGGATTAGCAGTATCCTTTAAACTTGTTTAGACTTGATTAACTGAAGACAACGTTAAATACGTATACTGGAGAAATAAGTGGATCCAGGGTCACCTTTAGGATTCAGCCAGGTTTCATCCGTTCATTTCGCAAAATAGACTTCATTTGTTTCTGTCTTCTTATTTTCTTCTGTCGCAATGCGTTGCAATGGTGTCAAAGTAGCTGTATACAGTACCACACAGTCGTTTCCAGGGTCTATATATCTTGTGAATGAGGTTGCAAGTGGATTTGACAACGTCAACATTATCAGCAACAAGACAGCCGCACACTACGGCCCATTATGTTTACATTATAGCAATAAAACTGACAGAGAAAGCAGTCATCTCAGTGTACATGTTCTCTTAGTGAATGGTAAAATTAATCATTCAGCTGCAGTTAGCTATTTGTTTGCAAGAAATTTCAGTTATTAATAATTGTTGCTGACGGATGTATTGAGCTTCTCGTATGTTTTTAGAACTTTTGATTCTGAGGATATATACCATCCTTCTTGCATGGTTTCTATCACTTCCTTTGGAAAGACCTAATCTTAAATGTACTCTCTCCTCTTCTTTAGAGAATTGTCAGCCCTAGAAGGAGGTAGATAAGCTATTAAAAATCGAAACTAAAATGACTAACATTCAACAGGTACCCTACAGTAGTTTAATATGTGCCTTAGGAATTAGATATTTGGCCGTTCATGGCTTGTTTTTGCAATTGTTGCTACGTAACTTAACCATAGAAAAAGATTGACAGCACTAACAAGGCGTTGTTGGCTTTAAGGAAGAGGTCTGTTCGAGAGGTAAATAAATTACCCAGAGCAATCCAAGAAGATCCGAACAGTGACCTGAGGGTCGCGCTTTGCCTAGTTCCTAGGCCTTAATATTTCGCCGCGGTCAATCCCCTTTGGGTTCGTCTCGGATAACGTAACCAAAATGAATTGAACGTGAAGGCCTGGGAGAAACTGTACAGGAACTAGGCAAGGTCACGCTGTTAAGAGTGAGGTAATTCCTAATACAGTGAACTCTCTCTAAGACGGACACCATCGGGACCGGCACAAACTGTCCGTCTTAGAGAGGTGTCCGCTTATAGAGAGTTTAGATACAGTAACATGACTGAAAAATGGCGCGTAGGGACCAACACCAAGTGTCCGTCTTACAGAGGTGTCCGTCTTACAGAGGTTGTCCGTCTTATAGAGGTGTCCATAAGAGAGAGTTGACTGTACATCAAGTTTGTAAAATCGAGGGGTTGTGTCGCTTCCAGCGACATGTAGCAGCGACAAGATCATGTGCAGTACACACTGAGAGACATGTAACAG
Organism: Desmophyllum pertusum; assembly: GCA_029204205.1. Taxonomy (NCBI): domain Eukaryota; kingdom Metazoa; phylum Cnidaria; class Anthozoa; order Scleractinia; family Caryophylliidae; genus Desmophyllum; species Desmophyllum pertusum. Next base: position 385,423 of record MU826875.1, on the reverse strand, counting down.
GGACAAAATCACAATGTTTGCACACAAGGAAATGTTGCTGGGACATGTCCGCAGTGACTGACTCGTCCCAGTCGTCTCTCTTGGCTCCTTTGTTGGAGTCGCAAGACACCACCCCCTTGCGCTCCCCCTCGCCGCGCTAAATATTAATAGGAGACAAGAGAGACGACTGGGACGAGTCAGTCCCAGGGAATGTTGCAGCGACACGTCTCCTCGTGTGAACCGACTGCGCGCATGGCGCTGAGTTTTGGTAATGACCAGTATACTTTGGGGCACTTGCATCGTCAACGTAAAATGGCGGCCATCGAAGGAGAATCGGTTGAGTAAAAATCCTCCAGCTGATACTCCTGAAGATAGCGGTTAGACTTCTTGAACAATAGCCAGACACGTATGCTGATTGCTGATTGTTCACTTCAAGGATAATTCCAGGCAAGAGCACGAGCTCCGCTACCGATGCCTACCATCTTGTTTTCCCCCAGTGCACGACCACAAGAATTATGGTCGATGTCTCTGATTGAATCAACTAGAGGAGCATATCACCCCGGAGCCTCTATCTTTACTGATTAAGGCGGGAGTACACAGCCACTTAACATGGGTGTAATGGAAATATCTCGTTCGCGTTTCAAGCAATCCAAAAAACTCTCTGCTCATCTCATTAATCTATGTTATGGGGTGTTTTGTAAATGTTTGGGTGATTTTTGGGTATATTTGGGAGGAAATAGTTTTTCTCAAAGGAGTTGAAAATTTAGGGAAATAAGAAATATTGAGATTTGATGTAGTTTTAAAATTAGAATTTAAAAATTAGTAGATTGACAATTGACAGACAGTTGATAACCACGCAAGAGCACCCGCGTGGGTATCAACTGTCTGTTGTGTGTTCTAAAAAAAAATTCACGTGTACCCCCGCCTTAATGACAACAGCGTAGTTTCACCTTCGGCTATGTTTAGAATCGTTCTCCCGCGAAAAGATTTCCGTGTACGTCCGCGGACAATAGTGATAATTCGTAGTAAAGACATTCTGCCGTTCTAGTTTTATTCCACGTTCTTCTCGTCCATTCGTGGTTTTATTTTAATCTGAAACATGAATGACAACCTCGTCCTCGTGCTCGTAACGGGTGATTTTGGCGGCAAAAGTAATTCTAAAAATAGCTCAGGTGTAACTACGCCGTGTCATAGTCCCAATAAGGGAGATGGAGGCTCCAGGGTAATATGCTCTTGTCAACTATTAATTCCGCTGCAGGGACATGTTGCACAACTGTACACACAAACTTGGGCCAATTTTGGATCCCTGCAATTTTTTCCCCCGCAACATGTCCCCTTAAGTTGAACTTTGTGCGAAATGTCGCGGGGACAATATTTCCCCAAAATTGGTGTGTTGCCACGATTATAACACTATCAGCTTATACATGAGTGGACATGACGCTGCAACATACCGGTATCCCATCTCTTGTGTGTGCAAACGCTATGATTTTGTCCCTGCTTCATGACCCCGCTTCACGTCCCTGCTACATGACCCTCAGTGTGCACAGTACCCGGGGGGGGGGGGGGGGACTCCCATATAAAAGTAACGGGGGTGATCGCGGAAATTTTGAAAGAACCCCTAAAAGGTACCAAAATCCTAAAAGGTACTGCGATCACCCCCGTCACTTTTATATGGGAGTCCGCCCCCGGGGGGTACAGTACACGCGACTTTGTCGCTGCGACATGTCCCTGCAACATGATCCTCGTGTCCGGCACCTAACACTTGCAACACACTCAAGGTCCAGGTTTGACTGTGTTTGGTAAAATATGTTCACGATTGCCAGTGTGTCAATAGCTCAGTGTTATATTTAAAATCAACTTTATGAGTCAATGACACGAAACACGTACGTTGAATGGTCAAATAATGATCAATGATCAATGCTTAATGAAAGCATTGATCATTATGAGCATTAAATAATGATCAATGCTTTCATTAACCCAGAACGGCTTCGATTTTTTTAATTCAAGTTTCAAAAGTTCGACTGCAATAATTCAACCGTAATTTACATTCGAATATCGAATGAAGATCATCCGCCGTGAGAGAGGTTAAAGGAAATTTGTTTTTTTGTTTTTTATAAAAAGACGGATTTGCTTCCACGGTATTCGAATGGAAGCTACGGTGAATGAGTGTATTAATTTTAGTTGAATTTTTAAAATCAAAGCCATTCTGGGTTTTACAATAAGCCCATTCCTACATGCACGATGACCGGGACCTGTATAAAGCGAAAACACTAGCTTGTGGCATACAGTCAACTATCTCAAAGCAGACACCACTAGCTGTAAGGAGGACACCTATCAAAGGCGGACATGGTTAGCTGGTCCCGACCGAATCAAGTTTAACTTATGTTTCTGTAATGAAACTCTCTATAAGGCCATACACCTCTTTTAGGGCAGACAGCCAGAGCTGATCCCGAGGGTGTCCGCCTTAGAAAGAGTTGACTTTAAAAATATATCTAACAGAAAAGTGTCAATCATTTTCAGAAAATTACCAGAGAAGAAGAGGAGTATGCACGTCTTGCCAGCAGTCATCACAGACAGGGAGAGTACAAACAGGCCATACACTATCATGAACTCCGTCTAAAAAAAATTGAAAGAAATTGGTGACAGGGATAGCGAGGGAAAGACGTATGGTAATATTGGTATCGCCTATTATGATCTCGGAGATTTCAAAAAAAGCCATAACCTACCATGAAACGTAAATTGGAAATAATGAAAGAATTGGGTAACAGGGGCGGAGAAGGACACGCATATGGCGAACTTGGCATCGCTTATGAAAGACTTGGAGATTTAAAAAAAGCCATACACTTCCTAGAGCGCAGTCTAGAAATTACAATTACAGAAGTTGGTGATCGGGTTAGCAAAGGAAATATATGTAGTAATCTTGGTATGGCTTATCGTAGTGTGGGGGATTTCAAAAAAAGCTATGCACTACCTTGAACGTAGTCTGAAAATTGCCAAGGACGAGGGAGACAAGAACTGGAGAAATGAGCGCGTATGGTAATCTCGGCAACGTTTATTTTACTCTTGAAGATTTCCATACAGCCACATCGTTCTATGAACTCTCTCTAAAACTATGCAAAGAATTGGGAAAAAAAGGCTGGAGAAGGATGGGCTTATCTCAATCTTGGCAACGCCTATTTTGCTCTGAAAAATTGCAAAAAAGCTATAGACTGTTATGAACGCCGTCTAAAAATTGTCAAAGAGCTGGGAGACAGAGCTGGAGAAGGAAGCACCTATGGTAACCTTGGAAACATTTTAAAACATTCTGGGAGATTCGAAAAAAGCGAAATGCTATCTTTGAAGCGCTCTACAGATTGCCAAAGAGTGGGAGACAAGGTGTGTGAGGCAAAATCATACTGCAGCCTTGGTTGGACTTTTGCATCATTAGGCTCTGTAGAACAAGCTGTTGACTGTCACCAGTCCAGTGTAAGAACATTGAATGAGGTTAGGCTTCGTCTTCAGTTTAAAGATGAATGGAAAATTAGCTTGCGCCATATGTACCAAACTTCGTACACTAATCTATGGCGTTTATTGCTAAGACAAGGCAAGACAGTGGAGGCGCTGTTTTCTGCTGAACAAGGACGTGCGCAAGCTCTGAATGATCTTATAGAATTAAAGTATGGGTTTAGCACGTCTAACGTTGAGTCACGTACTGGCGAAGAAAGCATCTTTGACATGCTTCGTTGCGTTTCCATCAAGTATAGTTTTTTACAGCTGCGGATCGGATGGAAAAATTGTGTTTGGGTTGGCCAAAAGGGACGTGATGTTAACCTAAGAGAAAAGACCTCCCTAGTTGCAAGTCAACGGACGACGTGACAACTTTCTTTCAGTCTTTAATATTGTCAGTTCGTGAGGAGATTGGTGTCAGAAGTGGGATAAAATGCGAGGATCGCTCATTGGATAAGATGAGAGGTGAGAAAGCAGCTGGAAAATGAGCGGTCCCCCAAAAAACACGAACCCATTCCTCGCAAGGTCAGACAAACACTTTACAAACATTGTATGAAGTCATCTTCAGTCACTATTGCAGATTTGGTCCATGGTAACGAACTTATCATTGTCCCCGAAGGTCCACTGTGTTTGGCTCCTTTTGCAGCATTCATGGATTCTAATTCAAAGTATCTGTGTGAATCTTTCCGAATCAGAGTGGTTTCCATCCCTGAGTAGTTTGAAAATGATCGCAGACTGCCCAGCGGGTTACCATAGAAAGACAGGAGCGCTGCTTGTGGGAGAATCCGTGGATGCAAGAAGTTATCATCGATAACCAGGGCAACAAGCTTCAAACAGCTGCCATGCGCCAGAGAGGAAGTCGAGTTGATTGGGCGAATCCTCAAGACTGCACCACTCATTGGAAGAGACGCAACAAAGAATGAAGTATTATTGCGGCTCTCTTCAGTTGCTTTAGTACACATTGCAGCACATGGTTCGTATGGAGACCGGAGAGATTGCCTTGGCACCAAAATCCTGAAAGGCCAAATCGTCAACCTAGGGAAAAAGACTACATGTTTAACTATGGCAGATGTAATGAACATTCAGCTGCGAGCAAGGGCTGGTTGTACTTAGCTGCTGCCACAGCGGTCGCGGTGAGATTAAAGCCGAGGGTGTGGTTGGCATAGCGCGCGCGCGTTTTTGGGGAGCCGGTGCTCGTTCCGTTCTGGTGTCCCTGTGGGCGATTAATGACGAGGCCACTATGGAGTTCATGAAGAGTTTCTATCAACACTTGGTCAATGGAAGAAGTGCCAGTGAATCTCTAAACCGAGCCATGAACTCTATGAGAGAATCTGACAAGTTTAACGAAGTGAAGTACTGGGCTCCGTTTGTACTTCTTGGCGATGACGTCACACTGGAATCTAATGGATCTGAATAGATTTCCTTGAATTGTAAGTAGACACTTAGTTCTATCCCTTTACTGTATATACAGCTGGTATACTAAAATGCATGCTTCAGATTTGTTGCAGTTAGGCTTTCAAATCTTTCGCGCATTCAAATTTACAAAGCTCGTGATGTGAGTTCATTTCTCATAAAACACATGAAACTCATTAGTATACATAACCCAAAACCCACACGCAAGACAATCTCTGGGTCAGCTGTAATAGCAGTTTTTTAAAGCGATAAGGGGACGATGATTCTTCTATAAAATTATTATATTATCATCTAGTAAAATTAAACTCGCTTCAAAACATCACGATTGAACTTACAAAAAGTGGTTTAGTTTCAGATTACTCAACGAAAATATACTCGAAAGGTAGACTAAATTTTTCAAAATTGTCAGTTTCGTAGTTGGTGCCCATGTTTGGCATCTCTTTCCCTTTTTATCTCGTGTAACCATGTCAGTTAAATGTAGGGGCAATTAGCTATATAGTGAGGATGTCTGTCATCACATTTTTATGTCATTACTTACTCATTGAAAAGAGAATAGATCTAAATGGTCCGAGCCACTCTTACGGCCACTCTAGACATAATTCACTGGTCGTAGTAGAGAGGTGGCCGTTGTTGTAAAGCTGTTCTTTTCATCACTACTACATTTGTAGGTAGCCTGCGTCGCAGACGGACTCAAACCGCCGGTAATTGAGTCCGTCTGCGACGCAGGCTACATTGTAGGGCCAGTTAAATTCTGCCCAAAGTGGTCGTTGTAGAAAGGTTCAACTGTAACTCTGTTACACAAGAAAGTACTAAGAGCCTTTTGATTTGCTTTACAGATGCTGAACTTTAAACGCTGTATATAGTTTTGAAAAGAGCCTCGCTTTTGAAGATCACTCGATGGCAATGTACACAGGCCAGCTAGATTTCAGTGTCAGTAGTACACAATTTACGCCTATTTTCTTTTTTATATTTTCACGCAACGGGAAGGTCATTAGTAATATAACAATTCATTAAGTTTAGGTGGATAAGCATGAACATGCGGTTTGTAATTTTCGCCTTTTTTTTTTGGCGAGAGAGGCCTTGTGCGTCGCATGGCGCGAAAAGGACCAATGATCATTTTTTTGCGAGAGAACATTGCGAGGAAGCCGGGGCGAACGCGAAGCGCCATGTTGTAATTTTTATAGTTTTGTTTCTTGGCGATAAAACCCGGTTGTTAATTAAGGACTTTGGTTGTCTGTTCGCCACTCCTTACAGTTATACCACTGCTTTGAGCTGCATCATGATTGAAGCTTTGTAAATACAACTAAACCATATACTGAATTAGTAAATAAATTACCAAAGTAACATGATACGGAGATTAGTCCGGAGTCTGTTTTTTTTTGTCTGACTGGTAGATTTTTCAGTGTTCGTATAACAGCTTGTCAATCAGTATAAAGGTTGTCGGATAGAAACGCGAAAGGCCGAAATATAGCATGGGTAAAAGTAGAAAACTGCTGCACGTACTGGATATTTTGTCACTCTCACCACTCTGGACCCAATGTGGCACATGGGACTTCCGTAAGGGCCCTTCACTGCTGCCGGTTCTCTGCCCGTAGTTCTGTTTAGAAGCTCCTTCAGCCCTCTCCATTGTCCTTCGGCAGGTCACCTCTACGCCTGCCTCTTATAACTACGCTTGCCTTGGGGTGTACATTTAAATGTAACTCCTGGCAGTGAGTCTGCTTCCATCCCGTATAACAACAATTGTTTTGTTGTTGTTGTTGTTGTTTGTTTTTTTTTGTTTTACATCTGTATAAGTGAACTACCTTTAGCCAGATTAAATTGATACAGAATTTTTTCCAAAACAGCAAAAAGAAAAAAACATAGAAAAACATTATTTAATTTGGGCAAAGCAAATTCGGAGTCCCAGGGACAGTTAGTCGGGCGAAACGAAGTTTATCATAAATCGGCAAATCGCCGCCGACTTTTGTCGATAAAAACTTCGTTTCGCCCGACTAACTGCCCCTTTGTCTCCGAGGATGACACATCACGTGTAAAATGAAAACTTGTACAGATCTATTTATATAGATATCCAAAATTCTGATGTATACCCAGACTACCATTCGGTCTCAATGGCGCTGAAACGTGGGCGTGACTGAATAACGTCATAATAGGTAACATTTTGGTATGAGTCTTACTTTAAAGGAGCTATGTCACGATAATTTACGTCATTTTTGCAAAGGGCAAAATCACCTTCGAATTGAAGAAACGGACACAAAATAATAGTTTACTTAGGTAGAAAAATACCAAAGAGGTAATAAACATACCAAACATGAACAAGGATGGGGAAGACTAAGACGGATTGAGAACAGCAAACTTGAAAACATTGGTTATTTTGACGTGACGTAGCTCCTTTAAAAAACTTTATACATGTGTTTTGAGAGAGGTTCAGTTCGCACAGAAAGGTATAAAAGCGCGTGCGAAAGGTATTATGGGAAGTGGTAGTTCACGGTGTTTCAGCGCGATGGCAGGTATCCTGCGATTACAGCCGACTTATATCGCGCGCCGCATGCAGCGTCCCGCGAGAAGGTCCTTCTCGCGGGACGCTGCATGCGGCGCGCGATGGAAGTCGGCTGTATTCGCAGGCTAGATGGCAGGAGAAATCATGAATATATGTTTACGCGAACTGAAAGAAAACAAATATATGAAATGAATAAAGCAAGGACAAGTGATAAAAGAGAGGATATAATATACTACGTGAAAATGTGGGTTGCCGGCGAGGACTTGAACCTCAGTCTATCGGCTATTCTTAATCTGATTATATCGAGATCACAAATAAATGAAGCAGTATTGGCTATTCTCCCTCCGACCGACCATGGGTTCTCCTGTGGTGTAGTGGTTACCACGTCCGCCTTGAACGCGGGAGACCGAGGTTCGAGTCCTCGCCAGCGGCCCACATTTTCGCATAGTATCAGTTATAATCCTTGCTTTTATATAAGAAAATCACGCGGTATATGAACAAATGCACGTGACTTCAGTCGACAATCTACAGATACGCCCATTCTGACATCCTGACATCCGTTAATAAGTCACATGACACGTCCAACACACAAAGGACTGCCGAGAAAAGTGTGCGGCCTCGCTAAGGCTCGCCAGCAATAAGCGAGCGCGCGCGTTACCGCGCGCGAGCTCCATTAACCTTTCAAGACGTCATTAATGTGTGTTTGTGACGTGGGTTGTTTATTCTCTTGCGGAAATACCTTGTATTATCCGAGTGTGATAACGCAATGCAAAAATGAAGTGGAAGCAGTTGTTCACAGCGATTTTATTGAGTTTCTTGGTATCATACACAGTTTGCGAAGGTAAGACACGCCTTTCCATTAAATGATTGTTTATATTTATTGAGATATATATTAAGTTAAATGCTTTCGAAAAAACATTAGCGCTCTAATTGTGTGTTAACGACGCTTTCGATGAAAAAATTAACATACTGCAATATCTTCATATTTTTCACTCCGGCGCACTTTAATATAATAAAAAAGAGGTTAGTAGAGATTGGCCAGCCAGTTAAGATATTTAAAAATTTGGCTTTCGTTGCTTTTTGGGTGCCACGCTCAATAAGGAAAAGTACTATGCATTTTATAGCAGTCATATAGCTTTAAATGTTTTAGATTTTTTGAATTTTACCAGTATATAATTATTGTGTGGCGTGCCTGAAAACTAGCTGTTGCGTCCCTGCAGACTTTACTCGTCAAGTCTGTAAGATGCACCGTTACCATAGCTAAGTGTACCGACCACGTGAAATAAACTCACTTACTTACTTATGCGAGCAAACTAAATGATATATAAAATAGCGCACTGAGTGGAGTCTAAATCGCGCGTCCAACACGTAGTTTATTACACTGGCCGCTTTCAGCGTCAACCGCGTCTGCGTAATAAAAACTGTCTATGATTCCGCATGCGTTTAGACGGTTATATTATGTAGACTCCATGACACTCCTAAAAGCAACGAAAGCCGTTAATTTTCACGCCCACTTAGGCATAGTTTTTACAGACAATTAAATCGCCCTTTGAAACGCGACTTTACACAGCTGTGACCGTCAAATTTGATCAGTAAAATCATTTGTCTGATATCTTAAGTTAACGGAAATTATTTGACATCGGATTATTCATTTTTTTTCTGCATTTGACGCAATGTACGTTTGTACCCGAGCCAATGCGGTGAAAAAAAATGGTTAAAGGGCATATTGAATTTCTTACTCTATTTAGTCTAGATGGTGTACAGTGGAACTCCGCTTTACGGATACTCGTTAATACGGACACCCGCTTATTACGGACAGTTTTGTTTGTCCAAACGACACATATTTTCTCTTATATCAGCCCGCTTAATACGGACACCCGGATAATACGGACACTTTTTCATGTCCCTTTGGTGTCCGTATTAACCGGGTTCCACTGTATTCGGTATTAGATGGTGTAATGTTTTCGAATTTGTTCGAACTTCCTTAGCTCATTTGGTATGGCCTTTTAGTCAGATGCTAATCTGTTTTAATACGCGATTTAAAATAAAGCGCAAGATTTGAAGGCGCACGGGTTTAATCAATTCCTTAACCTCCTCAGTTGCAGAACAACCGAACCATCTTTCTGCGGACTCAGCTTATAGCGAAGTGACTGGAAATCAAGAATCCTTTAGGCAGCGAGACACGCTGATGCAAGTCTCCGCTCCAAACACCACAAGTTTACCGTCCATGCACCAATCACATATCATTCTCATCTGATGATGAACAAATTGGCTCACTGGACGGAATAATTTTATTACCATCTTCAAACAACGGTTTAAAGCCCGTAAAATGGAACACAATGAAGACCAACAAATCTCGACCATGCGCATGCGAAAGTTTGCCATGAGACGAGCGGCGAGGAACACAAAGTGTTGGATTTATCGCATGGTGCTAAAAGGCGTCCCACAGCTTCTATATCGAGATATAGCAAAGCGAAGGAGCCGGCTTTTGTGTTTCCAAAGTACACCAACATCATCCAGCACGGGTGTACCTTATAAGACCAAATAATCAAAGCTCCCCTAAAAGTTAACAATTTTACCAACGAAGAAACGGTTGTTCCTTCAGCCGATACGGCTGACACAGAATCAGAACGGGTTTCAAAGAAGACGATACTGCTGAAGATGATGAGGGAAATCTTCAAAATCTTTGCCACATGGCGAACCCAGAGTGACGGACACGAAGAGTCAACAACACGACATGGCGGCACATCAACCATTCCACACCATAACATGGCTGTTCATCCTGATATGCAATCTGCATCTTCGGGACTTCGTTGGAAATGGCTTACGATCACGCCAAGTTAGATGACAGTAAGAAGGCAAGCGTTACAAAAGAAGAGGAAGCAACCTCATTCTAGAACTGAGGATCCGACTGAAGATCCAGCGGACTCGGGTTCACCGGCCATTGTTGCAGGAATCTTCGCAGGGATTTTTTAATGTTATTGTTCATTTTCACTGGCGTGCCTCGTCTGTGGTAAGTTGCTTTAAAAAATATGTTTTAAAAGTATGTATTATATTTTATTAATTAATTTATTTAATATGAAGCTTGCGTTTATTTTAAAAGTTGTCAGACATTTAACAATATAACTTGCTATAAGTTGCAGATAAATGAAACATATTTCAATACTGATGAACATCCTTTACTTCACCATTTAAGCTGCAAAACTATTGGAAAACAAACGAATAGCTGAGTGACTAAGTCATGTTACCTTGGTCTCAGAGGTTTTCTTAATTCTTTCTTCAAGAGCGAGAAAAGCGCTCGTCGCCAGTCAAAGCGCGCGAGAGAAGAAGAAAGAAATAATATCTATTTTCTATTTCGCCGCTCTGTGACTCGCTTTAGCCGCTTGGCGGCTAACATTGGATTAAGAGAGACTGGACAGAAAACCACCGGCTCAGGGTAAATTCTCATGTCTATATTTCTACAACTTTCACTACAGGAGAATTTGTAAGAAGCGGTGGCGACGACGTAACGAATCCGAATCCGGATTAAACATTCCTCCAACTGCGTACTTCAGCGAGGAGCTGAGTGAAGAGGAGATAATATTTGACAGATCGACCATGGGACATAAGAAGATCAACAAAGAGTGGCAGTCCTCAGTCAACACCAAATACATCAACTCCGCCTCCGTCCCTATCAATCTACAGACCATGTCATGCGTGAACAGAAAACATGGACACTGACCAACACGCCAGGAACAAGGATTGTAATGTTATTGTTCAGTTTCACTGGCTTTCCTCGTCTGTGGTAAAGTGTTGTTGATCCGCATATTTATGGAACCCTAGGTTTTTTTAAAAGATGGTCCGTTAGGCTTTTTTATTTTCTTAAATTTGCACGTTTATACGAGGATCCTGATGGGGGTCGGTATAACTGACAGCTGAGAATGCGCCAAAATTTTAACTATTAGCTGAGAATGACCAAATTTTAAACTGATAGCTGAGAATGAGATCTGTCAAATTAACTGATAGCTGAGAAATGGCTAAAATTTTAACTGGTAACAATTTTTAACTGGCACTGAGAAATGACCAAACCTCGTTCCCAGGGTCTCTCATCTTCCCGCCCCACTGTAGCGAGAGAAGGGGCGGGAAGATGAGAGACCCTGGGGAACGAGGTTGAGAAATGACCAAAATTTTAACTGATAACTGAGAACCCAGCACCCTCTCAGGACCCTCTTTATATATGCATGCATGTACTTTGGTTTTCTGTTTCTCGTTTAGCGATTTGAAAAGTTCCCGAGAGCGGGTTTTCAACTTTATTAACCACTCGCGAATTTACATAATACAAATATAGACATATTACAAATTTCGAAATAATTCAGGGACGATTTTTTAGACGTTTTGAATCTAATGACTTTAAAAACACTCGGTAGAAAGTTTTTAATTTTGTTTAAAATCGACAAAACAGACATTGATACAAATGTTTAATTAACCGAATTCTGTCGATAGGGTTCAGAATAACTTAGTTTGTTCATAAATCTAAGGTTCTTCTGAAGTTCACCGACAGAATTGCAATTAAGATTTCTTAACGCGATGCTATGCGGATACGGTTCAGTCATAAAGTACATTTTAAGTAACATTGGCTAGTTTAAATATAAATTATCTTCCTTGAAGAACCCCGGGTAGTTCGAAGAAATTCATGGATAAGTTAAATAGGCCATTTCCGAGTTTCCTTTATACGGCCTCTGTTTCAAACGAGTCCCGGGGGGGGGGGGGGGACTCTCATATAAAAGTGACGGGGGGATCGTCGGAAATTTTTGAAAGAACCCCCTAAAAGGTACCAAAATCTCGTTTGTGAGTGTGGGTCGAATTCATTTTCACCTCTAAGAGGTACCAATTCTAAGACAAAACTAGTTCCTGTCATATTTTTTTGCCGCAAAATTAAAAGCTACCGGAATACTCTAACGGTAGACATTTTAGATTTTAACACCCTAAGCGGTACCAAACCATGAATTTTAACTCCTAAAAGGTACGACGATCACCCCCGTCACTTTATATGGAAGTCCACTCCACCCCCCCCCCCCCCCCCCCGGCAAATAACTTATAGCTATATTTCTACAAATGTTCACTACAGGAGAATTTGTAAGAAGCGGTGGCGACGACTTAACGATCATGAATCCGGATTAAACATTCCTCCAACTGCTTACTTCAGCGAGGAGCTGAGTGAAGAGGAGATAATATTTGACAGATCGACCATGGGACTCAAGAAGGAATCACAAAGAGCGCCAGTCCTCAGTCAACACCAAATACATCAGCCCCGCCTCCGTCTTATCAATCTACAGACCATGCCACGCGTGAACAGAAAACATGGACATTTATCGACACACCACGGACAGGGATTTTAATGTTATTTCTCAGTTTCACTGGCGTTCCTCGTCTGTGGTAAGTTTTTTTTGCTATACGTTTTTTTATATTCATTGATTTATGAACCTTTCACAGGCATGTATACAAATGTCTAAGACATTCTGTAGATAATAGGGTTCAGAGCTACCTTATATTAAGGGGCACCTGTATCCCACCGAAAGAATTGCAATATTTCTTAACTCAATGTTATGTTCAGTCATAAAGATTACTTTATATAAAGTATATATCGGATATTAATTTAAATATAAATTCTTGAACAACCGGTGAAATTTCGAAGATATTTATGAATAAGTACCTTTCACCTCAGTTTCAAAACGAGTCCAAGTGCAAACACCTTTCAAATATGAAATGAGTTTTATTCGCATGTTGATTATCATGCAAATCAAACTCATTTTCATCTGAATGGTTTCTCAGTAGGACTTGTTTTTGAAAGAGAAGCAAAAGGTAACTCGGACATGGTCTCGAACTATAACTAACTCATCGGCCATATTTCTGCAAATTTTCACTACAGGAGAATTTGTAAAAGCGGTGGCACGACGCAACGATCGTGAATTCGGATTAAACATTCCTCCAACTGCTTACTTCAGTGATGAGCTGAGTGAAGAGGAATTAATCTTTGACCAGACAGCCATGGAACATAAGAAGGAATCAACAAAGAGCGCAGACCATGCCATACATGAACAGAAAACATGACCTGACCGACAAGCCAAGATCTACTCCTCTGATGGCTGTTTCTGAGCTCAGTGACACACAAAGAACAGAGGTTTGGACGTTAATGAGATTCCTGAATCAACATCCCTGGATACATCATGCACAACATCATCCCTATCTGACTCAACAACATGCACGCCAAGTGATACACCCCGGTCTGAATCTTTGACATCCGTGTCTTTAACTTCACTGACATCCGAGCCAGATGTGTGTGCGCGGATTTCTCATCCTCACCACGTGCATCAACTCCACCCTGTGACCTGACAGAGAAAGCAATTCCCAGTCCTGTTGAGCCTACAACCCATTTGAAACTTGATCCATCTACATCATTTCATCTGACAATCCCTCAATCATCACCACCTTCGACACCCACGTACTTCCAAGGATTCCTCTCTCGTGACTTTATACCCTGCTGCTTCTGATGAATCGACACGTACCCTTACCATGGTAACGGATAGCACTAGTTCCTCAACAGAGTCTTGTAAGAGCCAGTTGCTCCGCGCAATGAAGTCGTCATAACTATGGAAGATGATGATGTTGATGAAGACATGATCAACGCAAATCACAACGCGAGGTGCTGAGTACGCTGAAAGACACCGAGAAAGAAGCAAGTAGAAATGAAGTGGCGATAACAATGGAACATGACGATGAAGGAGAATCTTTGATGTTATCTCAATATAGTCTTCCTCTGGAGAAGTGATTTACACGAGTGAGAAACCAAGGATGGATAATACGACAGATGATGCTGTCATCGATATCATGACATGCGATGACGAGAATGGGGAAACTTTGGCTGTCAATGACAATTATAACGATGGTAAGTTGATATTGGTTTCATCAGTACCCAGCGACTGTACAATGAAGTGAGAGGGAGGGAGGGGGTGGGTGATGGACGAAACCCTCCCTTGGATGTTCGTCCTGATAAAGGAAATTCCGAAAACATTATTCCTTCAGTAGATAATGATCTGACGGTAGCACGTTCTCCAAGATAAGGTATCCTACTGATTATGACGTCGTGCACGTCAAAAATGATGTCATACAATCATCTTGAATTTTATTATTTTTCTTGACGTTAGAAATTTGCATTAGCTAGATTATCAAAATTATTCAAAAAAAAAATGGTGCTAAAATAAACAAAAAAACTGTTGCTACTGAAAGAAACTTGAAAAAATATCATAATCACAAAAAGAAACCTTAAAATTCAAAGTTTGGAAACATGTCTATCAAATGATGTTTACCATGGCAACACCAAGTATCATTTACAAAGAGTTGTCGAGCAAAAATGTCCCTGGGGTATTTAAAAAATAGCTTCCGATACTATCCCAGAATCACTACAGTGATTTTTAAAACACTACAGAAGCAGATGGCCTTCGAATATATTCTAGAAAGGTGTTAGATGTGGAACATAATGATAAGTAATGAATGTTAATTAGTTGTAATGTATATTCTCTTCTGCGCAGATAAATCATGTTTGACTCTTCCAATAATACCAACACCCACAGCAACAACACAACTGCGGCGAGGTAAGCATCAGCGAATCAATACATACATACATACATACATACATACATACATACATACATACATACATACATACATACATACATACATACACTTTAGTGAGACTCCCTTATATAGGGCTATTTCTGTCACAATGTATAATAAAC
The DNA here is from genome assembly GCA_029204205.1 of Desmophyllum pertusum. NCBI lineage: Eukaryota > Metazoa > Cnidaria > Anthozoa > Scleractinia > Caryophylliidae > Desmophyllum > Desmophyllum pertusum. The sequence continues at coordinate 370,273 of MU826875.1, read as the reverse complement.
TAAATAAATAAATTATTTAACTATTTAATAGCAATTTAAATTAGAATAATAATCAATATGTGATAATTAGTATAAATCTAAAAATAAAATTAAAAATAAATTACTGAGCAAATCAATGAAATCTGTCATAACTCTATTGTATTTTATTTTATTTTTTGCACAGATAAACACTATGCAAAGTGTATTGAATCCCACATTAAAAAATCACATTATATTATAATTTAATAGAGGGATCCACGACTGCGAGGGAGAAAAAATACATTTTCGTGTCGACGTAATTTAGTGGCTAGCAGTCAGGACAAAAATGACATACATTGAGGATCACTTCTGAAGCACATTCACGGTCTATCGCCAAGATTTCGAAGAGAAGAAAATGAATAAGCGACCTTGAAACAGACAAAACATTAAAAAAGTAACAGATGGACATACAGACAGTACGACAGAAAGACGCGGACGGACGGACGGACGGAGGACGGACGGACAGACAGACAGACAGACAGACAGACAGACAGACCAACTAAAAGTAAAGGACATGCATGGTGATCAACAAATCGATCAGAGTGCGAGAAGGTCGTTGCGTTGGCCACATGACTTGTAAACAATTCAACTCGGATAATTTTATAACAAGGTTAATAACACGCATCATGAATGTTTCAGGGAAGTCGCTGATTGGTGGACGACAGGCTTTGGAGAACCGTCGCTTTATTAAGCACCTGACATCAGAAAAGGATACAGCTGAGTTGAAAAGTGACCTGAAGAAGGCCATTTCACGGATTCTGGGCGACAAGAAACGTCTTGTGGACAATAACAAAGGAAAGAGGCTGGTGATCAGACACCAAACGCACGAGACGAAGTACTCCTTGTATGAGAGCATTCTACGTGCCAAGGTAACTGAATAAATCTAGGGTGTGAGAGGGTCAAATAGGGTTGAGAAGGAACTGGGAACAATATATTTTCATTTCATACCAAAGCCCCGCAGACTGGAATTGATCTCGGTACGAGTGTGTATTAGGTCAGGTGGAGATAAAGACTGGAAACAAGATCATTCGAAATCCAAGGCGATTATCATACTTCTTTCTTTTTCTACTATATATCTATGTGTTGCTGTTTACTCCAAATGGAAAATAGGTATTGCAAATAGGCAAAGGCAAATAGTAATGCAGACGGTATTCTCATATAACTGAAACGAATTAAACTTACTAAAGTCGTCACTAGATCTTCAACTGTATTTTCTGCGCTTCTACAAATAAACAATAGCCTCCATTTGGCGAGGAAATATGCACGGATATTTGTCCGGACATTATCTGTTCCGAGAAGCGAACAGTTTTCCGAGAGCGAAGCTCGAGGAAAACTGTGAGCTTCGAGGAACAGATAATGTCCAAGGACAAATATCCGAGCATATTTTTGAAGCCAAATGGAGGCTATTGTAGTTATTATCCTTCAAATATTTTTCACAAGGCCGCTCTGTTTGCCGTGGAAGATCTCGGTCGGCCAAGCTGTTAAACATCAAAATAATTCTGTTAGCATTCAAAATATTTCTAGTCTGTTCAAAACAATCAGTTTTATTAATTTAGCAATTTATTTGAGACGAAAACTGAACCAGCGAACGTGAAACGCAAATTTTCAAAACTGGGGAATATTACTTGGGGAATATCACCCGGATATTCCCAGTTTTGGCTGCGTCACGTGACGTGTTTAGACCAATCACGCGTGAGAAAACATTTTGATGGATTATAACGAGTGTTATAATATACTCAACAAAATATGCAGCTTCTGATTGGTCAATGACGAATGCATAAATAGGTTATAGAGTGCAATACGGAATTGCGATAAACGGTACGGACAAGAAGATGCCGCTTAATGGCATTGAAATAAGCTTTCAAGTTAATGGTTAATTGTTTTCTAAACTATAGTACTGTAATTCTTTCAAAAGTTTACACTTGGTTTGCCTGCGCATTCAAATAAAACATGTGAGCACTTTGGAAACTAGCGAAGCGTTTCGTGTGCAGAGTAGCGTGATGGCCGCAGCAAAATTTTGTTGAGAATATTATAAACACAAATCGTATGAACTGCTCGTGCAATTAGTGATTTATGGTCACTCGTGATGTTTTGAAAGTTCTCAATTGCACTCGCCTAAAGGCTCGTGCAATTTTGAGAACTTTCAAAACATCACTCGTGCCCATAAATCACGAATTGCACTCGCGTTCATACGATTTCCTATACATATACATGTGATATTTTTGTCCAGTATCTAGTCCTAGCTGTTCAAGAAAGGATGATCTAAGAGAAGGGTTCCCTGCGCCCCATGATAATTTTTTAAATCTGTTAATAGTTTCGCGCCATGCTGTGAAAGTTATTTTTATCTCCTTCTGATCGAGGCTCTGACATCACGCTACTCGGACGGACCAATCAGGCAGCGATTAGCCTCTTAAAATAGCTCAGTTATGAACTGACAATTATAAATATATTTTTAAAAAAACTGTCATCGGAAGACACCCATGTTTGGGGAATGCTTCTCTTAGATCATCCTCTCTTGGCTGTTATGAATTCGTTCAATTTCAGTGCCGAGAATTTACTGGTAAATCAAGACGATTATTTCCTGTAGTTGATGATTATCTTTAATCTCGTTTCTTGTTTGCTTTACAATGTACTGACACAGTAAAGAGATATTAAGTGTTGATCGTTCTTTGGACTGAAAGGGATCAATGAATGCAATCTATATTTTCGTATTCTTTCCTTCAACAGTCACTGATTATGAACAAGAAGGTGGACAAAGAGCGCGACAAACGGGCATCTTTGTGCCGTCGCGCGATCAAACAAACTCTATCGGATGCATATACATCCCGCCCTGCTCTCCGACCCCAGCGAACTCTTGCACAAGAAATCGCTTTTGCAAAGGAAATAATTTTGAAACGAGGCCGCGCGGATCCATGGGTTGCATTGAGGAGGACTAAGGACAAACTTAGAGTTCAATGGCTAGACGAATCAGTCAACCCGCTGGACACAAGCGCTTCGACCAGTGCCAACTCTAACACAAAGGGTTACCGTAAATGGAAGGTACGTATAGAACAGTGGAACCCTCCCACTACCATATATATAGCACTCTGAACTTTAATATTACAGCCTCGCTAATTCATGGGTACTTTTCTGTTTTTTGATACCAATTCATTCAGAATAAGATGAAGAAAAGTAAGGGAGTCAAGCCGGGTGCATTTGTACTAAACGTGGAACCCGTTGCGGAAGATTTCTGCACTGTTCTCCCAGCTCATTACAAGAATCCACAAGTTGGATGTCGATGCTACTACTGTGAAAAGCACAACAAGAAAAGTCGAGGACGAAGATTCTTCAAACTGCCCAGGTGAGTATTAATAATATTTTGCAAGAGAGGATGATCTAAGAGAAGGATTCCCTGCGCCCCATGATAATTTCTTAAATACAGCTGTTTCGAGAAACGTTGTCGGAAAAAAGCGCACGCGACAATCCCGAAAGGTAATCTGGGATATGATCAGCAAGGTACGTTCCTGACACTTGCTGTCGAACCTACTTTTGTTGCTTCTTTTAGCACTCGTAAACATATATACTTCCATGGCGTCTCGTGCCATTTTCTCAGATTTCCCTGAAATGCTGAAGTCAAGGTACCATGAACTTAAAACTACCCACAATACCTTTCGGGATTGTCGCGTGCGCCTTTTCCGACAGCCTTTCTCGAAACAGCTGTATACAGTCGAACCTCCACTAACGGCCACCTCTCTACAACGGCCAGGATTTTTCGTCCAACCGTACACCGATACATACACTTTACTCTTATTGAAACCTCTCCACAACGGCCACCTCTCCACAACGGCCAGTTATTTCGGCCCAAGGTGGCCGTTGTAGAGAGGTTCAACTGTACTGATACTTTCGCGCCATGCTGTGAAAGTTATTTTTATTTCATTCTGATCGAGGCTCTGACATCACGTTACTCGAACTTTAACTGACCAATCAGGTAACGCTCTTAAAACAGCTCAGCTATGGACTAAAAATTAAAAAAAATAGATTTCACAAATTTTCATTGGAACTCGCATTGCCTAAAAAAGAACCACAGAGCTGTTTTCAATTGAGTGTAAAACAAAATAAAATGCCAATCGCGGAAAATCGCATGCGACCAAGTTGCGATTGGTCTTGGTCTTGCATTTGATTGGTGGAGTGGGTGGCGCGAATTCAAAATAATAAGTTTTCGCTTACAATTGAAATTACAATATGTTTATAATAAAACGTAATAGCTTTTTGGTAACTGAAATACAGGTGAAACAACGAAACCATAACGCGGCATTAGTTAATGACCATTCGGACGATGTCTTAATTAGCTTTTTAAATTTCACAAATTAGACGCGCAAATTTAGTGTTACGCTGTAATTTGTTTTTGCGGCTCATTTATTGACGTTTATGCTTATTTTTTGTTCCAGATTTCACTGATAAACGAGTTCTACCTGATGTCCGATGACTATTTATCAATCTCTGGAAGTGCACATTTCTGGATGAATAATTGTTTTCATAATTTCCAAGGATATTTACAGGAAAGGCATGGTTACTTTTTTCGTCTCGTAATGTGAATGTGGACAATATGAACAAGTGTTTTAATATTCCATTGCCATGGAAACGACAGTTTAATTATTAAATGATATATTTTTTTCGAAAATTAACGGTGTTTCGTATTTTTGGATATATTACTAGAACGACAACACCCGCGGGACTTCACAGGGGTCAAATTTGTTTGGGGAGTGCGGGGAAGGGGAAGGGGGATTAGGGGGGGATGGGGGGGGGGATTCTTGACTGATAGAAAAATAAAATCCTCACATCAGCATAGCGCAATGAGGATACGTCATGTTGCTTAGCAACTTTGAGTGATTTCATGCTTTGTATAGTCAGCTGAAGGAAATAAATATTCATTCCAATAATCCACATTTAATTCCACTCCTTTCTAGCTTTATTATTTCTAACGGTTTCTCAGTCGATTATTGAAACGAAGTTTAGACAGTGCTTAAGAAAACCGTGATCTATGCCGGGTTTAAACTACTTTCCACACTTGTTACACCACGTCTAAGGGGTGATTACATGGCGAATTTCAGCCCGGGCTGAAATTCCAGCCCGGTTAGGGGGGCTGAGATTTCAGCCCGGCTTCCGAAGCAAATCCTCTTGAAATGAAGTTAGCGATTACATGGACAAGGTTTCAGCCCGGGCTGAAAATTCCAGCCCGGTTTGAGAAACCGGGCTGGAATTTTCAGCCTGGCCAAACGGGCTGAAAAAACCCATGTAATCGGAATGGAATTTTCAGCCCGGGCTGTCCCCGAACTGAAAAGTGAACTTGGGCATGCGCAGTGATTGTGTTTTGGCTAAATTGTAGAATGCCCGGCAACGTATTTGCATGTCATTGAATAAGAATGGTCCTATTGTTTTTATACACACGTGCAGCCGGTATGTAAATAAGTTGCCGGGTATTGTAAAATCTGTGTTTTTAAACTGAATATGGAAAAAAGGTTCCAGCGGAACAAGGGAGATAAAATCGAAAATCTTATTCGATGTGTCGCGAATTTCAAATCGAAAAAGGAATATAACAATAGCTTCGTTCTACAAACGTTCAGCCGATATGTAAATAAGTTGCCGGTTATTCAAATCACCCCTCATCTCTCTGATGACTCTTCCCGCACAATTTCAAATTTGATATAAAAAAGATTCCCACAAAGAAAAGGAGTGTATAATGTATTATTCACTGTGTTCAGTTTAATATGAACTGATAATAAAACGAATTGGTCAATACTAATTGATTTGTGTTACCTTTGGTTCCGCCGTGCTTTTGTATATTGTCCAATCGTTGGACCAGTTCTTTTCTAAGTATTTCAACTTCTTTCTTCAGCTTGGAGACCTCCTCGTTTGACGGGCCCGCGTTACAATCCTGATGGATTACGATTTACCATCGCCGGTTTGGATCGCGGATTTCTGTGATTTGTTCGCATCACTGACACTCGCAGCGGTTTGTGCGATTTTCGCAGCAATTGAGCCGAGGAAAAGAAGAAGTATGATCGAGCTTGACTCATGTCCACGAGAAAAAACTGGTTCGGTTCGTGTTTGATAGAGCGGTCAAAAGCCTCAACTTTGTGCGTCTAGCAAAGTTGATATGACTGTATATATGTATGTTTAGTTGGCAAAGTTTTACACAACCTAGTATGCCCTCCATTTTGTTCGTGTACAAACGGGAACTACAACAGAGCTATTTTTACCATGTGATGTATGAGTCAGTTTTTATTTGATAAGGTTGACTGAAATACAATTAATAGAATTAACGATTAACAATAGAGCACACTTGCAGACGTGATAGATGTAAACAACTCAAGTATAATTTTTACAATGGCTATAGTCACAATCCACTTCTGAAAGACTTCAGACGCGATCTTATTACATAAATATTGGTGAAAACGATCAAATAAACTGTATAACTATATAGTTGGAATCTTAATTTTAGAGAACGAATATAATGCGTCAATTTCCACAATTATTTTAATTTCGCTACACTGTTTTGTAATAATTGCAACATGCAGATTTGACTGTTTACTTTCATTGCTAAACTCAATAAAATGTCCACAGCTTGCATACATAATTAACATTTGAAACATTATATCACATTTTCACCCGGTATAAATAGCACTCGCGGCGACCAAACTTTGGCTAGTGGCTTCATAGCAAATTTGTATCACGTGCACAATAAGGGCCCTGCAATTTATCATTAGAGTGGTTTTGGACTACGAGTAGTGCCTTTTTTAAGGGCTTATCTTGTCGGGGTGGGGTTCTACGTTTCTCCATATCATTGGGACTGAGCCGATGAAAATTATGCAAATAAGAAAGTCCCCGCGCTGACTTCAAAGCAGACTTCAATCCAGCGGCTGTAACGGGCTGGTCTAGGGTGACGCGGACTCTGGGTACGAGATTGAGTAGACTTTCTCAAAGTCATTCGCTTCTCGGCGTTTCCAGACTAAGAGCATTCTCGACCCCAGACCTTCGCTGCTTTCTTGACTACGCAAGCGCGCGAATAAGAGCTCTGGGGTCGAGATTGGAGTGGGAGAAGGTCCGGCGCAAAACGACGAGCTCCCCTCTTCGGGGTTTTTGCTCGTGCCTTGATGCTCGATTTTCGCGGTTCGCTCTTGTTTTTTCGCTTCCCGGAAAAAGATCCCAAGCTCGATTTGGTGGCAAATCTAACTTCAAACTACCATACATAACATAACAACCATTCAAGCAAAAGTGTCCAACCTTCGTGACTTTTCCTAAGGCCATCCCCACAAAATGTTTGGTTTCCCATCGCCCGACCGACCCAATTTTTTCAAAAAGTAAAAAAAAACAATTCTGATTCATGCCTGCGCCCATTTCTCGGGTGTTAAAATGCTTTGTTTATATCTTAAAGTCACTCTGAAATCTAAATCAGCCCAGTAATGACGTCATCGAACACCTCTCAGAGTGATATCGGCTCGTTTCAAAATGGTGGTCACGGGGAAGATATAATCAAGGCTCGTTTGGAATTATTCCTCTCGCGAAGCGAGGTTATAATGTTGTCCCCCAAGAGCTCGACTGGATCAAATTCTCGCATGGCGTTTACGGTCATATTTCTTCTTTTATTTCCGATGGTACCGGACCGTTACTAGGCAACAACAACAAATCAGCGGCTATAACCGGTTGCGAACGCGGGCGCACTCTGTGTTTTCTTGTGGAGGGTCCATTCTCGTTCCCAGATCCTCCGTTTCTTTTGGTCACGTGGTTTGGCGAAACGTAGGCTCTGGTAACGCTGACAAACCGGATGTCGTGAAATTCACGACATCCGGTAGCGCATGCCCACTGTATTCAACGCTTATAAATGTTCAACTGCGCGTGCTCAGTAATAGGACAGGGAAAGGCTGGGACGACTCCTTCTGGAAAGAAGTCGGACGAAGAAGTAAAATCGACTGGCCAGCGAAAGCAAGTTGAACTTTGGATGATTTCGGTTTGAAGAACAAAAATCAGCCCTACATGCCGTTGCCTTACAGAAGAAAGATTGCTCATGTGTTTTATCACGGGTTTGGAACGTCTCGTGTGTCAATTCTGATCGAGGTATGAGTGCCAAAATTATAAACATGCTGCTGTTTTTTGACGACGTAAATCCGTCGGATGATGTTTGTTGAAAACCTGATCGATCGTCGTTTTATAGACACTCGATTAGACCGTGTTTGAATGAGGTTGATTTCATCATTAATCAGTGGTAAGCTCAACACTCGGATGTTAATAGAAATCAGAATAAAAGCTGTTGTTGCTAATTGTTATTGGTGCTGTTATTGCATTTTAAAAATTTTGTGTTGTAAGCTTATACTACTGTGGTTTGTATTGCCACATTGATTTCAAGTACATGCCTTACTCGCAAGATTTATAAATTTTCCTTTCTTAAAATTTTACAGTTAAAGCCAGTAAAAAAGTTTTATCCAAGGGTAACAGGGTGATGAGAAGTTGATATTTGAACTGCATTTTAACTGAAAGAAAAGTTGACTGCAACTCCCCTGACAATTTTATTTCTAACTTGTTTTTAATATTAAGATTAATTATTCCGATTATTGTAAAGCGCTGTTGATCAGTATATGTAAATAGTGCTATAAAAGTGATTAAATTAAAGAGAATATTAATTAAATTTGCCGACAACCCAAGAAGTCAGATAAAATTTATGTTGACCAAGTTCTTGTTCAAAGTAACAGTAATCAAGGCTGCTATAGACAACATTATAATAATATTGTCTATAGCAGCCTTGATAACTGTTACTTTGAACAAGAACTTGGTCAACATCAATTTTATCTGACTTCTTGGGTTGTATGCAAATTTAATTAATCTTCTCTTTGTGCAATACCATGCACAAAATGTACTGTTATGGTCTGGTTAAGAGCTTGATGTTCACTGACTTATGTGGCATGAGTGTAAGTTCTTTGGTTACAGTATAGTGGAACCCTATCTTACGACCACCTCACTAATACGACCACTTTCTTTTGTCCCGAACTAAAATTATAACTAAAATTATGTCAGTAATTTTTTTATTCCGATAATACGACCAGATTTTGGTGGCCTGTCGGTGGTTGGATTAACGGGTTACACTGTAATTTGCCTTGGGGTGCATGTATGTGTCAACTGGAGATACAGTGATTCACGGCCCCACAAGCTTCTAGCTTTAACAAACCGTGTATAAATCAAGTTGATTTTATTATTCACATTCAGTGGGGTGGGTGAAGTTAAGATGGGCATTTCCCTTGCTACAAAGTCAGGGAGTGAAGGTGGGTCTGTTCTTGCTCAAAAAATTTGAACAAAATTTTTTTCAAGAATGGAGAGGGGATAGCTCCCCAGGACCCTCCCTAGATCTGCCACTAACATTGGTCTCACATACACTGCAACAGTTTTTTCAGCGAAGACATAAATTAAATGGAAATTGAACAGTATCAGAACTGAATTATTTGTATGACATAAGCAACAGTCAACATGCTCTTCAGCCTATTATGTGACAGAATGCTACACAATCTTGCAGGTGGTAGGTACTGGTAAGTCCTGTCCAGTTTTGTACTTCACAAACACTGCAGACTGCAAACAGGTTTGTAAGTGAAATGATTGGAGCCCGGGGTGGGGGGTACTCTCCTATATAAGCTATATATGTATGTGCAGTGCCAAAGGTATGGTTTTGAGCCGTTTTTGGTCCAGAAAATGGGTATAGATTTTGAACATTTTGGTCTCAAATAATGGATATATTCTCCTACTTGTCTGAAATAGGGCAATCTAAGGGTCAGGTCTGAAATAGGGTAGGGAAAATTTGCTATTTGCTGCGGTTCGCAGAATAGCAGCAAATGTACGTTTTCACGGTTCGCCGAAGATTCGACAGTTGTCATGGCAACATCAGAATTGAGATCGTGTGTTGGCGGGATTTTACTGGGGGGGTCATTCTAGACTGGCGCTGCTACCAACATGTGCTAATTTTATTTTATTAAGTATTCTGTATACATATCATTTCAGATAGCCTGTCTAAATAGTGCATTAGTGTAGCTTATAACCTCTCTCCCTCGAGGTTCTTATGTGCCTGGCTCTGCATTTGGAAGGGATCAGGTTTCCTAAAGTAAAGGGGTTTTCCTGGCGGGCAGCAGGCATACTAGTTTCTAATGTATTTGTACAGTTGTGTATGCACTTATCTGAAGTTATCAATAAACGGGGGCTGTTCCTCACTAAAGGCTGGGCTACGCAGCTAATCCGGTGCAGCAACCAGTACACCATTTACCAGTGGAAAGTTGTGTTTTATTGATTGATGTAGGGAATAGGGAAAATCACATATTTTGGTCTGAAATAGGGTAAGGGTTTGAAGAAGCGCGCCGCACACCCCCACCCAAATTTCGGGGAGTACCCTCCCTCCCGGGGATGGAGGAAGCAAGTGGAGGAGATAAATATACAAGTAAAGATGACAACAACAAAAACAGTCTTTTAAATGTTACACTCTATGCAAGAACATGATTGATTATTTATATAATATGAATCATGATTAAAATATGCCAGTTGCTTAATTTTAGAGCAAATGTTGTATATGATGTTGTTGAAAATATAAAACAACATTGAGAATGAAATTCTCAAACTCATTAATAATTCATCAAGTTAAAACAAAGGAAATTATACCCCCCCCCCCCCCCCCCCCATCTGTTAGAGAGGCTGGTAGGCTTTCAACCACAGAGGCTACCCTGGTATAATAGTGACAGGGAGGTGCAAATGAGGCCCAAATATTGGACCCCCCAAAAGTCCTATTAGGTTAAAACCAGACACCAAAAAGTCCAACAGCCCAGAATGTAACCCCAAAAAGTCCCTTTTTTCTCTGAATTTAAAAAATAAATAAATAGAGTTACAGACAGTTTTTGGGTCCACCCTTCTTTATTCGTCAAGCATATGTATGTCAGACTGCAGTCATTCTTTGAAATTGGGAACGATACATTTTTGTTCAGGGAAACAACAAACGGAACTCTTGATATGAGAACCGTGGGTTACTCTTTTTGTAATCCCCCACCCCCCTCCCAAAAAAGGTTCTTACCAAAATCTTTCACCCCAAAAAGTCACCACAAACCCCCTGGGCTCACTAAAATCACTGGGTTTTTCTGGTTTTTAAAATTGTGGGGAAGGTGCGGAAGAGGGGGGGAGGGAGTTCTCAAATACAGTGAACTCTCTCTAAGGCAGACACCCTTAGGACGATAAATCGATAACAATCGATAATAATCGATAATAATCGATAACAATCGATAATCCAAAGGAGTATTTGTTTCAAACATATTACTGAAGATGGCGTGGCTCGTCCAGGCAGAGTGTTCATCGTGTTCACTTGGTTTTCTGGGATTAAAAGATTTGAACATGTCCATTCATTCGAACCCTTGTTTTATGGCGACGAAAAACACAGAAAACTGCTTCTTCTTTTGCATGTATTGTTCCTGGTCGATATTTATGGAGCCAAAGTGATTACTGCTGTGCTACTGGATTATTTTTTATTTCTTGCTTACTCTGTGATTTTATTCTTACGTTTCTTTTTTAATGCGACTAATTAAAATCACAAAAACACTGATTTTGTTGTTTATTCTGCTTCATCTTTATGGCGTTGCTATAACGAGACTAGAGGGTTGCACGCCGCTACTTTGCACACCGCAACTTCTTCTTCCGGTATTATGAACTGCGCTGAAGATCGATAAAAAGACCAAATTGTTCCTGTTATTGTTCCTATAAGTATTTTGTTGATTGTTAAACTATTGCATGCTATGCTATGATGATTGAATGACTCAATAAAACCATACAGACAACATTGTGTCAATGATTAACTTGTAAAATGACAAAAATCATTTCCGATAACAATCGATAACAATTGATAAATTAATGGCTCCGTCAATTCCAAGCCCGCTCATCCCCCCCCCCCCCCCCCGGGCATTTGTCGGGCATTTGTCGGGCATTTTGTCATTTTTTGTCAGAAGGTTGAAAATGCCCCACGGTGGGGTCAGCTTACATGCACAAAATCCCCACGGTGGGGCTTCAGGAGCAGTGCAAATGCCCGACCCATGGGACAAGTTCAAAAACTTTTTGAGAGGATCAAGGAATTTTAAAAATCTAAATTCCAAGCAGAACTATTAATGATGGACACTATAATTGTTCACAAATACATAGCTCTTTATTTATACCTGTAATCATGATTTTTGGAACATGGTGTGAAGTCGAGGTCGTTCCGCCATCTTTGGTTCGCACGTGGAAAGCAACGGTGCAAATGTTTGGACATGTGGGGTGGGGGGTGGGGCTACGGTACACTTGAAAAGTGTGGGACTCAAAATATCAACTCAGTTTTTATATTTTTCTATCGGGGGCAATCAGGAAATTTTAAATAAGCAACAAAACGTGTACGTCTTTTAAAATACGAAAGATCGCGTTGCCTTTGACAATGCCCCACCCCCGAGCTGCCTGGTTATAGCAAATGCCCCACCCTAGGGATGGAAAAGTTGTAAAATGCCCGACAAATGACGGGGGGGGGGGGGGGGGGGGGGTGGTCGGGCTTGGAATTGACGGAGCCATAATCGTTATCGATTTCTATCGGAAATCGATATCAATCGAACTCACAACTTTTTTTCTTTATCGATTTCTATCGATTGATATTGGAAATCGATATCAATCTTCGATTGTTATCGATTGATATCGATTATCGGTTTATCGATTGACTACGTACGCCTGGAACAAATGAATGGTCAGACATGTTAAACATTAGTATTTCACTGAACTATAAGAGGTGACATTTAGAACTTCTTATACTGATCAGGATCTAATTTCCTCTGGGAAGAGAGAGAAAAATCATAGGAATAAAGGAATGGCAACTAAGATTATATAAACAATAATGTTCTATTTGAAAATAAGCAGTGCCAAGGGCTGTACATTATTATTCTGCGTGTACTAATAATGGCAATATAAATCACAGTGAACTGTATGTTAATAGGTTACATACCATTTTTGTTCAAATTCCACCAAGACCAAACTGAACAACAGAGTCCCAACAAGACTCAATTCTAGCATAAACAGAGTACCTTTCAAAAAACGCAGTCAAATAGCAGAAAAAAGGATCGGCTTTTTAGGGACGTGATACATTGTGTACAGTCAAATGTTGACGAATTTCTTGATCTTGTATTCGTATTTCTACCGCAAAGACTGTCCAACTTTGTAAGGTCTTGTAGCGAAGACAAATTTCCTTGGGAATGCATCGTCTGGCAGAACTGGCTGATCGTGGTTTATAACGTTCGAATTTTAAACAAATACCCTCTGTTTCTTTGCTACAGCCAAGCAACAAAATAGTGTGCAAGAACAAAGCAAGCGATCGCAAGCGATCGATACATTGTGAGCCTGCTCGGTAAACTACCGCCTGCTCGCGCGCGATCGCAGCCAAGATATACGCGGGCGCCATTTTTAGAGGAAACCGGAAGCAGAATGCCGTGCGCACTAGTGTGTTATTTTTTTCCTCATTACGCATGCAGTTTTTCATCAGCCAATCGAAAAATTCGTAATTTTTTCTGTCCCCAGAGCTACTGGTCACAACATTTAAAAAAACCGCGTAGCTCTGGGGACGAGAATGGTGGAGGGTCAATCTCGTACCCAGAGTCCACGGTCTCCTCGGTCAGCGGGTCGTCGCCAGGTGAAACTCTGGGGGAATGGAATTTTTACACCAGAAATCAATCTCGTTCCCAGAGGCCGCGATCCTTTTGGTCAGCACCAAGGAATCTCAGACTCTGGAATATTCTGGGCGCTTGAATTTTTTTGAATTTTTTGATTGGCTGTTGAAAACACAATGGAATTGAATCGGAAGTGAACCCAAAATCAAAGATGGCGGACGTAGGCAGTAGTCGTCTCTGGAATTTACAAGGAGAATGTGGAAATCCAAAACCATCCGATGGATGTTTTGGTTGGAAAATCAGTTGGAGAATATACCGTTGCAGATTTGAAGAAGGTTACCGGCGTGAAAATCACGTCCGTGACCTCTTCAGTGGCGAGTCGGCCGGTGATCATGAGTCGATCACACAAAACTCACCTTTGTAAATTATCAAGTAACAAAGAGAAAACAAGTCAACAGCTTGTGGTAAACACTTGTACTGCCGACAGCTGAATCATCTCAGTTGGTGATCGCAGTTCCGCCGGGATTATTTACTCGGAAACTGCAGGCTATATCGAAAGGACTGTACATGTACACACTAGCTAGCAGTAGATGAATGTTGGACCGGCGTTTTTCGTATGAAATACGTGGTTGCGATTGTATTTTAAATACCCTTCAGTTTACACACGTGGATTTCCCTTATACAGAGTTTATACAGCACTACGTGGGTTAAAGTGAGTGGATAATTAAAATTACAAACTATTTATTCTGGTGGTCTTTTCTTTTGTTTACGCCTCTAGTTGCATGTTTAATAAGCTTTACATCCATGGAGAATTGTCTTATGCAAAATATTTGAGTTATACCAAATATGATTTGAACATATATGATAAAAATGATTTTTTACCTGTCTAAATTTACATGAGAAATATAAATTGTTAATCATATAAAAGTGACGGAGGTGATCGCTGTATCTTTTAGGGTTAAAAATTTGTGGTTTAATACCACTTAGGGGTGTTGAAATCTAAAATTACTACCGTTATAGTTACTCCGGTACCTTTTAGGGTTTAAGCCGGGGAAAAAAATATGACAAAAACTATTTTTGTCTTAGAAATGGCACCTCTTAGGGGTGAAATTGAATTTGAGTCACAACCACAAAACAAACCTTGTTACTTGTATATGGTTCAGGAGCAAATGTTGATGTGCTGGAAAACTGACCAGAAATTATTGCTGACCACTGTTTTTATATCTAGAAAAAAATATTGAGAATTATACCCTGGGGTTGAAAATCATGTTTTGTTACATATTATGATATTATCTTAGGGTGTGTTTTCAAAGTAAAACCCCAAATAAACAGAACTTGAAAATTATTATTATTATCAATTTTAATTAATTAATTTTATTATATATATTTTTTCTGGCATGTGGCCCTTGGTTGGACTGTATCACTCATCAATAAACAGTCTAAATTGGCTTTTTAGGGTAAAAATAAACTTGAGCCCCACAAATGGATTATGGTACCTTTCAGGGGTATTTACCAAAATTTCTGACAAGTATCCCTGGCCTGTCACTCTTATATGGGAGCCTGTCCCTACACAAAACAAGTTAAATATCCAAAAAATGATTTTTATAAATTTGTGGAAAACCAATATTATAAACAGGTTGGTTGTAGTCCTGACTGCACAATGCAAAACACAGTTCAAAGTCTGGTTTTCAAGAAAGAAAAACTGAAAAATGTTGGATAATAAATCTCTTTTAGTTTGTAGAATTGCTGTACATTTTTACTTGACATTTGTAATTTGTCTCACCCTACACCTCACTAAAATACAGCAAGACTATTATTGAAATGATTTCATGTAACAATCTCAGACAAAAAATTACATTCAATCACCCTGTTTTCCCAGCATATCTCTCTGCTCAGCCCTGAGGGTCTATAGCCAGAGAGGCTACTGATACATGTATTATTCTCAAGAATTTCATCTACTATAGATAATGTTATGGCGGAAGGCTAGGCACAGTCGTGCCTAATGCTAAATGTTTTTGATCTTTGGATCCAAACATCCAGATTCAAGTCTGGCAAGTGTCCTTGTGTTGTGCCTATCTCTACCAGTGTTTCAGTCAAATAATTTTAAAGTCTGTGCATCCACCTTGTATACCCAAGCATATACTATAACCTAAGTATATCGACTTGTGGACTGTCCTTTATAGGATTTGCAACTCAACTATGTAAATGTATTAAATAAAGAAAGGAAGATGGTATATAGATGTGTATGTGCATGCAAGCCCTGGATCTACCAATGACAACCCTAGTTTGGAAACCCAGGGCAAATAATTGGGGCAGGAGGAAGATAAAACAGGCGACATTCTGTACACACAGATTTCGTCCACTTTATCTTCCTCCTGTCACAATTATCTGTTCAAATAGAAACCATGCTTCAAGTGAATTTAAATTTTTCTGCGACTACCTGATTTGACTCGGCCATTGGCTGTCAACTTTCTGATTTCCATCGAACAATTTTCATATGACAACATACATTGTGTACTCATGTTGCACATACAAACTGACATAGTTCACACTTGATGACTCAAATGAAATATATTTATTGTGCATGTCAGGCAAGACTAATTATTATATATATTTGTAATAAGTTTTGGTTTAACAACAACAACTATTTTGCTAGCACATTTACTGGCTAGAATTCGTATCAATTCTTTCATGATTTTTTCATACTTAGCAGTGACAAATTATACACAAATGAACTTACAAAATTAAATGAAAATAAATAAAATAAAATAAATTATAAACTATATCTGACGAAGAATTACAGTAAAAATGCAATTAATAGAAGTTTTGCCTTTTAGATTTCTAAATAATTTTACATGTACTGTACATGCAACTCTTTACTCTTCACAAACAAGCAGAGGTAGCCTTGGCTACTCACGACGAAAATTATTTAACCAAAACTAAAAGCCCATCTACTTAATTTTCGCCTAAAATCGTGGGTATCCTGCAGGCTGGTAACTTTCACGATGTATTCCAGAACTTTCTGCTGGCTCGCATTCGGTATGGAAAAATCAAACACGAACGCATCATCATCTGATATCATTCATTGAATTGATCTGTATCGGGTATAAAGACAGCAAAAACAGCATATTCTTGTCAATTAGAAAATTGAATACCTCATCGAGCTTTGGTAGACGTAACGCGTTGTTGTCTAATAGTTCTCAATCCGTAACAAAGGATTCTTGACAAAGATTTGAGGTCTAAATACCCGATCGATGTAACATCAACTGCAGAAGCTGCCGCCATTATAAACAAGTGAGCCACAATCAGTTACAGCGGTTACTCTCTCTACGCATATTCAGAACACATTTATTCATGCTGACCAAAAGGATCGCGGCCACTGGGAATGAGATCGCGCACGCGCACAAGCAGACCGGAACCAAGGATCCTTGGTTCCGGTTATTGAATCGCCCAGAGTCGTTGGGCGTTCTGTCACCGCTGACCGAAACGCGCTGGCTCTGGGGACGAGATTGACCAGAAATCTGGTATTCCGGTTGTTGTGCGCATGCTTGGCTCTAAAACGGAAGTCAACATTCTCGACCCCAAAGCCTTCGCTTTCTTGACTTCGAGTCAGAACTTCACTCGTTTGGTGTGGAGGCACATTGGATTCAATTCGTCTTTTTCAACGAAATTTGGATTATTCAAATGATTCTTCGAAGAAGACAGCTCGACGACGAAATGTTTATTGTGACAGGGCGATAGGGAAAGCAAAAAAATGGCGGCTGATTCCGGTAAGTTTACTGTCCTTTATGATAGGTCAAGGGGAAGGAGAGCGATTTTATAAAATCAGCTAAAATCTTTAGAATTATAATTTATCGCATTGTATTTCTGTGTATTTTTTTGTAACTATGAGAACTTGTCAGACTTGTGAGTGAGCTCACTGAAATGAGACATATGACCTCCGTTTTTTGCTTTCTTGTGGACCATTTAAACTTAAGTCTACTCTTTGACATTGAGCTACATTGTACATCAGTTCATATTTTATAATTAACTGCTGAGGAATGCCTTGCCTGATAAATTGATAGTTTAATTAATTTAATTGATAGTTTAAGCGCATTTTATTAATCTAGAGTAATTATATGATTTTCAATGTTTGAGCACTTGCACCAGAGCACGCTTAAGTTATATGATCATCTTACTATATTTTATTCAGCATTTGTATTAGCACGATTAATTTAACATGTATATTGCACTCGCACTAGCACCGCACATCTGCAGTGATGGGCTAGCCCCTTTGTAGATTAACAATTTAGATTTAGATTTAGATTAATCAGGCTAGGATCGCTACTGTATATTATTATACCGGTATATGAGGGCAAATAAATGCATTGTTATCCTGGTGCATGAGCCATGTTAATTTGCTTATTTGTTGTTTCTATTTTAGAGATGTAAACAGAAAAATTCCCATCATGGAGGCTAACTTGGGAGACCCAGTTGAATCAAACCATTATGTAAGAACAATACAAAGAAAAGCAGTCCTGGCCATGTGTGGCAAAAAACTTCCATGAAAAAATGTGAACATGAGGTTACATTGTTTGAAAATAAATCATATATGAACAGAAATTTGTGTTGCAGTTTGTCATGTACAGTCTATCGTCAAATCCAATTTTATTAATATCTTGTGAGAAGTGCTGTTTTAGAACAAACCACAGCACAGGTATAACTGGCAAAATACAACTCATATGTTCACCAGGAACCCCGAACGGGAGTGGTGGGAGTACTTCCTTATCTGGCCTTGAGGGGGATGTGTGGCTCAACCGGGTATGCCAATGGTTTTCAGGGTTTTTTGTCTTGAACAGGCGATTTCATCACTTTTTGTCTTAAACAGGGTTTCTTTATGGTAGCACTTTACAAGACAATCAATGAAAAGGCCTTCAGTGCTTGATGCATACTAAGAATTAATGTAAACAGCTTAGTGACTGCATAATAATTAAAATATCAGTAAATCGGATGTACAGATTACGTCCTGATTTTCATCAACTTTTCCTTCTATTTACTTGCCTAAAATGCCTTGTTAAGCCAAGATTGTCGACGGACATAAACTTTTAAGATGCATGTGTCATAAGCTTGATACAATATTTGCATCAGATCTGTATGGGATTTACAATGGCTCGCCTTCGGCTCATGATTGTAAATGCCCATATACAGATCTGACACTCATATTGTATCTATCACTAATTGCCAATGCTGCATTAAAATAAGAAGCAGTTTATCACTATTCTATTCTTGTCTTTAAACTAATTAAGAGTATGATTAGACAGGTCTCAAAAATCGGAATTCTGTCTTTAACAAAGGTCAGGATTTAAGTGGCCGCACTGAGTCCCTACCCGAGCATCTGTTGAGTACCTCCCCCAGGCACTTTTCATGCTTGCAGTCTAAATTAACTGTTAACAGTTAGGTTAAAGTTTGTATATAAACCAACTGGCTTATCAGGCCAGTGCTAAACTCTGGTTTCCATATATATAGCATGCAGCGACTAGGAGTATCACTACTCCTCTGGATGGGATGTTAGTCCTTTGCAGGTACCCACCACCCACCATTATGTTTCTCAGGGTGCCCATTAATACACTGATCGTGGGTGGAGAGAGAGAGAGAGAGCACTGTGACAGTCAAGTGTCTTGTCCAAGAACACAACGGACGTTTTATTAAGAACATAATTTCTCATTACTTTGATTTCCATGAATTTTTTATCTTTGTTCACTCCTGGGAATCACAACAGGGAGTTGAGTAATTCTTTCCATTTTTTTGTTATGAATTTCTAACGTTTTATTCTCCTTGGCTATTAAAAACTCTAATTTGTAAGTAAATTTAATCCTGGCTTTAAGCAACGAAAGGGATGGTTTTATGTTGAGACATCGGCATTGATAGATCACTTGCTTACAATGGATGATAATATGATTTAATAGTAGGAAATCCTTCTGAAAAAACCCAAACGTTATATTAGAAGCATTTAAATTATGAAGATTAATAAAATAATCTTTCAGCCACTTCGTTACTGAAAGCCAAAAGCTGCAAGTAGTTTCGCAGTAAATAAATAGATGCTCGAGGGATTCGTCAGACTTTCCACAAAAAAGTGCATGTAGGTGAGGTTACAATACCCATTTTGTAAAGTGCTTTATTAGTGTAAACAATTATATTTAAAAATTTATACTGGAATTCTCTGGTTTTAGAGTCAATGGTTACACTTCTCGAAGTAGATAAATTACTCCATGTTGTTCAAAACTAGATTTTAATCATATATAATATGTAGTAAATAACTTATATACAGTTACTTCCTTTTTTTTGTAGATACGCTGTATGTGTACTGTTAAGTATATTTTTCTTGTATCGTATTGTTTTTTTTCCTATATATTTTTCATTGTTCTGTAAGTAGTATTACTGTATTAAGTAGTTTTTTTATGTGAAATGTAACTATGTTTGTATATTTTGTGAATAAAGTGTGAAATCATTAAAAAATAAAATAATAAAATAAACAACAACAACAACAACAGGGAGTTGAGGGAGTAAATGCTTTGAGGTGTTTTTTACAAAATCCATTTCAGTGCGTTGTTTTGTATTTATATTTGGTATTTACACGTTGAATAAATAAATATGTATGCATGTAATGAGTTGACTTCAAGGACTGAAAGGCAGGAAGCCTTCAAACTTATTTAATTTCTAAAACTTCCATTCATCCACTATGGCCATCCCCATAAAATGTTTTGGTCGGCGATGGGAAACAAAACATTTTATGGGGATGGCCTATGGAAGATTTTAAATTATGGAAATTTAGATTAGCTCTGTATATATGTCACACAATAAATCACCATAGCACAAAAAGTTATAAATATTTATTTAGTGAAATTCCACCCAAGTACGTTTCCTTTGCTATGTCTCCTGACACGATTAGTAAACGCGTAAGTGCCACGCGTATTTGACACCGAACTTTGAGCACAAAATTCGGCAAGAAGACAAGTGGCGCTTAGGGCGCTTTCTGTCTAGCAGATTCATGCACATTCGACGAGCAATTGGCCGAAATTTCAGGCAAATTCCACTACACAATTTCCTACAAACTTGCCATTTCTGATGTACACTTTGCAGACTGTATGGCAAATGGCGTCAAAATAGCGATTGATTTCTTTATAAAAATACAACTTGAGAACTAAAACAATTTACCTCCAGAATATAGAATATCACTTTCAGGTTGATTTCCTTTATGTTGACCGGCAAATATGTTTTAAATGGCTAAGGCGAACACATAATTGGCGTTGACGCGCATCTTGCCACCAAACAGCCGCCATCTTGGAAACATGACAAAATAATGCTTTGCGATCACTTCCATTCTCTTTCATTGTTATACAAACAGCCAATCAAAAAAATCGACATTAATTCCATTCCCCCAGAGTCTTACCTGGCGACGACCCGCTGACCGAGGAGACCGTGGACTCTGGGTACGAGATTGGTGGGTCGAAGAGAGAAAAATTGTGCTCGAGAAAATGTTCAATCTCACCACAATTCCTTCAAGTTCCACTGGAAATTCAGCAGGACAGGACCCCACAATTCAGGTCAATTCAGGTCTTCGACCCAAAACAGGTCGAAGGCCGGGGAGATATGCAAACGGAAAACCACAAGCAATAGTTCCAGTTCGCGTCATTACGCCAAGACGATTGAGCGACTTTGAATTCGATTTTCTTGCTTCGATGGCGCGCCTTCAAAGAACATGTACTTCTGCTGAAGACGTTCTTCGAAATGGTGTGGGATAGTAATTTTGAGGTTGACTTCGGGTCAGAATTCGGAGATTTGTCGTCTTCAGAAGATGCGTGTATCCACAACTTGAATCAGCTGATACAAGGTCTGTTTCTGGAATTTATTTTGTTTTTATAGATCGTTTTCACGTGACGTCACATCATTTCCGGTCGCCATATTGGTGTACCACTTTTTGATTGCGTAATAGCATAATAGCATGCAAATACAAGTCACCTCTACATATTGTAGCCTTTAGAAATGGATAATTCAGCAAGTGAAGCTAAGTCTGGGAAAATCCCGATGTGATTCTTTCTTTTCCTATTTCTGAATATGCCAAGAAGTTGGAACCGTGAATAAAACAGCGTTATTTGGAGAAATTATCGGCAATTGGAATCGATCCCGTGATGATAGAGGGTAAGCATTTTGAGCCGGACTGCTTGCCTCCTGTGGAATCAACAGATCTTTTGTTCTATGGTGTTGGAGACTAGCTTTTACACCCAGCAGCAGTTTAAAGCTTTTCCGAAGCCTCGAAGGTTATATAATCAAATAGTATCTGGATTCATTACTAGCGGCGTCGACAAAACCTGGATCGGATCACGGACCGGATCGCGGACCGGATCACGGACCGGATCACGGACCGGATCACGGATCGGATCAACAAAAAAATAAAAAAAAAAACACAAATAAATAAAACAAATCAAGAAATAAAACAAATAAAAGTGAAAAACAAACTATATTAATGAAAAATAAAGAACGTAACATATATTGGAGCTCAGGCCACGCTGAAAATGATTTCCTGTCAAAACCCATGTTTACTATTGCAAAGTACTTTCACTGCAGTGTCGAGCATCTAGTGTCGCCATGCATGGACGAAGTCGTGAGTTACACATCATTTTATTGTCAGTTTTAGTATCCAAGTAACCGTCGTAGTTGTAAGAATTCTCGCTCGAGGCTTTTGTTTAGATGCTTTCCTAGATGTCTGTTTAGCGAGGTTAAAGTTTACCATATGCCATCCAATAAAGCTTGTTTTGGCTCAGTTCTATTTATGTATTGGTCCATGCGTAAAGGTCGTCTATCGAGAGTTTATAAAAGAAGTGTATTAAGAGTTGCTTGAGGCGCAGCCAAGAGACAGTCGATCGATTGAAAATCGGCTTGCTCGCGTGCGGCCTGAAAATTGAAAGCCGCAGAAAACAAACTGAAAGGAAACAAGCCATATCACTACAGTTTTGACATCCTCAAACGTTTGTCGTTACTATTCCAAATAACCATCATAGTGATATCAAGTTAATTTTCAAGTAAAAACCGTGAAATAAATGACTTTTTCTTCCTCGATAAGCGAAGTGGATATCTTCCCTCGGTGGTCCGCATTGATACCCATTGATGTTACGATCTGTACACACGGCTGTCGCACTGCTTATTTCCCGGCTTCAGAAAAAACTTTTAGAGTCAAAATATTTTGTCATTTTTCTTATTTAGTCATTCGAAAGAAATTCGTCCTTTGACTTACATCAAAATATCTTGAATTGCTTCGCACGAGGAAGAAAATGTTGACGCCATACAGATGCGCGGTACTACGGATGAACGCTCGGATTCTACGCTCGTGCTACTGAATTTTGCCGGCTATGTCATTGGTAGAGATAACATTTCGGTAACATTTCGTCGAATTGCTAGTTTGACTTCGACTGGGTAGATTTGAAAATAGCCTTAGGAAGTCTACTGGAAGTGCGCGGACAAACTCCAGCGTTCTCAATTTATGGCTCTCCCCACAGTCCCACTTCGCTCATATCATTTGAGTTTACAAAATCCACCGTCCTTTTTCGTATGTTCTCGACCATCGCTTTAAAATGCATGGTATAGTATACCTTTGTCTAAATCTGGCGTGCTGCTGCAACGCCCAATAACGCACCTGGAAGGCGTTTCTGCGCACTTTTCGGATGTGTAATCGCATCTTTCTGAAGTAAATGAGTGGACGCGAAGGATCGAACGTTCCCGGGTAGACGTCACACAGCCGCTATAACTGTCGAAAAATCGAAAATCGAAAAATGTCTTCGCATTTTAAGTTTTAAATTATAAGTACATTTATTTAAACGAATAAAAATGTTTGGGGTTAGGGCACTTTAATGTTCCAAACTTATCTTTAAAAAGTATAGTATCCCAGGAAAGAGATATTGTTTTTACATCATCAGGTTTTTGATGTATTTCATATTCGTTTATGGTAGATTCAATTTTTATATTAACGTTCATTGCAAAAACGTTCGGTTCACAGTAGTTACTTTAATGTAATCCGCCCAGCAGTGCTAGTGCCACTGTACTGTGCTTCACCACCGAAAGCTATTGTTCCACTGTTGAGCGCTTTATTTCAGAGTGCACGGTTTTTTCTCGATCTAATAAAACTTTTGTTTTTCACTTTTATTTATTTGTTTATTTATTTGTTTTATTTTTTTTTTTCTATTTTTTTTTTTGTTGATCCGAACCGTGATCCGATCCGTGATCCGATCCGTGATCCGGTCCGTGATCCGATCCGTGATCCGGTCCGTGATCCGGTCCGTGATCCGGTCCGCGATCCGGTCCGCGATCCGATCCAAGTTTTGTCGACGCCGCATTACTAGCGTAAAAGGCCACATAACAATGTACATTATATGTATCGCAAAACAAGTTTGTTGTTTTAGCGAAGGTAAGACATTCACAGCATATGAACAACTCTTTGATCCCGATTTGGATTATCACGGGAAAAGAAGGAACAGTTTTTGTCTGCTCATTGTCTAGGTTGCAAGGCCGGGCTAGCAGAATCTTGTTCGCATGTAGCTAGTGTTTCTTCAGTTCTACATAGAAGCGTGGACAAAGCTAAATGGTAAACTGTCATATAAACATGCAAGTTAAATGCTCGTGGATTATACCTTCCGAGATATAAACTTTACTTCGGCTAAATTTGAAATTTGCTGCATAAAATTCTTGCCTCTTCGCTTCTCTCTCTCTCTCTGCCTCGAGTTATTTCAGGCTCTCTTTCAGCAAACGCAGGCTTCTTTGTGAGTTCGCGTTCCCTCGCCCTCTCGCTTCTTTTGCCGCTTCTTCTCGATCTGCCTTCTTGTTATGCCCTAAATACTAAGTTGGCACCCAGTCAACGTTGAATTTATCCCAAGTTTTTGGCTGCCCGTCCAGAAACGAAATGCTTTTCACATACGCGATCGTTTTCAAAAATTGTATCCGCGAGGCATCGATCGATCCCTGTAAATCGCCGAAATCCACCGCGATCTTCTCTCTTCGGATGATTATCTGGCTTTTTCCCCTTTATTTATAACTATCGAAGGCACTCTTGCAAAGTACAATCCTTTATATAATTATTTCGTCCGCTTTTATTGCCACAGCCCACGATCAGACACAAAATATGACTCACATTCAAAGGCCGCGGTCGCTTTGTTTACAAATTTGGTACACCAATATGGCGGCGTAGTAACCGTAGTCAGGATTTGGTCACGTGAGTGAAAACGATCTATAGGCATATATTCACATAAATGATAAGAACTAAATATCAATGCTTTCATGTCATCCGTCGTCGTTCTGATTTCTATGTATTTTAAGCTCGTTTGTGAAGAAAAATGGTGTGTATTTGATTTTCCAAGTTGTAATTGAATTGAGCAGTACAGTTCTGTACGTGTCAGATTTCATTGTTTATGAATTTTTACGAATTAATATAAATTGTTTTCAGCGAGGCCATTCGGCAGAATGTCATAATTTAAGAGATTTATGTATGTTAGGAAGTTATTTTTGATATGTAAAACGTTTTTCAGCTAAATAAATTCAAACATTTACTAGAAAATGTCACTTTGTTTGTCAATGTGTTTGAGTGTTGTGTGACAAGAAATCCTCCTACAATGGATGTTACCAGAAATTCCAGGAATAATTGAGTAAATTGCCACTAAAAGGTACAGTATCTAAAAATGTCTTCTTGAGTGAAGTCTTACTATTTTTTGAGTCAGCTCTATGATTTGAAAATTGCTGAAAGCCAGTTTTTTCCAGTACATAAGAGATAAAATAACTTTTCCAAAACAAGATCGTGAAACAGGAAAGGCGTACACACAGATGTCACTAGACTAATGAACTCCAGTCTATCTCTAAGGTTTGGTTATCACCCTCACCTCCCAAAAATAATTAATCCCCATTCCAGCTTCGCGAGGACCTGCGAGTCACGTATTACTAGTTTATGTATTAATTAGTCAATATTTCGTTTTCTCGGCTTCTTTTTTTCTTTTTTTTAACGACCGACCGACCCTCTTTCACGAGAGAGAGGATGGCCTAAATATTATCAGCCGGGCAACATCATTTTTTTTTTCAATTGTTTTGTCACTTGACTTCCAAGTTCCTATGGCAACCATGTTTTGACGAGCCGTTTTACTTAAATTTCGTGGGGCCATATTTTTTTCAGCTTAATTATTGGTTTTAATGAGCTTTTCGGATTTTATGCGGAGTTCCTTCCAAAATCTTGACTTTTTTTGCATTCTTGATTTTTTTTTCGATTTTCCCCAATAAATTTTGGAGATTTTCTGACATTTTTTTTTAAACACCTTGAAATACAAGATGGCGGATTTGTTTTTGCTATATATGATGTTGTACGCGTCATTTTGGCGCGATATGACGTAACAATTGACACGTGACTGCCAATAAAATAAACATTTGTGGATACTTTACGCACCATATCATAAGTTTCATTACTATAGCGCAATCATCCTCTCTTGAATAGCGTTTAATACTTTTGGACCTCCCCCCAAGCCCACGAACATCAACAAGTCCAGGCAGAATATGTTTAACGTATTATTTTATTTAAATAAGGTTCCTATATTTATTTGAATTAACAGACATTTCCCGTATCACAAACGATGTCGTTGCTTTCATTGTTGTTCAACTAGTTTCATTGTTTGTTGTTGTTGTTGTTGTTGTTGTTGTTGTTTTGGATTTCCCTGATCTTCTTGCCTTCCCGTTCAGCTTGAGGCGGTGCCACAATGTTCACTGTTCCAAAAATTCGCCTTTCAAACTGTTCAGCTTGTGTGTGACTTTTCCTGAGGCAATATTTTCTATAAACGCTACCCGAAATTGTCTCATTCTGACACAGTAAATAACAGGGTTCATTAACGAATTGAGAATTACTACATAAGATGCAGTTTTTTAAAAAGAATGAAGGATATATTTACACTGGTGATGTTATGAGTTACAAGAAGAATTCGAACAACAAATATTGGCGAATAACACGATAGCAGTAATACAATTACACAAGTTGTTATCTTAAAAGCTTTTTTCTCCTTTAAGAATTTTTCTCTGGCTTCCAGTGAAATTTGTTGGGCAGCGATTTGTTTCTCGTGGGCGACGAGTCTCCACATAAACCACTGCCTGGCAGAAAATGATAATGGCCAGCACTATGACTAATATAACGTTGTTTATAGTTAAATACCTTTTAACGTCCGTCACAACCAAAGGAATGGTTTATTATTAATGCTGTGGTCCACGCCAGAGCCGATGAAGCGAGTATACGAGATTTAGTGACCATGGTTGTATACGCGAATGAGTGTTTTATGGCTAAATACCGCTCCCCGCTCAACAAGACCAGGTGAAGAATGGATGCAGTACACAAAAATCTAATAACGTTCCTTTGTGACTGATCCACGATGCAATATTCCTTGGACGTTTCGCCTTGTATAGTTGCTATTTCGGTCCAAAAATCAGTGGTTGGGCGATAAGTCCTATTAAGCCATCAGTGGCCGCTAAACAGGCAAGGACAACGTTGGGAGTTGGTTCGCAGTCGCGGTTTGGTTTTTACAGCGATCATCACCAGCACGTTCAACAAAATGGTAAAAGGAAAAGTTACAATGCTTACAACTATTAGGAAGACAAGCACCGGCGTAAGCTTCTGTGGTAGTGTGATCAAGTTTCCCTCCTAGTATACTATACATTACACATTCAGCTGGTATCGTCTCGGTGAGCGAAGTCGCGCTTGAATTCATGGCTTCTTCTTTGCTTCAACTGACTTACTATCTTGTTCTGGTTAACCAGTCAAGTCTGCAGTTTTAACGGATGCTTGTGATCTTAAATAATGTGACTACAGCTGTTCCTAAGACGTTTTAATTTTAGTCGAACTCAATCAGTTCAATTGATTTTCCTTTATACTTATAGGAACTACCTTCTTGAACTCATTAAATTCATCAAGTTCCAACAAAGGAAATCATAACCTTTTATGATTTCATTTTCCATCTACTCCTTAGTTTTGTTTCTATAGAGAATAGATATCAAAACACTCGAGATTGTCTTCCATCCGATTTCCAAACCCCTCGAATTTCGTCAAAAACACTCCGCTATGAGGCGTCTTTTCGACTCTCTTCTCGGTGTTTGGAAATCTGATGAAACACTATCTCGTGTTTGAAATATTACGTGCCTATAAGGAATGTTTTTTTCGCTGAATAGCACTTTGAAGTTGTTTTATTTTCTTGATTGGTTGTAAATTCGTCATATTTTGCGGAAAGGAAGGAGACTAAAAACTAAAACAATGAATGGACAAATCATCGTATTGTTTCGTGGAGCATCAAAGGAGGTGAAACGCAAATCAACGCTACAATGCGCATAAAGCTTCCCACACGTAGCCGTTTTCTTTTTTAGATGACGCGTTAAAACGAGGCTGCAACGGGCATAAAGCTTCCCACGAGTAGGCGTTTTCTTGTTTTAGATGACGCGTAAAACGAGGCTGCAACGGGCATAAAACTTCCCACGAGTAGGCGTTTTTCTCGTTTTTAGATGACGCGCAAAACGAGGCTGCAACGGGCATAAAGCTTCCCACGAGTAGGCGTTTTCTTGTTATAGATGACGCGTAAAACGAGGCTGCAAACGACATAAAGCTTCCCACGAGTAGGCGTTTTCTCGTTTTAGATGACGCGCAAACGAGGTTGCAACGGGCATAAAGTTTTCCCACGCCCTTACAATTTTAGTCGTGTATGCATTTTCAATATGTAAAATATTTTAAAATCTAAAATTTATACTGATATTGATACTGATTTTTTTATTTATTTATTTATTTATTTATTTATATTTAACTGATTGGAAATGCAAAGAATGTTTGAAAATCAACCTTTTTTTCGATGTTGATCAAAATAATGGACATTTTTAATTTTCTTGGTGTGGTATACTGATTCCTGCTCCCTTTTAAACACTATACATTGAGATCATTAACCAAAGGGGAAAACATTTTATTGAAAATCCGGAAGCACTTTTAAACCTCACTAATACATTTTTCCGCATATATTCACGGATAATTTTGGCAGTTTAATTTTTGTAATATATGATTGAGAAGACAAGTTTTCTTAGCTTTTGTCTTGTGATTTTTTTATTCAGTAGTTATCGTTCATAAGAGAACGATCGACAAGTTAACAAAATGATCATAGCAATTGAAAACCCGTTCAATATGCGTATGTTTTATAACTAGTAAGATTTAACAAGCGACTAAAACAAGACTTGAAATGCAATTAGCGAACATTGAAGATTGACACAAAAAGTCGGAAAGAACCAAAGAAAGGTTTTTACACTGAATAGAACTTTCAAGTTATTTTAGTTTTCTTCATCGCTTTTCCATTCGTCATATTTGTGGAAATGAAGAGACAAAACTACAACACTGAAAGCACACCTCAATCGTATTGGTTTGGTGGAGTATCAAAGGAGGTGAAACGCAAAACGAGGCTGCAATGAGCATAAAGCTTCCCACGCCTAACCATTTAGTCGTGTATGCATTTTCAATAAAATCTTTAATTAGCTGAAAATCGAAAATTTTAACTAAATGGATATGCAAAGAATGTTTGAAATCAACCATTTTTCGGTCGATCAAATGGAATTAAACTTTTCAATTTGCTTGGTGTGGTATTACTGACTCTTGTACCCCTTTCAAAAACATATACCTTGAAACTATTGAGTAACAAGCGACTAAAGCAAGACTTGAAATGCAATTAGCGAACATTGAAGATGAACACAAAAAGACGGAAAGACCAAAAGAAAGGTTTGCGCTGAATAGCACTTTCAAGTTATTTTAGTTTTCTTCATCGCTTTTCCATTCGTCATATTTTGTGGAAATGAAGGAGACAAAATTACAACACTGAAAGCAAATCTCAATTGTATTGGTTGGTGGAGTATCAAAGGAGGTGAAACACAAAGCAAGGCTGCAATGGGCATAAAGCTTCCCACGCCTAACCATTTAGTCGTGTATGCATTTTCAATAAAATCTTTAATTAGTTGCTTTCCTCTTTGAAAATCGAAAATTTAACTAAATTGGTATGGAAAGAATGTTTGAAATCAACCATTTTTCGGTCGATCAAATGGAATTAAACTTTTCAATTTGCTTGGTGTGGTATACTGATTCTTGTACCCTTTCAAAAAATACACCTTGAGATAATTGAGCAAAAGCCGGGAAAGCACTTTATTCAAACCTTGCTGATACATTTTGTCGCATATATTCACGGATAATTTTGGCAGTAGATCTTTTGGTAATATATGTTTGAACCGTTGGTATCTTGTATCCGAGAACCGGACGGGCAAAAACAAATATTTACGCCCACTTCAAGATGGCGGCCATTTACATTTTGTATTTTTGTAAGCGACAGATGAATTAACAGTTTAGGATTTGAAGTTAGCCAATGTTTTACCTTGGGGTTAAAAATGGTTTGAATTATGATGTTAAGTAACGATTTTATGATTCGTTCGTAGTAAACCAGTATGTATTGACGTATGAAATGGGAGCACGCTATTGCCGTAAAAAAATAGTGACTCGGGTAGCTTGTGTCTTGATTGTGTTTTGCTTGGGAATCATGTTACTGTGAGTTCGAATTGACTCAATAAGTGAATTGTTTTCTCTTTTAATTTATGTAGAAAAAGTCTTAATGCCGCCATCTTGAAGTGGGCATAGAAAAGAAATTGTCCGGACCGTCAACTTTGAATGATCTAGTGAGCATTATATCCATTTAGAAATTATAAAAACTTGATCAGCTTTCAACGGAGCACACAGGCCGGCTATAATTACTGAACACATTTTAAAATAGCTACATATGTTTTTATAATCTTTTATTTATTTATTTTCTTGCATTTTATCTTGTACATATCTCATAGTTTAATATTCATATTTTATTGTATTTTATCTTATCTTGTATATACTGTAGGAGGACCACTGGTTTGTTAGTTTTTTTTTAAACTATTTTAGTGCTACCCTCATTAATAAAGTCTTTACTTACTTTAACTTACTTACTTGCTTACTTACTTACTTACTTACTTACTTACTTACTTACTTACTTACTTACTTACTTACTTACTTACATGCTTGCTTGCTTGCTGCTTGCTTGCTTGCTTGCTTGCTTGCTTGCTTGCTTGCTTGCTTGCTTGCTTGCTTGCTTATTTACTTACTTATATCTAGAAAGATTAAAAATGCGACGAAATCTCCACTTGAAATGCAATTAGCGAACGATTGTTTTGCGTAAAGGTCTTCGAAAAATTAAATTTGATTCAGATAGTTTTCCTTCAAACGAACTGAAAAAAAAAAATGGGAAAAGCAAAATTAATTTCCGAACATTGGATTCAGGTACAATTTACTTGAAGTGCCGGGTCCCTATTCAAAAGTTGTCAGATGACAGGAAATTTAGAATCATTTCATGTGAAGAAAACAACCGGATTATTGTATTACTTCAGAACGTTTAAAACCGTTTAATACATCTTTACAATTAACAATAGAACCAATTTCGATATATTAATATTCTAACTTGGCTCCGAGGCTTAGGGGATAAAACAAAAGAAATGATTTATTCATCCCTCAACCTAGTCCAGTCCTGAACTCTCTCTTATCCCCGCCATAGGGACTGGAACCCAGCGGAAAAGAGAGAGTCCAGCACCACTTGCATGCGCATGCGCCAATTTTTTCCCCCCAAATCAGGGGAAAAACACCATATTTGGTAGTCTCTGATTTGCGTATAGCGGCTTTCAGATATATAATGGCGGCTAGCTCGAATGAAACGTTAGAAGCTATTGATTTTACTTTCAGAAAAAATGTGGAGTTAACTTTGTTTCGAGCTGAAGAACAGCTAAGGCGATTTATGCTGTAGTGTCAGGAAAAGATGTGGCAACGTGTGTGATTTTTTTTTATCCCGGCTTTGGGCTTTGGGAAGCCTTCGTGAATTTTAGTTCGCTGGTTCTTATTGAAATTATTCCCTTAAAATTAAGCTTAAGCTTATGGAAGATCAGTAACAAGAATTAGTAGCTTTGGAAGGCATTTGCCAGAAGCTTCATGCAGGACTTTTTAGAGGAATAGTTTCATTTGTTGATCTCGTCTCTCCGAGAGTTTGAGGAAGGAAAGATAAGCTTACGAGTTCAGCTGCTGAAATTACAAAGGAAAATTCAAAGTCTGACCATTGATGAAGGTCATTGTGTGCTGCAATGGTTAGTACACTTGTTGTTATTTTCTGACTTTTGTACAGTGAGGACTGGATCGTTCAGTCTTTTGACACTGATTATGGAGAGCGTGAATACAAAATTATACTAAGCTTTACACAAATTACGTTTTCGTTTTGTGGAAACTTCCTTCGAGTTCAAATTTAATAAGTCACTTGTAATCTAGTGAACATATGTAAGCCTATCTTTATTTGCAATGTAAGCTTATGTATAAAGCTTAATAAATAAAACATTTTGCAGAAGGCACTGTTTAATTTTTTTATTCAATTTATTTTGAACAGAACTGACAACATAGCTGTGAGGTTCTTTAATATGACTTTCATGTTTTCCATTTGCACTATATGCAGCTTGTTACTAAAACTTCAGACATTTCTTTCTTGAGATGTGTATTACTAGCACATGTATTATTCTCCCAAGTAGAATTCAAGACCTGCCTTCTTTCCAATGCAGACAATTTTTGTGAAAATTATGACTGTATATATGGTGAGCTAAGTTCTACTTATGTGTGGTGACAGCATGTTAAAATTTAACTTTATTCTTTTATACATAACTTTATATGTATACAATCCAGCTCTAAGGTTCTTATACGTGTAACTTCATGTTTTTTACATTATGTTCAGCTTATACTTAACATTTGAGACATTCCTTTCTTAAGAAATATACTGGAAGGGGGGGGGGGGGGTTACTCTATTACTCTGTTAATTATACGTATTACTACTGCAAAATCCTATTCAGCACCTATCCAATTATTTCCTTATAATATACTCAACAAAATATGGCAGCTTCTGATTGGTCAATGACGAGTGCATAAATAGGTTATAGAGTGCAATACGGAATTGTGATAAACGGTACCGGACAAGTTAGAGACGTTTTTGCCGCTTATGGAATTGAAATAAGCTTTCAAGTTAATGGTTAAATATTTTCTAAACTATAGTACTGTATTCATTTCAAAAAGTTCACGCTTGGTTTCTGCCTCGTGTTCAATAAAAAACATGTGAACACTCTGTCAACTATCGTGAAGCGTTTCGTGTGCAGAGTAGCGTGATGGCCCGCAGCCAAAATTTTGTTGAGAATGATTATAAACAAAAAATCGTATGAACTGCTCGTGCCGCAATTAGTGTTTTATGGTCACTCGTGATGTTTTTGAAAGTTCTCAAATTGCACTCGCCTAAAGGCTCGTGCAATTTGAGAACTTTCAAAACATCACTTCGTGGCCCATAAATCGAACGAATTGCACTCGGCGTTCATGACGATTTCCTATACAAATTGGACAAACACAAGTTCCCATGCATCAATATAATTAACACCGTAATATGACTACGTACTGTCCATATTGGGAAATAATTGGATTAAAAAAAATTCCTCTGACTGCACGCAAAATTGGAACTCGGCCTACAGCCTCGTCCAATTAAGAAGTCCATCGGAATTTTTATCATCCATATTATTTGCTCAAATTGGACAGTAACGTAGTCCTATTCACATGTACAAATGTTTGGTTGGGGGTGTTCCTCTGGTCTGAAACACCCTTATACCAGAGCATGCTTCAGTTGCATTTTTGAAAATCCCTGTTTCTTGGACTAGTACACCAAAAATCCCTATCCTATACACCAGACTGCGCCTATTTTTCAGAAACTCTTTGTCTATTATGAAAGTAGTTGCGGCTAATAATAGTCAACATAATGATTTGTATAGGGGCCGAACCTTTTCAATTCCTAGATTAAGTGTCAATTTCAAACTAGACTAAATTTGTTATACCACTGAACAGTTGATTCAGTACCCCAGTAAATGATAACCCTATTCTAAACCCCAAAACTCTCTGATTTTTATACCCTATCCCAGACTAAAAACTTGCTTGAAAACCATGACCCTTCACAGCGGCACATACCCTTATAGCTTATGTAGTAAGGTGCCCCACCTCGGGAGAAAAATATAATATGATACATTAACATGGGTGGGTGAGACAAAACATGGTCCCCCCCTTTTGGATGCTGGGTCCATAGGACCACTAAGTAACTGTTATGGACCGCGAGTCCATGGAACGCCCATATTTTTCTTCCAAGCACAAAATAAATAATATAAATAACAAGGTAAACAATTTGACGCGTAATCAGCCCTGCATTTGCAGCCTTGATGAAACATTAACAATATTTTTTCCTTACCCAAAAAAAAAAATGTGTAACAAAAATAAAAACCAGACATTAAACATGATTTGGTGAAGATAACATTACAACATCATCTTCAGGATTTAAGAAATACAATGTAACAAAAATAAATTTTCCTCCAAGTCTGAGTCCATTCATGTGGCGACCCAAGTAGTAACATGAGATGGGTGTTGTGCGACCCACTGGTTTAAAAAAAAAACAGATGTATGAGACAATATTTTGCCGTCCCCACAGTCAAATGGCTGCTATTCTAAAGCTACTTCTAAAAATACAGCATATTGTGGAGAGACTAGGATTTATAGATGCAACAGTATATATACCACAACGTCAGAAGAACAGTAGGGGTATATTTTAGGCCTGTCACTTCCCTTTTTAATATTTTCGCAGGCTAAAATGAGGGCTTATTAAGCTCTTTAGTTATATTTTTTAATTTTTGTGAGGCCGAAAACTAGGGTGGTACCCTGTAAATAGTGGCTTTTACTGAAGTGTATCCCATGCACCTGGTCCCAATATATATGGACCTGGGTTCCATGTTTTGTCGAATGTCTCACACAAATTTGCTGTATTTGTTATTATTTTCCAAATTGGATGATGTCAGACTTGCCCTTACTTGACATATAAAAAATAATTTCCACATACTATATGTAGCGATTGAAAAAAAAAGATAATTGGTTGGCTGGTATGCGCTTAATTACTATAACCTACCTAAAAGTAAAGTTCAATAATTGGTGTACCAATAATTATGGCACTTACAGTCTCTGCCTATCTCATGATGAAAGAAATGGCAGTTTTTCAGTAAAACAGGGAGCAAGTACAAAGTGGATATATCAGCTGTCTAAACAAGGGAAACAAGTACATGAGTATGATTTAAAATTCCGGTACTCCAATAACTGTACTGAGCCTGCGGTTTTCATCCCAAAAAATGCTTAGCATATCCTGATTGGCACGCCAAACCTTTTGAGTAACCCCAGATTAAGGCCCCAGTTCAGTACGCCGTACTTCACATGAGGCCGAATCAAATTCGAATTTAGGCTGACCCATTAAAGGGGGGGGGGGGGAGGGGAGGTTTGGGGGTTAGGGGGGGGGGGGGGGGGAGTGTGGGGGGTAGGAAGGTGTGGTTGTTAGAACCGGCTGAATTGATTCAACGCCGAGGCTTAAATTTCAGCTGAAACTTAAATTTAATGGGAACCTTGCTGTTATATTTAAAAATACATTATAATATTAATTATGCATTGTGTTCGGCTCATGTGAAGTTCGGCGTCTGAATCAAAGCCCGCTCCACAGCCGTTATTCCCCGGCGAGCCAGGCGAGAAGAACGGCTGAGACGATCCGAATTCATTCAGCCGTTCACGAATTGATTCATACGCAGTACCTCACATGAATTAATTCATCGAATTTTGATTCGGCTCATGTGGAGTACGGCGTCTGAACTGGCCTTAACTCTTCATGGTGAGCACTTGAACAAGATTTGCCAAAAACCCGTCACTTGTTTCTCCGACTTTTATATATGGTTACTGCTATTGTAAAGGCAAGCAGGCAATACAACCAAAAGAATCTGATGGTACAAAGTGAACAAAGGGAAAAAAATTTGTGCCTATTAGAATCACCTCGGAATAAAAGAGGAAAGCATCAAAGTACAATGTGTACATGTATTGTTTTTTGTTCTGAGAAATCGACTATGCTATGATTTTTAATATTTTCTTCAAAAAATTATGTGAAATTCAAAATCTTGTCCAATAATATTAAACATGTATGTTCACAAACATCACCATGATAATCACTAAGATAAATAATCTATCATCAGCCATTTGTAAGACTGAGTGTCCAACTTGAGTAGTCACTGGCTTCAGTACAGTAGCATTTAGTATGGCATAAACTGGTCCTGATGTGTCAACAAATCATTCACTTTCTGATCACCCATCTACAGTGTAGTACTTTTGCACCAGTATGGGAAAGGGTGTTGAAGAAGATCTAACAAAGAGTTTGAATCTTCTTTCTCCTCTCTAGCCAAACAGAAATACTAATTATATGTGATCTAGAGTAAGTGAAATCATACCAATCACAAAACACTTCTGATTTAATTTTTGCTTGCTTAAGTTATTTTGGTTTAGGCTGCATGCAAAGAAGGAATGTAAAATGTATACGTAAACCAGACGTATTGGAAATAATTATTGTTTGCAACCATTTGGGGTATCAAAGTGATGGAATTTATGGAGATTGAAGAAAACATGTGCATACTAGGTGTAAAACTGTCAGCCAGACAGTGAATGCCATAGTTTTACTAGTGGACATAAACAGAAGCATCACCAAATTCAGAAATTGCAAAAAAAACCCTGCAAGGATCGGCGAAATCTTGCCGCGGTTTCACTTTACACATGTAAATTCTATATTTTAATTAGGTCATAATTATTATCCAAAAATATGACAATTTTCAAAGATCCCTGGCCAAAAAATAATGTTAATAACAAAAATCTACCACCCCTCTACCACATCTAGTTCGCTTGTTATCTTGTTTATTATTATAAGCAGTTATAACCGGGAGGTACAGTATAAGTAAGTTCCTATATTTCTTACTTTTAGAACTGTACTATATTCCAGAATTATTTCAAATATTTTTACAAGCAAATGTTCAAATATAGCGCCCAATTTGGCCAAATAACCGAACAATAAACGCCCTAAAAAATTATCCTTTATCAGGAAAACAAACCGTGCCAATAAACAACAATTGTATTCCCACCACACCATTAAAACAGAAGCTATCAGCTCTGATCACAATCCAGCTCAGAGGCAGTCAGCCACAAGGAATCATACCGAATAAAACACCATATCGAGTTGCTTTCTTGGCAATGCCCTTTGAAATTACGGTTCGGGAGATCGGTGGAACAGCCAAGTTGAATTACTTAACAATCATATGCCATCTAATCCATGAAGATATCGGCAAAGAGCTTTACAATGATACCAACGTTAACTTCACGAGCTCCTATATAAAGCCGCCATTCTTGTTCGTAGCCGTCATTTCCAGCATGCCTCGCGTGTCGTAGCCTGAATCTGAGCCGCCAAAATAATAGGCTTAAATCCAATTGCTGCAATTTGTTCTTAAACATTTTTAACGATTCCTTGAGCTCTAAAATAGGTAATTTCCCATTACATGAGGTGATCTGGGATGGTGGTAGATCGGTAGATTAGCTGCGAGAATCAACATGCGCCGAGCGGAAATGAGCGTAGATTGGGATCTAGTGAATTTTGATTGGTTCGTTCTGAGCATGCGCATGCCAAGTGGTGCTGGGACTCTCTCTTTTCCCGCTGGGTTCAGACCCTATATAGGCGGGGTAAAGAGAGAGTTCAGGGACTGGACTACCCTCAACCTCGATGTGATTTATTGTCGATTCTTTGTTATATTCCCCTAAGCCTCGGAGCCAAGTTAGAATATTAATATATCGAAATGGTCTATTATCCAGCTGCTCAAGACAATTAAGGCATGGGCCTTCCCATTTTTGGTCTAAAAACATTAGCGGGTGGTCTATCTTCTGAGGCTTTAGCCCTAACAACCTAACACTGTAGCAGACTAATATAGTAAATCTCGTCATACTGACATGGATGAACATATGAAAATTAAGTCACGTGACCTGTTGCAGCCACAAATTCGAAAAACCTCTTTGAACAAAAATGGCAACAATTTGCCACGAACGAGCCTGGATAAACTGTGATTTTGTATTCTCAAACTTAGTATAGCGAACATTTGAGAACGTTTTTGGAGAATTCCAAAGTTGATGTAAACCCTCGCTTGTGACTCGGGTTTACATCAACTTTGGAATTCTCCCAAACTTTATTCTCTCGTGTTTGCATCAGACTATGTAAAAACCGCGTGCCACTTTCCATTTTTTATCCACCTCCTTTAAACAGAGAATCATGTTAAAATTATTTGATACATGAAATATCAGAAACGCATTGGTGTTTTGTTGGGGGGGGGGGGGGGGCACAAGTATCCGGGAGTAAAGGGGGGGGGGGGAGGGAAGCGGGATTCCCAAAGGTGGCGGGAACCGAGAGAAATAGGAACCTGGTGGTGTTATTGGAAGAGGGATGCCTGGGTTGGTGCACCTATGTAATAATTAATTAGTTTTAATTCTTAGCTAAGTAGTTTAGTTAAGTAGTTTAGTAAAAGTATTTTTTATGAACTTTGTAAATATACAAATTTTGTAAAATTATCTAATTTTAGGTAGGTATCCACTATTAGTAGAGGGCTTTCCCTCAGCTTAAAACATTTACCGACACATTAATAACGTTTTTAATTGATGATTGATTGATTGATTGATTGATGATTGATGATTGATTGAAATTGATTGTTAAATAGTAGTATATAGTTTAGTAGTGATCTATAGTTTCCAGATCGAGCCCCTTCGTTTGGACTGAGCCTATACTTAGCCCCGCCTAGCGTCCCACTTTCCGTGATTTCCTGCAAAGTGAGACTTATTATACAGGTGACTTGAGGCGAGTCAGATATGACTCGAACGTCCAAAAAAAAAAAAAACAGGCAGAATTGGGTTAAACGTCTTATTTTATTTACATAAGGTTGCTATAGCTATTTGGATTAACAGACATTTAACGTATTGAAGTGATGTAGCTGCTTTCGTTATTGTTCAACTAGTTTCATTGTTTGTTGTTGTTGTTGTTGTTGTTGTTGTTTGTTTGGATTTCCCTGATCTTCTTGCCCTTCGTGTTTCAGCTTGAAGCGGTGCCACAATGTTCACTGTTCCAAAAATTCGCCTTTCAAATGTTCAGGTTGTGTGTAGCTTTTTCTAAGCAATATTTCAATAAACGCTACGCGAAATGGTCTTATTCTGGACACAGTAAATAACAGGGTTCATTAACGAATTGAGAATTACTACAAAGGTTGCCGTGTAAAAACTAATGTAGGATACATTTACACTGGTGATGGTACGAGTTACAAGAAGTATTCGAACAACAAATATGGCGAATAAAACTCGATAGCAATATGCAAAAGTACAGCAGTTGTTAACTTTAAAGCTTTTTTCTCCTTTAAGAATTTCTGCCTGGCTTCCACTGAGACTTGTTGGGCAGCGATTTGTTTTCTCGTGGCGACGAGTCTCGACGTAAACTGAAACCCTGGCAGAAAATGATAATTTGCCAGCAATACGCCTAATAATAAAATTGTTTGTAGTTAAATACATCTTGTTGTCCGTGATGACCAAAGGAATGGTTATAACAATGTTATGGTCCACGCCAGAGCCGATGAAGCGAGTATATGACATTTAGTGACCATGGTTGTATACGCGAATGAGTGTTTTTATGGCTAAATACCGCTCCACGCTCAAACAAGACCAGATGAAAAATGATGCAGCACACAAAAGTCTAATCACGTTTCTTGTTAACTGATCTACGATGCAATATTCCTCGGACGTTTCACTTTGTACAGTTGATATTCTTTCCCAAAAAACGAAGGTTGGGCGATAAGTCCTGTTAAGCCATCAGTAACCGCTAAACAGCCGAGAGCAATGTTGGAGTTGGTTTTTAAGTCGCGGTTTGGTTTTACAGCGATCAACACCAGCACGTTCCAACAAAATGGTAAAAGGACAAGTTTACAATGCTTACAATTATTAGGAAGACAAGCACCGCGTAAGCTTC
Organism: Desmophyllum pertusum; assembly: GCA_029204205.1. Taxonomy (NCBI): domain Eukaryota; kingdom Metazoa; phylum Cnidaria; class Anthozoa; order Scleractinia; family Caryophylliidae; genus Desmophyllum; species Desmophyllum pertusum. The sequence goes on along the minus strand of MU826875.1, from coordinate 330,561 downwards.
TGTGGGTAGTGTGATCAAGTTTCCTCTCCAGTATACTATACATTACACATTCAGCTGGTAATCGTCTCGGTGAGCGAAGCCGCGCTTGAATTCATGGCTACTTCTTTGCTTTCAACTGACTTACTATCTTCTGGTTAACCAGTCAAGTCTGTAGTTTTAACTGATGCTTGTGATCTTAAATAGTGTGACTACAGCCTGTTCTTATGACGTTTTAGTTGAACTAATCGTTTCAACTGATCATCGTTTACGCTTATAGGAAATGACCTTCTTGAACTCATTTTTAATTCATCAAGTTATAACAAAGGAAATCATAACCTTTTAAGATTTTATTTTCCATTTACTCTTAGTTTTGTTTCTATAGAGAATATATATCAAAACACTGTAGATTGTGTCCAGCCGTTCCAAAACCCCTCGAATTTTTGTCAACAAACACTCCGCTACGAGGCGTCTCTTTCGACTTTCTTCTCTGTGTTTGGAAATCTGATGAAACTCTATCTCGTGTTTGGAAATATTACGTGCCTGTAAGAATGTTTATTCGCTGAATAGCACTTTGAAGTTGTTTTATTTCTTGATTGGCTGTAAATTCATCAAATTTTGCGGAAAGGAAGGAGACTAAACTAAAACAATGAATGGACAAATCAATCGTATTGTTTGGTGAAGTATCAAAGGAGGTGAAACGCAAATCAACGCTTACAATGGGCATAAAGCTTCCCACGCCTAACCATCTAGTCGTGTAGCTGCATTCCTCTTTTTAAAAATCGAAAATTGATATTGATATTGATATTGATATTTATATTTAACTACCTGGATTATGCAAATAATGTTTGAAATCAACCGTTTTGCGCTAATCAAATGGAAACTTTTAATTTGTATTTGCTCTGTGTAATATTATTGATTCCAGCTCCCTTTTATTTAAACAATATACATCCAGATCTTTGAACACAAAGGAAACATTTTATTCAAATTTCGGTTTTTTTAAACTTACGTACGGATACATTTAATCGGCATATGTTCAGGATAATTTTGGCAGTAGAACTTTTGTTAATATCGCATTTAGAAATTTTCTTAGCTTTTATATTTTCCTTTTTTTTTGTTATTATCTTGTAATATATCAAACACGAGAGACAGTGTTTCATCAGGATATCCAAACACGAGAATGAAGTTGAAAATACGACGCGCAGCGGAGTATTTTTGGACGAAATTCGAGGTGTTTGGATAGCTGATGAAACACTGTCTCGAGTTTTTTTGATATATCTTTCTCAATCGAAACAAAAACTAAGGAGTAAACGGAGAAATAAAATCGTAAAAATCTATGCTAATTAAGACCTGGTTTTCCAACCTCCGACACGGTTATGATTTCCTTTGTTTTAACTTGATGAATTTATTATGAGTTTGAGAAGTATAAGAGAACGATCGGCAACTAGTAATGAAACCATTTTGAAATAAAAATCAGCTTTAAATGGAACACACAGGGGGCTATAATTACTGAACACATGTTTAGCTCAATATGTTTTATACCTATTTGGTAAAATTTAAAATGCGACTTTAAAATCGCCACTTGAAATGCAATTATCAAAAAAACCCAAAAACGGAAAAACCACAAGAGGAAAAGAAAATATAATGAAAACAGGAAAAGCAATCATTGGGTGGCGATGAATACAAAGTATTAACACGATAACTACAGCTGTTTATTTGGTAATCCTTTCCAAAAGTTATGATTATTTTGCGTAAACGTTTTCCGAAGAAATATTTTTATTCAGATCAGTAGTTTTCCTTCAAACGGACTGAAAAAAATAAACTGTCAAGTACAACTAACTTGAGGCTCGGTTATATTCAAAAGTTGTGAATTCTAGGACTAGGGCTAGAACCATTTCATGATCTATTTGAAAAAGAAGCGATTTTTAATTGTATAACTTGTCGACAAGGCGGTGCAATTGTTTTATTATTCAACAAATTGTCAACGAACGAGGTTAGAAAAACTGCGATTTTGATATCTCAGCGAACAACCGCCTCGGGTTTACATACAATTTCGCAGTTCCGATCCCAAACTTTCGTGTTTCAATCAACCGATGATTTAAACACGCGTGGCACATTCTATTTCTTAACTTGATATAGTGGAAGCTCCCGGCGTAAGCGGACACCCTTGGGAAGCAGAAAACAGGAACTGGAAATGGCCGCTTACCGGAATGTGTAAATACAGAGTTTGTATGAGCTAGAATTAAACAGTTTTTTTTTAATTTCAAGGCAGGCGTAAGTCAGTGAAGTGAAGCTGTCCGCGGCCTACGAGATTGTCCGCTCAGCCGAGAGCTTCGACTGTCAGCAGTTTAGTAGCGATCTCTCGTTTCCAGAGCCCCTTCGTTTGAGCCCAATCTCGACTCCCTCTGCATGGCGTCCTCATTACTGGAGGCGAGTCAAATATGAGCCCGCGATTTTAGGATTTTGATAAATGTTGTAACCATGGCCGCGATTGAGTCTAGTATAATGCAGTAATTATTTTCTTCCTTTCTCGTTGATGCGAACGGACGGCCACTTGCAATTGGGCATAAACAGACAGAACGTGTGCTTAATTTTTTTTTCGACGGACTTTGAAAGAAGATTAATTTGACTAAGAGTATTATTAGTACGGCCTATAGAGCGGTTTTCAACTGAGTGCCGGATCGTAAAACCAAAGCAACTACAATGATGACCAATCACAACAAACGGAAACAGCGCAATGAACCAACGAAAACTCCAAGGAAATGCACGTAGCCGGCGCTAAGCGCGGGAAAACGCGTGCGACAAAGTCGCGAATGGTTTTGGTTTTGCATCTGATTGGTTTGAGAAGGTGGCGCGAGGTTTTTAAACCAATTACAGAGCGTAGTAAAACAAAACCATAGCAATAGTTAATACTTTTGGAGCTACAATGTGGGAGGTGGAGGATTTATGCCCCTCCCCACAGGCCCACGAACGTCAAAAAAAGTCCAGGCAGAATATGGTTAACGTCTTATTTTATTTAAATAAGGTTCCTATATTTACCGTAAAAGCTCTATTTAGCCCCCCCCCCTCTCTATTTAGTCCCCCCCCCCCCCCTATCTAATAAGTTCCCTTCCCCTTTGGAAGTCAGATTTTGTAAAAAGCCCCCCCCTCCTTTCGTAAGGCTGATGTAAATGACTTTTTCAGCAATTTTTCTGGCGTTTCAGTCACTTTGTATTGAAATGTGGTCTTAGTGATTCCAGAAACTATCGTCGAGTTAGGGTGTAAATTACGTTTCCTTTGTAAGACGGTCATACATAACCCATTTTAGTTAGTAGTGTAATAGTAAAGTTTGAAAAATTAAGGTGAATTTTCTTGAAAATTTAAGATTTGAAATAAGCCCCCCCCTTAATAAGCCCCCCCTTCTTGTGGCCTGAAAATTAAATAAGCCCCCCCGGGGGCTTAATAGAGCTTTTAACAGACATTTACATATTAAATGATGTAATTGCTTTCGTTATTGTTCAAATAGTTTGATTGTTTCAGTGTTGTTGCTGCTGCTGCTGCTGTTTGTTGTTGTTGTTGTTGTTGTTGTTTGTTGTTGGTGTTGTTTGGGTTTCCCTGATCTTCTTGTCCTTCGTGTTCAGCTTGAAGCGGTGCCACAATGTTCACTGTTCCAAAGATTCGCCTTTCAAATTGTTCAGCTTGTGTGTAGTTTTTTCTGAGCAATATTTCATAAAAGCGACACGAAACTGCCTAATTCTGACACAGTAAATAACGGGGTTAATAACGAATTGAGAATTGCTACAATGGTTGCAGTGTATAAGCTGATGCGAGATATATTTACATTAGTGATGGTGTGATTTACAAGAAGTATTCGAACAACAAATATTGGCGAATAGCACGATAGCAGTGATAAAATTATACAAGCTGTTATCTTAAAAGCTTTTTTCTCCTTTAAGAATTTTTCTCTGGCTTCCACTGAGACTTGTTGGGCAGCGATTTGTTTCTCGTGGCGACGAGTCTCGAAGTAAACTGAAACCTGGCAGAAAATGATAATGGCCACCCAAAAGACTGACCGTGATAACATTGTTTATAGTTAAATACATTTCGATGTCCGTGAGGAATAATGGAATGGTTACAGCTGCTGTTGTGGTCCACGCCAGGGCCGATGAAGCGAGTATACGAGATTTAGTGACCATGGTTGTGTACGCGAATGAGTGTTTTATGGCTAAATACCGCTCCACGCTCAACAAGACCAGGTGAAGGACTGATGCAACACATAAACTCTAATCGTGTTTCTCGTTAACTGATAGACGATGCAATAATTCCTTGGACTTTTCACTTTGTATAGTTGCTATGTAGCTGCCAAAGACCATAGGTTGGGCGATAAGTCCTATTAAAGCCATCAGTGACCGCTAAACAGCCGAGGACAACGTTGGAGTTGGTTCGCAGTCGAGCTTTCGTCTTCACAGTGACCATTACCAGCACGTTCAACAAAACGATCAAAGGGCAAGTTACAATGTTTATAACTATTAGGAAGACAAGCACCGCGTAAGCTTCTGTGGTAGTGTGATCAAGTTTTCCCTCCCAGTATACTATACATTACACATTCAGCTGGTATCGTCTCGGTGAGCGAAGTCGCGCTTGAATTCATGGCTTCTACTTTGCTTCAACTGTTTTCTGGTTAAACAGTCAATCTGAGTTTAAACTGATGCTTGTGATCTTAAATAATGTGATAACAGCTGTCCCTAAGTTGTTTAGTTGAACTCAATCAGTTCAATTGATTGTCCGTTACCACCTGTTCATAAGTTCATTAAACAAAGGATATCGTTACCTTATTCTTACTAATTTTCGCGCGTACTTAATTTTCGCGAAATCGACAGAGCCGTATTTCGCGAGGCTTTATTTTCGCGATTTCAGAGTAAAAAAGGGGCTCAAGGACTTTAAAATTTTACGAAAAAATCGTCTTTATTTTCGCGTTTTCTTGCTACATCGCGAAAATTAATACTCGCGAAAATTAGCGAGAATAAGGTATAACAAAGGAAATCATAACCGTGGACAGATGTTTATGATTTTATTTTCCGTTTACTCCTTAGTTTTGTTTCTTTAGAGAGCATATATCAAAACACTCGAGATTGTGTTCCAACCGATTTCAAAACACCTCGAATTTCGTCAAAAATACTCCACGTCCTACACGTCGTCTTTTCGACTCTCTTCTCGATGTTTGGAAATCGGATGAAACACTATCTTGCGTTTGATATATTACTTGCCTATGGAAAGTGTTTGAGCAGAAGAGCACCTTGAATTTATTTATTTTTTTCTTCATCAGCTTTCCATTCGTCACATTTTTCGGAAATGAAGGAGACAAAACTACAACACTGAAAGCAAACCTCAATCGTATTGGTTGGTGGAGTGTATCAAAGGAGGTGAAACACAAAACAAGGCTGCAATGGGCATAAAGCTTCCCACACGTCTTACCATTCCTTACCATTTAGTCGTGTATGCATTTTCAATATATGAGTTTTTTTTAATCGAAAATTGATACTGATATTTATTTATTTATTTATTTATTTATTTAATATTTATTTATAGTGGAAACCCGGTTAATACGGACATCAAAGGGACATGAAAAAGTGTTCGTATTATCCGGGTGTCCGTATTAAGCGGTCTGATATAGGATAAAATATGTGTCGTCGGACAAACAAAACTGTCCGTAATAAGCGGGTGTCCGTATTAAGCGGGGTTCCACTGTATTTGTATTGATATTTAACTTATCAATAATGGTTTTGATATTTAACTGATTGGAAATGCAAACAATTTTTGAAAATCAACCTTTTTTTCGCGGCCATCAAAATAAAGGAACATTTTCAATTTGCTTGGTTTGGTATACTCACTGGAAAAGTTGAAAATTTACAAAGTTTGTAAATCAATGTAAATCTTGTAAATAACCTGTAAAGATACTGTAAATGATAATTGACAGGATCATTCCCCTTTTACATGATCTTGTCGATCTTGTAAAAAGCATGTAAATATTTGGAGTGGATCATGTAAATATTGAGAATGATCATGTAAATTTTTGGACAAACTGCCAACCAAACATGTAAATATTTTGTAAATAACATGTAAATCGTAAATGGAGCCTTGTAAATAACATGTAAATTGAAAAGGAGGCCTTGTAAATCCTTGTAAATTGAAAAAGGAGGCCTTGTAAATCCTTGTAAATGAAAAAGGAGGCCTTGTAAATCCTTGTAAATAACATGTAAATTGAAAAAGGGGGCCTTGTAAATCCTTGTAAATCGAAAAAGGAGGCCTTGTAAATCACATGTAAATTGAATCAAAGGGGCCCAATGGGCATCTCGGGATTATATATATATGATAATGAATGGATGCTGTATACAGATTTATGCTGCATAATTATTGAATAATTATATTGGAGAATGAATGGTCACTCAGATAAAATTAATATCCTAGTGTATTGTTTCCCCACCAGCATTATGTTGCTGGTAACCATTTGTATTTCCTGGGAGGAGAGAGGCACTGCGCGGGTTAAGGGACTGCGAAATAATTACCAGGAGGGGAAAGGGAGGTGCATAAAGTAAAATCAAAGCAAGGATAGGGGTACTACATATCACAGTGATGGATCCAGACCTGTTTATAAAGCCCCTTCCACACGAGCAAGTTTTCCTTGACAAGGGACATTGACAATTTTTATTTGCTCATGTGGATAAACAACAAATTTAATTTGACAATTTTTTCCTTGACAATTTTTCTTTGTAACAACAATAATATTGTACAGCGGATTATCATCTTTAATAGGACCCAGGTCGCAAGCAACAATATAAGGCCGCTGGGGCACCAGGGATTCCTTGTCATATTTTCCTTGTTGCACGTCCACATGAACAACGCCAGTTTATGAACAAGGACACTTGTCAAGTAAAAAATTGCCAAATTTCCCTTTCCACACGAGCAAGGCAAAAATTTGTCAAGTGAAAACTTGTATTTTACCTCTAGTTTGAGTACAATGCGATATTTTGACACAGTGATAAGTGAAGCATGTCCAGTTTCTTTTAAGAGCTCATCAAAACACAACATAATATATGTAATCAGCATAAGAATGCTATTGTTTGGGCTAATAGGCTTTTGTGGGTAAACTTAACTTTAAATTTTAAATTGTAAATTTTAGATCACCTCTATTAAGTGGTCAACATCGAAGGTGACTGCTTAATAGAGATTTGACTGTAATAATAATAATATTATTATGGACATTTTGACCATTTCAGAAAATATTATGTACATGTGTTTTTTGAGCCACCTTAATTAAAAATTATTAATGAAATATAATGTGGTTCTAAAAACTATGTACATATTTTTTTTAAACTTGGTAGAAATGTTCCTTACATCAGGTAAGTAAAATGTCTGAAAAGGAAAACCTTTTACCATGTAGATTTTAAGTTATTGGCCTCAAAATGTCAAACATTTGGCATTGTTTGGCATTTTTAACATTGCCATGACAACTGATGATGACATCGTAGTGGTATATTAATACTGACGATATCAATGTTCGATTATGACAAAAGTTCTATGTCAGCATCAGCAGGCTAGCTGTTCGACAATGTCAAAGACAAAGTATCTTGCCCCAATAACAGAACACAATGCCCCTGACCATGTTGCTCAATCCAGAGTCAAATGCACTGACCATTAGACCACTGCCTCTCCCAATACCATAGTAAAACAAAAGTATTTCCTGATTAAAGTTAATTATACATGAATTGCACACATCCTTGATGGACTAGTGTACAGTGCTTAAAGTGGAATTATATATTGAAGGGTTTCTTGTAAAGGTGTTTGATTAAAGCTTTAAAAACTGTTATTAACTCCAGTTGCAGTATTGGGCTCACTTGGTTGATGGTATGAATTCTGAAGAAGGAAAATGTCAGGTTATTAGACATAGATTATTACAAACAGATGTGTAATGCACGTGATTCAATGTCTTTCCATAATGGAGAGTACAGGGCAGACACAGACTATTGACAACAAACCGTTTTTACCGTTGCCCATGCCAGGGGCAGCTTGGATTTTTTTTGACATACGAGAGCCCCAGAGGGTCGGGTTTGTTTTATATTTTGAGCCGAAGTGGGAATCACAAAGGCGATACATGGAGGACCAAAATAATGCACCTTCAAGAATCTTCATAGTATCCATGCTGAAACATACCACACATTTCGGTAGTCGTTTTATAATACAAAGTAAATGCTATATTTAAATATTAATGTTTTGATATTTTATGTAAAAAACCTTTTGCCGCGTTCTTTTGTATTTAATGCTGGATTCACGTGATCAGTCAAACATGAAAATATATTTTATCACTGTTTTGACTATATGTATAAAGAGATCGAAAACACATTTATTGACAAATAAATTCCACTCCTCCTTTAGGGGAACAGTCTATAAAACAGGACAAGCGTCAAACAAAAATATTTTATTTTATTTGTTCTAGTTTCTCAAATTTATCCTTTAATTCCCATATAATTCACATTCCTGATATTAATCACACAATGATTATGAGATTACTTGCATGACCCTGACATGAAATAACTGTTCAGTATAAAGAGAATCAAATTTTTTGTGGGGGGGGCGGGGCATTTTGACAAGCATTGCCATGTTCATAATGGGGGATTATTGACAAATAAATACGGTGTAAATTTCACTTCCTCCTTTGGGGAAAGAATTTTTTTTCTGCGGTTAGAACTTAAATTTTTATCAACTCTGATATTAATCATACAATTATTATGAGATTGCCTGCATGACCTGACCTGACTGAATAACTTGCCAAAGATGACAACTGTACTGCAGACTTTTTGCTAAATTCCTCCTTTCATCCCCAAAGCAGGGACATTGAAATAATCGAGAACCGAATGAATGAATTAAAAACATTACTTTGAATCGAATAAAACTAATTCTGAACCAAGAGAAGAAGAATTTAGAACCCAGCGAAAATATTCTTAACCAAATGATATATAAAACATCGAAGAAGCGGGTTTTCACAATTTCAAGTCACGACTCAAAAGTTTAACGAGAGAAAAAATCCAGGGCAAACCATCAACAAAACTACAGTAATTACATGTATTGAATAAAAGGAGATTTAACTAATTCAAGAAAAGAGCATGGATGAATCAGAATGAATACAAAACAAGTAACTTACGTGTACATTCACCAAGTTGTTTACACATTCCAGCATGTCTGGGACTCTGTAACATTTATTATGCATGTGCTAAAACATTTCTTTCTGAAAGCAAGAATATGGTTTCAAACTTATTCTCGAAGGCAGGTTACGTTAGGCTTTCCTGTTGTTGTCATTCAAGCCAAGAAATTTTGTATTTTCAATTAATATAATTTTGTATATATATTTTACATTTAATAATATAGCGCATGTACATGTGTGCAATCATAATTTGCTGAGTTTGATAACGATAAAATGCAACAAAGTTTACGCTAAAACACCCCAAAATGCTTTGACCCAGAAGCTGGTACGTTTTACAAAAACTAAAATGTTTAGTACAACCCTTGCTGTAATTTCTACAGCAAAATAAAAAGACCTAAAGACACGACAATGTTCAGAACAGCAAACAAAAACATTAGAAATATAATTACCTTGGCGCCATTCAGTGACGATATCCCGAAGCAATTCCAAGCCAAAGAAAGAAGCACAACAAAAATTGATCAATGCTGGTAAGAGTAGTTGCATGTTTTGTTCGCTATTCTCGGATCGGACTCGAGAAGTTCCACACGTTTCAGCTGTCCGCCTTCCTCTACTATCGAAACGCCACCGGCGTACAGGAACGCCACCGGCGTACAGGACTAGGTAATCCCTCCACGAATTATTTAGTTTGTGTCATATCCTCTCTCCTGAATACCTCAGAGTGACAAGGTTGAAATTTTCGTTCTTTGAGAAGTCCTTTGCCCCAATTTTACAAGCAAACACTTTTTACCATGGCCTCTGCTGGCCATCCATGTTGCTTCGCAAAATCTGTCACACTTTCTACGCCATGTAAGCCACAATGAATTGTACCTCACTAGAAGATCACAAGAGGAAGAATTCTGAAATTCTAACCAGTGTTCAATTCATTGTGGCTTACATGACCATCAGTGTGGACAAATTTTGTTCACAGAAAATTGTTGACAAAAAATTGTTGACAAGTCACGTGACGCTAAGCCATATGTATATCTCGAGATTACGTCATGTGACGTAATCCCGAGATAAAAAGGAGGCCTTGTAAATCCTTGTAAATTGAAAAAGGAGGCCTTGTAAATCCTTGTAAATAACATGTAAATTGAAAAAGGAGGCCTTGTAAATCCTTGTAAATCGAAAAAGGAGGCCTTGTAAATCACATGTAAATTGAATCAAAGGCACTATGTGCCAACTCGTGAATGGGAAAGTAAAGAAATTAATTAACATAGAAATATGCAGTGACCGGGTAAATGTAAGTTGACAGTCTCGTCCTAGTTCGACGTGAGTATAAAAAGACAATACTTCGATGTTTTCGAGAATCGATTTTCAGTTTTGAGTCTGACTCGAATAGGGATTTTGAGGAAACGATTTATTTCTCGAAAACAGAACAATAAGATTCCGCGCGGCATTCACGCAAGCCGGTGTATTTCGTATTCACGTCCAAATCAGTGTTGGTCAGGAGGGGAAACTCAAACGAGAAGTCTTTAATCACTGGTAATTCGATAATCGCCAACTTTATGGGCAGAATATTTTTAAAAACAAGGTTTAGACAGGGTTTAACAAAACCATGGCCTTATACGATTTTAAACTGACTGGCCAAACCTAACACAGTAAACCCTGTTTAGAAGGTGTATATAAACACAGACTAAAAACTGACCTGCTTATAAGTTGATTTTTAATAGACCTCATTAACTAACTTTTTAGACGTCGTTTAAATATTCGGCCAATATGTTCGAACTGGTTTGAGTTTTTTTTAAAGCAAGTTGCTGTTCGTGAAATAAAATATTTCAATCATTTCAAAACGTTCTGATCTAGTTTGTGAAGTCTGTGCTTCGCACGCACAATAATAAATTAATTATATATGTAAACATTCATTCGTCTTCAGTTCTGTCATACACGAAAACTCTTGAAGAAAAAATACTTCAGTTATTTATGAAGTTGCAATTCTTGGACTAAAAATTAGCTACAGTTAAATTATCAAAAAAATTGGTTTTGCTCTCCTATTAAAAAACATATTGAGATACTATGAAAATGAAAGGTAAATCTTATTTTTTTTGTCCCCCGTCACGCAACGCTTCCTCGTTCCGATAATAATTTTAAAATTCTTTCCACCATTCATGCAACTAAAATGACAGAATTTTTCAGCAAACCAAGACACATCTTCGATTTCTAAGCAACTTTAGGATGGGGTATTAATTTTGTTATCTTGTCATCAAATAAACTGGGACTTTCGTGTTGTCTTTAATACTTACAATGTAATGCCGGTCAGATTTAAACGTATATGTTTCATGATCATATATTTTAAAGCTTTCTATCAATTATTCGCTCCTCTATGGCACTTTTGCGGTAACTATAACTAGTATAAAGAAAATACACACTGATCCAGATAAAATGGTACTTTATTCACGAAACAAAACACGATGAGATGTTTAATTCTCCTCAGAGAATATTGAATTAACAACAACAACAAACAACAAATAATTCTGAATATAAACGCTACATTTCCTTTTAGAAGCAGAAATAAAAAGTTTCAATTTTCTTTCGCAAATAATTTTAGCTGAGGCTTCATCTGCTATAATTTTTCCATCGAGCGAAATCGTACAGCTTTATACGTCCGAGTACAAACATTATTTGAATTGGGATCAAACAAGAAAAACAACATTAAAAAATATCACTTACCGAACGGCACCGTTCTCGTATTAAAGTCCTGAAAACTCCAATAAAAGTACGAGGTTCGGTTTCAATTTTCGAGCCGTTTGAATATAGCTTGTCTTGAGAGTGGATGACTTCAATACTTCAATAATTATGTCCTCTTATTTGGCGATCGAGTATTCTTGACTGTTACTTCTTTCCATTTCGAACTACTGAAGGTGTATTTTGATCGTAATTTAATATGCCCTATGCGACACTTGGCGCCCACAGAATGGATGATGATTTTGATCATAAAAGCAGAGAAACACCGTCTTCCAACAAGAAACCACGAGGGTACTGTGTTCGTTTTGTTTACTGATCGAAAGAAATGGAAATACTTAGCTTGTGGTGTGCAACATGAATTCTCGCTAAGATGGTCTTGAATATTTTGTCAGGGAACACAAAAGTCGTTGAAAGCTCACTGGTGACACAACTGCTTGAACCATAAAGCTTCCCAATCATGATTGACATGAAGCAGCATAAAGAAAACGCCTTGATTCGCCTACGCCATTGACAACTCCCGCGCACAGATGGATCCAGCGTGTCCAGAGATAAAACGTCACTGTATCTATCGTCCGGGTTGACCCGAAAACTAAGGCATTCATTCACTACAAAAACAAAATTCCTGTAGCCTGTTTTATCCAGTGTTAATATCCACCCCAAAAACGAAAACGAGCCAGAAAAGCAAAGTTTGAGCCTACAGTAGTCGTAATTTCGGTCAGCGTAGTAACAATGGCACAATGGCCCCCCCATATGTATTTTATATGTTTTATTTTCACCTTCCCAAATCAACAAGTGCTGGCGTGGCGCAGTGGTAAGGTTCTGAGTTACAAAGCAGGACTTCGAGGGTTCAAATCCAACAACCCCTCGTTTCCAAAAAAAAAAAGGAAATAAATAAATAAAATAAATAAAATAAATAAAAGAGGGAATTAATGCACAAATTAATTTAATTAATTAATTAGCGATTAAAGTTTACAGCCCATTGACCGAGTGAATTTGTCCACTAAATGCTATAACTCGTTCTGCGCATGCGCGCATTCACGAGTTAAAAAGGAGGCCTTGTAAATCCTTGTAAATTGAAAAAGGGGGCCTTGTAAATCCTTGTAAATTGAAAAAGGAGGCCTTGTAAATAACATGTAAATCGAAAAGGGGGCCTTGGAAATACTGTAACATGTAAATTTGAAAACGCAGCTTGTCAGGAGCCCAGTAAATACATGTCACATGTAAATCGAAAAAGGAGCAATATTTTTCTATCTGTTCTTTGCAAATTTATTTTTCAAAACATCTGTTATTTATGGTTAAACAACACGGGTATCAACATAAAAAGCCCATTTACAAATCGATATACATAATATATATATATTTGCCTTAGAGGTAATTTGAAATGTCATAAGCTAAAACTGTAATATTGATGTTGCAGCATTCCAAAACTAAGATAATAGTTACATAACAAATGCTGTGAATAATATATGTACCAGATGGGCTTATATTTAAGTTATAAGTTAATTTTTTGGAAGTTTTGGTTATTTAGGTCAGCTTGCAAGTGCCGAAGGCTACTATACATTGTATATTGTAATGTTTATAAATCAATATCATCTCATATAAAATACCTCCAATAAAATCATTATTTTCTAAATACCATATTTTCATGATTACACGTGCATTGTATGCATCTATCCTTCTTCCTTGTATAAGCTCCTCAAATACATTTTGTATAATCATAATATGAATCATGAAAGTTACATGTAAGAATATACATGTATAAACTTGCCATTCTCCTTAAAAAGCAGTCAGAATGAATTTCTAAAGATAGAGAATGCAAAATTACTTAACTCAGGAAATACATAATGTATGGTACAATGTTGTTATATTAAAACAAACATAAAAATGTACATTCCTATTGAAAGCAATATTGGCTGCGGTCACATCAAAGGTGTTAACTTAGTAAAGACAGAGCTAACTCTAGTTACATGTAGCTATTTCGGTATGTAACCTCTTCTCTGTTTACTCTAACTACATGTATAGTCTGGAAATTTACGCTTCTGAATTAGGGATCCAAAACAATAGAAAGCAACTGAAATTATACCCAAGCTGGATGCTGGGGTTTAACATTAATTAGGAAGCAAAGAGCCAATCAGAATGCGGGTCTTTGACATTTCTTTTTAGAAATAATTGGTGTGACTGCAACCACTTGTCCAACCACTAAGTCTGATGTCATGTAACTAAAGATTAGTATAGGTAATCGCATGGGGCCGAGTAAAATTAAGGATTAATATCACGCGTGTTTTCAGAAGTTGCAGAAATTGCGCGACAAGGGCAATTTCTGCAACTTCTGAAAACACAAGTGATATCAATCCTTAATTTTACGGGGGAAACATGAGATTACTTGTTTATGACATAGAGGGCAAAATTTTTCGGAAAACCTTCAAAGCGCCGCGAAGCTAAATTCAGCCGCGGCGGAACAAACTGATATTCCTTTCAAAAATCACACAGAAAGATCAAGCAAACCCCTTGACTGTTATGTAAATCTTAAGAGAAAATTGTAAGTCGTGAAAATAAAAAAAACAACAAGCTTGCAATCAAGCCAAGTAAAACGTAATTTTATTCACCTGTTTGCATGTTTTGAAGCCGGCTTTCCGCTGCGAGCTGCTTGACATGTCAATCCTACATCGACAAAACCGTGAGAAAACGACGAGTCCAAACAAACTTGTAGAGCTAATTTATCCGGTTTAATTTGACCTTCTTCTTTCTTTGAACAAACTCTGTGATCTTTTATACTCTGGGTTGCACGTGATGAAGCCCGTATTTAACAGAGGTGAAGCGGAAGAAGTCAGTTGGCAGCCATGAATGAATTTCGTCGCAAACTCGCCAAGTGTCTAGCTGATGCAAGTTTTCTAGTTTTCAACTGAAATAATCTTCTGTTGCTTCGAGTGAAACACTGAGATTCAGCTTTCGGAATTTCGTTTCAAGCTATCACACGGTTTCCGTTCCTTTTTCATCAAATAACTTGGGAAACTGAAGTCAAACTCCGAAGCGACGTACAAGCGAGCGCTGTGTTTGAAAATTCTGCTAAAAATCCCGCCGTCAAGAAGCCAACTAAGTGCAGCGCGCTCTCCCAAATAGGAGCGAGGAATTTTTGCCGCTCGACCAATCTCTCTCGCCCTTGTTGGATAAGAGAGGATTATAGCCAACTCGCGTTACGTGCTCGTTGGCTATTTATCCTCTCATATCCAACGCGGGCTCATAGAATAATTGTTAAAATATACCGCATGAAAATATTGTTTACATTCTGCATGAATTAATCGAAAGCGACATGACATCACCAGACAGCATTATAGGGGCCAATTGATTCAGAAGTCTCTCTCAGGATTAAGCGACAGAGGAGACGGCTGAAATTCAGGCTATTTAAGGCTTTGTATATACATGTACATGTAGAGTTTACATACATGTATCTGAATTTTAAAACACCCAACCAAACAAAAACAAAATTTGTTTTGTTGGGTGTTTAAAATTAATGTTTGATGGATATCTAGTAAGACATTTCACAAACCAACTTATCTGCTCAAACAAATGACACAAAAGATCACAAGTACATGTATAAAATAATATATTGTAGTTTAAAATGAATTTTAGGTCAAAATGATCTCAAAATAGTTCAATTTTTATTTTCCTTTGTTCCAGAATTACTACCATAATCCTAAGACAAAGGAAAATAAAACTAGTTTGAAATCATTTTAACCTAAAATCATTTTAAACCAGTGCATCAAAAAAATAACTTGTAATATAGATGTAATGTAGATAATTAAATAAAGGTGAAAACATCCACGGTTCCTCCTGTTCTTACAAAATCCAGTTGCCAGTAAAGCAAATTTGTATTCCTTGATGCTCCATTCTCTTTGACTATATTCAGATACATGTACAATATATCTCCTAAGATCAAAGTGAAAAGGAACATGTTAACGGGGACATTTGAATCAAAAGATAAGCTTTGAGAATGTACCATTATATTACAGTTCACATCCACAACACAAAGTAACAACAAACAACAGAGGAACATTAGCAGCAAAGTTAACAACTATATATGGGACTGGAAAACTAACAGTGTACTACATGTATTAAATTGGCCTGAAATGTGCAAGAGATGGCTGACAAAGGTCATGATCATTTAAAAGTACTGAACTTGAAATGATCAAATGCCAACTCAATGCGCATCTGTCAAGATATAAAATATTGCCTTGGATGTGTTCACATAGTGTTTTTCTTGAAAAAAAAAAAAATCATTATGTTCACCCTGTCAGCAAGTTTCATGCTTGAATTTTTATGCTTGAATACATGTAGATGCAAATGTGAGTTGAAACTTGATCATCGCAAGTTGAACTTTACCAATAAGGGCCTGTTCGCACTACACAAAATTTTGTTTGTTTTGCAAAAAAATATGTCAACGTGAAGCTATTTTAAGTGCGAACAATTTTTTTGCCTACCAAAATGTTGTCGAATGTCACCAAACATCAAAGATGTTTTGTTAGGCTTGAATTATTATCTATTCTTTATTGACAGCTAACCTTCATCAAGTTATCATATATCGCAATTGATCCCCAAGCAAATCAAACTATCATGGCTCCCGATGCTATTCTCAGGCAGATGATGTACAGTCTCTGTACTACCAGTAAATTAAACTGTTTATGCTGCTCGCTAGGTACTGTTCTTCAACTCTCTGCCCAGCAGCGGTACTTTCAAACAAGTTAAAAGTCTGAAGGCGCTTTGAATCATTCAATCATTCCTAACTTCCCTAAACAAAGTTGAGACTGCTGGAAATGAAAGCGGAAGAGAAGAAAACGGAAAAGTACAAAACAATTTCTCGGATCTTGGTATCTATTTTAATTTGACGGATTGTTTCTAGTTATACAAATACCTCACATGTCTCAAGTGCGAACACACGATTACGAAAACAAAATTGTCATTACAAAATTTCATTTTTTTTTGGCAAACACCAAACCAAAGTAGTGCGAAGTGAAGTAGTGCGAACAGGCCATAAACATGGTCAACAAAACGGGCTTTCACAAGATAAGAATTTGGTTGCCTCAACGGCCATTTTACCATTCTACTAGTTTTGTATTCATTATTCATTACTAATTGGAATGGATGGAACTGAAAGTTTAATTAATTAAAACACATTCAATCAAACACCCAACCATACACACTTCATGATGATTTCTTAAAAATGTTTTAACAGGGTGTTGACAAAACACTGACCGCCGTCAACTGACCCCTTCTAAAATTCACTGGGAAAATGAGAAAAACAAAACAAAAGTTAAGAAAAATTCAATGAGAGAGACTGAGTCAAGTTCATAAATAAACTTAAGCTCACCTGAAATTACCAAAAATGGCAGAAGTGTGGGCTATTACATGTAGGTCTACTGACTCTCAAGATTTCCTTACAAGTATCATCGAAAGTACAGGGTTTTGTTCTCGGATAAACGAGCGCAAAAATAAGTTGTAAACATCATAAAGCATGTTAGCTACATGTACAGTATCTCCATGAGGAAACTACAGTGTAGCTATAAAAGCAACAACGTAAAACACACACGCACAATGCAGTAACCGGAAGCCATTGCTGTGTGTGTTTATTTTGTTTGCTTTTATAGCTACAGTAGACTCCCGCTATCGAACTTGGCAGAAGCTTATCACCTGATAAGCTTCTGAACTTGGTTATCTCGAAAAACCCTGCTACAGGGGGGCTAGCAGCGAGGCCTGGGACCTAGTATACATGATTGCACATTTAAGAAATTTGGCCGAGCGAGACTAAGTACTGGTTTGTTTAAAATAAAAATAAACCATGGCGGACGATGGCGGGACATGACCTGCGTTTGTGTTTGTTCAGAAATATTTTGGCGATTCCACGTTCAAACATCTATGGGAACGATTCGGTCGCTGTTTAACTGAAGGTTTGGTCATTGTGGGACACCATGGATGAAAATTCCACAGCAAACTCCCGTAGAGGTACGTT
This sequence comes from Desmophyllum pertusum, assembly GCA_029204205.1. Lineage (NCBI taxonomy): Eukaryota > Metazoa > Cnidaria > Anthozoa > Scleractinia > Caryophylliidae > Desmophyllum > Desmophyllum pertusum. The sequence continues at coordinate 312,682 of MU826875.1, read as the reverse complement.
TCTCGAATGATTGACAGATTTCTTTACTTGTGCGATCATGTATAGCGGAAAAAGCGGCAAGATGAAAGGGCGCTGCCCCCCCCCCCCCCCCCCCCCCCGCCCTGCTATCTCGAAACCTCAAACAATACCCGTGCCCTTGTTTTCAGTCATTTACTATCGGCTATCTCGAAACTCCTCGCTATCTCGAACTGTTTTCGTTCCCCTTGAGAGTTCAAGATAGCGGGAGTCTACTGTAGTTTCCTCCTGGAGACAGCTAACATACTTTATGATGTGACAACTTATTTCACACGCTTGTTTATCAGAGAAAAAATCTGTACTTGTAATGAAAACGTAGAGTCAGTAGACCTGAGCCATACTTCCATGTACGCCATCTTAGAAATTTCAGGTAAGCTGAAAATTGTATTTATGAGCTTGATTCAGTCTCTCATTGTATTGTTCTGGATTTTGTTTTGATTTTCTCATTTTACCAGTGAATTTTAGAGGGGGTCAGTTAGGGGGGTCAGTAAGGGTTCAGTCAGTGTTTTGTCAAAACCCATTTTTAACATTCATGTGGCATGGAAATGCAAGTGCAAATTAGGCACTTGTGTCATGATATAATTATGTTGAGCTTACATGTACTAGCTTGTTCTCACATGCTACAATGTACATTGTTAGGAATTTTTTAAATATCTGGTATATTTTGAATGATTTCATGTTAAATTGCGTTCAGAAACCGAATGCATGCAATCAAGCACTCACATTTTGGGGGGTCAATTGTGACCAAATCAAAGCCAGTGAGCTCAAATTGTTTCAATTTATAAAAAGCTTATCTTTGTCCGCATATTGTAAAGTTCGCTACTCGTTATTATTCCTCGCGAAGCGAGGCCGAAGGCCTCGCGTAGCGGGGTTTATAATTCTGTCCCCCAAGAGCTGACGCGAGAGCAATTCTCGTGTGGCCTTTACGGTCATATTTATTTATTTATTTGTTTATTTATTTATTTATTTAATTGTTTGTTTGTGGAGTTGTTGGGGTTGACATGACGTCACACGGCGCGCTCGTGGCCTAATGGCTTTAAGGCGCTAACTTTTAAATCTGATCTTCGGGATTGAGGGCGAAGTTCAAATCTACTATGGTCCTTCTTTTTTTTTTTTTTTTTCGGTTTCGAATCCAGGCCGTTTTTTTTTTAAAACCCTCTTTCTTTTCGTAATCTTTGTACACGTAAATGTAGAAACAGGAACGGCTGCTGAAGAATAACAATTTGTACTCCAGGTTTGTTTCGAACGAATTTATATACGCCGGTCATTTGTGAAAAAAAACCCGGCTTTATTAAATCCGTTATCAACAACAGGAAAAAGGAAACACGACTCAGGAATGTCTCAAAGTGCGGATCAACATATGACTTAGTTTTCATTGTAGACGCGAAGACTTGTGTCTGAAAATAATTCGCCGATCCGCCGTATTGCGAAGAAGATTTTACCTACAAAACGAGGTGGTTTCAGATCATCGGACGGAAAAGTGGGGAAAACAGTACAAGAGCGCTACAATATATTACAGATATCGAGAGACGAGCGAACTCAATCGAAAACCAAAATCCGGTACCATAGCAAAAACACGGCGTTCGTCCGGCGATTCTCAGAAACCTTGCAGCGATTCTTGGAAAACCTTGCAGATCAAATCGCAGGCATGCCCGTTACTAGGCAACAAAAGCTTCGCGAGGGCCTGCGAGTCACGTATTACTAGTAGCGAAAATATATAAGCTTATATAATTTACGTACGGAGTATAGAAACAGTAAAAGCCAAGCTTTACCTTGCAGCTGTTTAGCTCAACAAATCAACTGACTCGACTGCACGATTTCGACGTTCAAAATTTGAATTGACATCACACAACGGCACTAAGAGACTGGCTTAAAAGGCGTACCCATGCATCTGAGGTCCGCTGTAAGAAAGGACGCCATACAGCTACTTGGTAAATAAAGTCGGCTTTCCGAGAAGAAAACCTTTTTTAGGCAGTAAAAGTTCCTTTCCAACACCAGCCATAAAAGCTTCGACGACCGTTGAAACCAGCGCCAAAACACCGAGGCATTCCGGGAAGTGGTTACATTGCGCATGATTTGTTTCAGATCCAGACTCTCTCGACCAAAGCCATTCTCGACCCCAGACCTTCGCTGCTTTGATGCGCAAAAGAGAAGGGCCTCTGGGGTCGAGATTGGACCAAAGCAAGTCATTTACTATCGGCTATTTCGAACTCGGTTATTTCGAACTCCCCGCTATTTCGAACTAGTTGTGCAGTTCCCTTGGCCTAAAATCAACCCCGTTATTTCGAACTCTAAAAATGTTGATGGAGAAACATCAGACGGCATTATTTTGTGTATGTATATATCATTGTCAGTCGTTGGGTACAGTTCCGGTTGTACGAATGTACTAATATTGTCAATTTCTTGAAATAACAATTGTATAAGGCACATAATCGCCTCAGATATTCGGATATAAAGTTTGGAGTTTTCTTTAGGGAAATATGAGAAAATTAATGCCTATTATTTTTTGGAGAGATAAAAATTTCGTTTTGGGTACAAAAAAAGGTCAGCTTGTAGGATTTTCGGAAAGGAAAAAGGTCAGCTAGGATTTTCGGAAAGGAAAAATCAGCAAGCCGAGGAAGAGCTGAGGGTTTTCGGGAAATGACTAAAAAAGCCCTAATAAATTCGTGAAGTCCTAAAGTTTCCCCTAGCCGATGACCGAAGATATATAAATTTTATAGCTCAGCTTAGAATTTTAAAAGCACATGCACCAGACAGCCTAAAATAGTTGGGAGAAAACCGTCGTTGGGTGCCCCTGGCTAAGTCGAACTATTTCCCGTTTCCACTGAGAGTTCGAATTAACGGGGTCAACTGTATTTACATGGTTCAAGACAGGCCCCCTTTTTCGATTTACATTGTTATTTACAAGGATTTACAAGGCTCCCTTTTTCAATTTACATGTTATTTACAAGGCTCTCTTTTCCGATTTACATGTTATTTACAAGGGTTCCTGAAAGGCCCCCTTTTTCGATTTACATGATATTTACAAGGGCTCCTGACAGGCCCCTTTTTCGATTTACATGATATTTACAAGATCTAGATACTGTAAATGTGTTTAAAATAATTTACATGTTTTTTACACTTCCTTGAATTCTCACTGTAAAAACTAAACATGTAAATCACTATTTACAGTCCATTTACATGATCTATTAAAGCTGTAAATATAATGTAAATTTTATTTACAAAACCCTAACCCGTAAATTGAAATTTACAAAGTATGTAAATCCAGATTTACAGTTGTAAATATATTTTTACATGTTTTGTAAATTTTCAACTTTTCCGTGACTGATTCCAGCTCCCTTTCAAACAGTATTGCGATCATTAACCAAAAAGGAAAACATTTTATTGAAAATTCCAAAAGTACTAATCTTTTAAACCTTACTAATACACTAACCACACTAAGTTAACAAAATGATCCTAGCATTGAAAACCCGTTCAATATGCATATGTTTTATAAACTAGTAAGATTTAACAAGCGACTAAAACAAGACTTGAAATGCAATTAGCGAAACATTGTAGATGAACACAAAAAGACGGAAAGACCAAAAGAAAGGTTTTGCGCTGAATAGCACTTTCAAGTTATTTTAGTTTTCTTCATCGGTTTTCCATTCGTCATATTTTGTGGAAATGAAGGAGAAAAAACTAAAACACTGAACGCAAACCTATAGGCTCGATTTCCAGCCGCTGTTCGGGAGTATCAAAAGAGATGAAACGCAAAACAACGATGCAATGGGCAGAAAGCTTCCCACGCCTAACCATTTAGTCGTGTATGCATTTTCAATAAAATCTTTAATTAGTTGCTTTCCTCTTTGAAAATCGAAAATTTAACTAAATGGATATGCAAATTGAATGTTTGAAATCAACCGTTTTTCGGTCGATCAAATGGAATTAAACTTTTCAATTTGCTTGGTGTGGTATACTGATTCTTGTAACCTTTCAAAAAAATATATACCTTGAGATAATTGAGCAAAAGGAAAACACTTTATTCAAACCTTGCTGATACATTTTGTCAGAAAACAGAAAGTGCCCGCGCTGACTTCAAAAATTTATCGTGCTTAAAGAGCATTCAAGCAATCATGGCCAAACTTTAAAAATTATCTGAGAACATTTTGGTGTGTCAATTTTTTGACCACGTGACTTGATGTTTCCATGGCAAACCAAGTTTTGACAGGCCGTTTTTGCCAAGTTTGGTCTTTTCAAAATTAAATTAAAAACTTTAAAAATGTCCGCCATCTTGTTTCCGCCATCTTGGATTTTTTAAATTGTTCAGAAATGTCAGAAAATCACCAAATTTGACTTGATAACATCGAAAACAATATAAGGATGCAACAATTGCAAAGATTTTGGAGGAACCTATTCGTAGAAAGCGGAAATCTCACGAAAACTGAAAATTAAGCTGAAAATACCAAATTTGGCTAAAACGGCCTGTCAAAACTTGGTTGCCATGGAAATATCAAGTCACGTGATCAAAATATTGACACACCGAAATGTTCCCAGATAATTTTCAGGAAAAGTCATATCGTTTGGCTATGATTGCTTGAATGCTATTTAAGTACGATAAATTTGAAGTCAGCGCGGGCACTTTCTGCCCCCCCCCCCCCCCCCTCCCCAGCCAGAATAGGGTTAAATAAGGTTCCTATCAGTTATTTGAATTAACAGTCCTTTCCCTTATTACAATGATGTAGCTGCTTTCGTTGTTGTTCAACTAGTTTAATTGTTGTTGTTGTTGTTGTTGTTGTTGTTGTTGTTGTTTGGGTTTCCCTGATCTTCTTGTCCTTCGTGTTCAGCTTGAAGCGGTGCCACAATGTTCACTGTTCCAAAAATTCGCCTTTCAAACTGTTCAGCTTGTGTGTAGCTTTTTCTAAGCAATATTTCAATAAACGCTACGCGAAATTGTCTCATTCTGACACAGTAAATAACAGGGTTCATTAACGAATTTATGATTGCTACGAAGGTTGCCGTGTAAAAACTAATGTAGGATACATTTACACTGGTGATGGTACGAGTTACAAGAAGTATTCGAACAACAAATATTGGCGAATAACTCGATAGCAATATGCAAAGTACAGCAGTTGTTAACTTTAAAGCTTTTTTCTCCTTTAAGAATTTCTGCCTGGCTTCCACTGAGACTTGTTGGGCAGCGATTTGTTTCTCGTGGCGACGAGTCTCGACGTAAACTGAAACATGGAAGAAAATGATAATGGCCAGCAATACGACTAATATAACATTGTTTGTAGTTAAATACAAGTTGTTGTCCGTGACAACCAAAGGAATGGTTATAACTACCGCTATGGTCCACGCCAGAGCCGAAGAAGCGAGTATACGAGATTTAGAGACCATGGTTGTATACGCGAATGAGTGTTTTATGGCTAAATACCGCTCCACGCTCAACAAGACCAGATGAAAAACTGATGCAGCACACAAAAGTATAATCACGTTTCTTGTTAACTGATATACGATGCAATATTCCTTGGACTTTTCACTTTGTATACAAGCTGCTATGTTGCTGCCAAAGAACATAGGTTGGGCGATAAGTCCTATTAAGCCATCAGTGACCGCTAAACAGGCAAGGACAACGTTGGAGTTGGTTCGCAGTCGCGCTTTCGTTTTCACAGCGATCATCACCAGCACGTTTAACAAAACGGTCAAAGGAAAAGTTACAATGTTTATAACTATTAGGAAGACAAGCACCGCGTAAGCTTCTGTGGTAATGTCATCAATCGTTCCTCCTAATAGCGTATACATTGCTGCACATTCAGGTGGTATCGTACCGGCGAGCGAAGACGCGCTAGAATTCATGGCTTCTTTGCTTCAACTCACTATCTTCTGGTTAACCTGAGTCAAGTATGTAGTTTTAACGGATGCTTGTGATGCTTAAGTTTGTTTCTTAAAGTCGTTTAGTTGAACTCAATCAGTTCAATTGATTGTATTTTACACCTGTTCATGAGCTTATGGGAAATTAGTTAAATGCATTACAAATTCATCAAGTTATAACAATGGAAATGATAGCCTTTATGATTTTATTTTCCATTTACTCCTTAGTTTTGTTTCTATAGAGAATATATATCAAAACACTCCAGATTGTGTTCCAACTGATTTCCAAACACCTCGAATTTCGTCAAAAACACTCCGCTATGAGGCGTCTTTTTCGACTCTCTTCTCGGTGTTTGGAAATCTGAGGAAACACTATCTCGTGTTTGAAATATTACTTGCCTATAAGGAATAGCATTTGTTGAATAGCATTTTGATGTTATTTTATTGATTGGCTGTTAATTCGTCATATTTTGCGGAAATGAAGGAGACAAAAACGAAAACAATGAAATCGGTTCCGACACGTACATGTTCATGGGCTGGGTGGGCGGGGTGAGATCATGAATGGACTGATAGCGGCCGCCACAGGCGCTTTTACAAGCTGACGTCCGATCTCACCCCTGAGTTGGATTGTAAAGCGCATTTGAATATTATAGAAAATGCGCTATATAATTACCATTACCATTTACACCTCAATCGTATTGCTTGGTAGAGTACAGTTGAACCCTCGATAACTCGAACCTTTTTCGATTCCCCTTCAGGTCATTTTCTTACTAATTTTACCCTCAATAACTGGAACCTTCCGATAACTCGACCATTTTTCGATTCCCCTGAAGTTTTGAGTTATCGGGATTCAACTGTATACAGTCTGAAGGAACAAAAACGCAAAACAAGGCTGCAATTGGCATACGTGTTTCCATACACCTTACCATTCATTAACTGTTTTTCTCTATTAGATAAAGCGCCTGAAACGAGGCTGCAATGGGCATACGTATTCCCACACACCTTACCATTCATTAACTGTTTTCTTGTATTAGATGAAGCGCAAAACAAGGCTGCAATGGGCATACGTATTCCCACACACCTTACCATTCATTAACTGTTTTCTTGTATTAGATGAAGCGCAAAACAAGGCTGCAATGGGCATACGTATTCCCACACTCCTTACCATTCATTAACTGTTTTCCTGTATTAGATGAAGCGCAAAACAAGGCTACAATGGGCATACGTATTCCCACACTCCTTACCATTCATTAACTGTTTTCCTGTATTAGATGAAGCGCAAAACAAGGCTGCAATGGGCATACGTATTCCCACACTCCTTACCATTCATTAGCAGTTTTCCCTTTTAGATGACGCGCAAAACGAGGCTGCAATGGACGTAAAACTTCCCACGCCTAACCATTTAGTCGTGTATGCATTTCCCTATACTGATATTGATATTTATTGATATTTAACTATATAATTGGATATGCAAATAATGTTTGAAAATCAACCGTTTTTCGGTCAATCAAATATATACTTTTAAATTTGTTGTTTATGTGGTATACTCTGATTTCAAATAATATACATTGAGAACATTGAACAAAAAGTCTTACAAAAAGGACAACATTTTATTCAAATTCCAGAAGCACTTTTAAGGCTTACTGATACATTTTCCGCATACATTCACGGGTAATTTTGGCAGTAGAACTTTTGATAATAAATAGGATTTGGACGTTTTCTTCAGTAGCTTTTGCCTTGTGACATTTTTTGTTGTTGGTATCTTACATAAGAGAACGACCGACACTTGCAATTGATTATAGCATTGAATCCATCAAATAAATAAAACTCTGCTTTAAAGAGCTACGTCACGGATGGTGCATCTTGAAAAAATTGGCCAATTTTTTCAAGTTCGCCATTCGCAATCCATCTCAATCTTCTCCATCCTCAACCATCCTTGTTCCTGCTTGGTTTATTATCACCTCTTTGGTGTTTTTCTATCTCAGCAAACTATTATTTTGAGGCTTTCATCAATTTGAAGGCAATTTTGCACTTCGCCAAAAAATGACTTAAAATTTCATGACATAGTAAGCTCCTTTAAACGGAGCACACAGGCCGGCCATAAATACTGAACATACCTTTAGCTCAATTTAACGATTTTATTCCTAGTAAGATTTAAAATGATAAATCAGGACAGGAAAGACCAGAAGCGAAAAAACATAACGTCGAACTCAGCCAGTTCCCACAAAACTAATTAGCGAACATATCAGGAAAAGCAATAAATGGGTGTTGACGAACAGAAAGGATTAACACGATAACTACAACTGTTTATTTTATAATCCTTTCAAAAAGTTGTGAGTATCAAAGTTTGCGTAGACGTTTTCGAAGAATTATTTTGATTCAGATAGTTTTCCTTCAAACGAACTGCAAAAATAAAACTTGAAAATAGAAAAAAGCGAATTAATTTTCCGTACATTGGATTCAATTGTAACTATATCAAGTAAAATTAACTTGAGGTGCGGCCATCTGGATCATTCATAAAGCCATTTGGGGTGTCGACTTATTACGCTGTCATCTGTTAACAATTTCTTATAGAGCGATTTTCAATTGAGTGTAGTTAAACCAAAACCAAATTAATCACTCTGATCAATCAAAACAGAACAGAAAAGAACAACACAAGGAACCAATCAGAACACGAAGCAAATGCATGTAACCAGCGCCAAGCGCGGGAAAACGCATGCCACCAAGTTACGATTGGCTTTAGTTTGGCATCTAATTGGCTCAGAAAGTGGCGCGAGTTTTACGAACCAATCAGCTCACGTGTCTTTTCCTTGCTGTTTTTTTAATAGTTTTTGCGATATTGAATAAAAATGACGGCGCTTCAAGGAATTATCGTGTCCAGATCCCAGCTAACAGAAAATGTCACGGCCATGATGTAGCACACAAAACGGAAAATGTTTTTTACGCAAACGCTTTGTATCCGTGTTCTCGAATCAAGTAACCGTGTAGATTCGAAACCGCGCTCGTGTAAACCGGGGACTAAGTATTAGTAAGACCTATAAAAAATGACGTTAATTTATCACTTACTGCCGTGTTTAGCTTATTAATCTTTATGACGTCACGGTCAAGTTAGTTTTCATTCGGAAAATTCTCGCAGTTTTGCGCAGCGATGATTTTGAGACAAAAATGACATGAAAGCGATTTGGATCGTTTTGATTCCTTTTGCATGTGCCTTCCTTGCACAAGGTAAGTTGTATCTTTATATGTCTAACGGGTTTTTTTAATATTAGCGCGTAGCCTGCGCGCATGCGCGTGAAGGAGATGTGAGTCGTCTGCGCGCTGTTCGAAAGTAAACAGTTCGCAACATGTACAGAAAATAAAAGTATAATTAACAAATAGATTCTATTTGGCCGTGCGTCTGTACTCTAATAGAGTACAGATGACGTCAAAACGTGACAAGAACAACAAAAGTGGCCCACGAGACGCAGTGTTTTCATGCACTCAAATAAAACTTTGTGAAAACTAAACGGCTTAAAATAAACTACAGCTCAATTCAGCGAATGTTTCGAAAAACAAATATTTAGAGACTAACCTCTATTCCGTCCTGATATGAGGAAAAACAATCTGAATTATTCCAGTCCAAATCCAGTTGCAAGTCGCTTCACGGAGAACGATAATCCCGCTAAATTTCTCGGATTCTGTTCACAATTAGCTTAAAGTCCATCATATTTTCCTCCAAGTTCTAGCCAAGCTTGAACAGCCGATTTAAAATTCGTATCAATTGAACTACATTGAATATTTCCAGTTTGATGAAAATATTTCTCTGTATTGAGCGAAGGATTTGTTGGAGCAGGGCGCCCGCGCGAGTTTTCCCGCTTCGTGACGTCATTCGTCCGTCTGTACTCTAAAGGCCAATTTAGACGGTACGATTTTGTCGCATGCGACTTTTGTAGCGCGCGCTACTCGCTTCATGTAAAAATCGTATACAACTTTCATCTTTTAACATTGTTTGTAGCTACGACATGTCGTAGGGTTTAAAACATGTTTCAAAATCCTACGACATTTTTCGTGTCGTACACGATAATCGTAGGTTTGATTTACACGACACAATTCGTGTCGTAGGCCTTAATAGAGGACGGTTCTAAACCAATCACGGCGCGATTTTTACACAGTAAATTATGTAAAACTAGATATTCATTCTTTGCAACTGCAGGCAAGTAATTGTATATATATTATATTGAAATTTAGCTGTACGAATTGAATGGAAACAAGTCCTGCACGCCGCGCTGTATTTGAGTATTTGAAGAAAACAATAAAACTTGCATTGTCTTGCGTTGGGTGGCCAAACTGTGAAAAGCTTGCGTCTACTTGCGCGTTGATGATCAAAATGAGCGCAAATCAACGCAAGTGCGCGTACGTTCTGGTCAAACAAAGTCGCAAGTAGACGAAAGTTGGCAACGTGCGTCTTGCGTCTCCGTTTGGACAGTTCATTTAATACAAAAGAGTAGGCTAACATTTTACTTTTGAATTTTGATTCTTTCCTTCATCGGTTTCTTCAGGATAATAAAACTTACTTTCCGAATGTTCTTCATCTTCATCTTCTGAATTCTGATTGGTAGTTTAAATTCATGAAAGTTTTCAAACTTTGCCGCCTCCCAGTTTCCCGCGCTTAGCCAGTCGGGTATTAACTTCGCTCATAATGCCCGTGGGCATTACGGGAAAATCCGGCCCTGAGTATTAACCAATCACAGTGCGCGTTATATATTCACAAGCTCTAACCATATAATAATATTTTTAGTTAATCTGAATAAAGAATTATTGCTTGGTACGTTAATTTGGTGCTGATTGACGCGATAAGCCACGACAGACCACGTGACCCGAACTAATTTGCCTCTGTCTCAAAATTAGGCCTGGTGCGAAGCGTTTCAAATGCTTGCACCGGGACAGAGAGCCGCCAGAGAGAATTGGTCTATGTTATAGGACTGGAAATGAGCTCAACGTTTTCTTAGTCTCCAGAGCTCCTCGATTCAATGAGCAACCGCTTGTCCGGAAGCCGATAGCCGATTGGGCTCAATTTCTTATTAGAAGCGACTGGGAACTAATCCTTTTTGAGCCCGCAGTATTATATTAATTAATTTGATAATAAATTGTAACTTTGTAAAAACCTAAACCGCAAATTTGTCTTTATATTTATATATGTTCAAATAATTATTGTTAATATTAAGCTACTGCGTTATGGAATAGAAGAAAAAGATGCGTTTAGTGTTCAGGATTCAGTTTAAAATTTACAACGCTGATTAAGTCATCCGAACGGTTTGGTAATGAATGACGTATAATTGTCACTTACACCGAGTTTTGGTCATTAAGCTCTATGACGTCACGGTGAAATTAGTTTTCATTCCGAAAATTCTCGCAGTTTTTTGCGCAGCGATGATTTCTAAGCAAAAATGACATGAAAGCGGTTTGGATCGTTTTGATTGGTTTTACATGTGCCTTCCTTGCACGAGGTAAGTTGTATCTTTGTGGTTTTACAACGAGTTGTTAACTTCAGCGCGTTTCTTTGGCGTATTTTCGGCTCTGAATAGGCGCGCGGAAAAGGACAACCAAGCGCGAGCAGGAAACTGAGAAAATACTACATTTCTGAAGCGGAAAAAGTCATTTTTGATCTTGTTTTATCCAGTTTTATTGCGTTTCGAGAGGGAAAGTCTTGAATCCGAATTCCGAATCGAAGTCGGATTCGCCAATCACCATGGCTTGAAATGAATCGGGAACTCCCCGCAGGCCAAAAAATCAGCCACGGAGGAAATTTGAAAGCTATGCACATTTTCGTCCGCTTTAAATTCACTACACTTCCTTCTAGTCGTTCGTTTAAATTTTTAGGACCACGAGTTATTTTTTATTCTGACCTGAGTGACCACAGCGGTTTATCGGAGCGAAGCGCGAGGGTTTTTATTTTAGCTGTTTAATTTTATATTTCGGGCTTATGCAAGCGCGACTCTGCGCGAGGCTAATGCATCTCGTGCGCGAAGAGGGAATCAAAATGGCGGGGAAACGAGCTTTCCCCTAAAATATTCGCGCGTCGCGCTCGTGCTTTGTTTATACTCGCGCGTCTGCCACGCAATACCCGCGCGCCCTCCGCGTGAAACGCCGACTTGGTAGAATAACAAACAAACAAACAAACAAACAAACAAACAAACAAACAAACAAACAAACAACAACAACAACAAAATAAAATAAAACATAAAAGGTAATGTTTATTTCCGAACATACGTTCCGAAAGATAATCGGAGGTTTTCGTAATTTTACGAAGATTCGCGAACCGGTTTTCAAGTGACACGGACAGTTCCGGAAAAAATAACTGAAGATAACTCAAAGCTTTGAGCTTGGAAGCGAATTATTATTGATTCAAATATTTGACTAACTTCGCTAACAATAACTTCGCTAACAATCGGAAATTTTCGCCACCCGACATGACCCGACGTCCCGACATTTCACCCCAGGCCCCCCCGTAAGTAGCAGCCACACGAACAATATGGCGACTTCCATGCAAAGTTTTCGTTCGCAAAACAAATGTGCAGCGATTGGCCTTTAAAAAGTATTCCAAGCCTGGCTACCCGTAATATTTCCATCTTAGCTATTGTAAGGTAGGTGTATTTTATTTTGAATATAATTATGTAAATGTAAAATAAGTTGCTGGGTATAATTTCTAAAATCGCTCCTTTGTAGAGCTTGTGAAGTATGGCACTTCATTATTATGCATCAATCAATTTCAGATGTTACCATCCCCCCCTGGCTGACCCCCGCTGTCTACAAATTCCCCGCCCCCGGGCAACGGAAAAGTATGTTTAATAACGTAACATCAGTGTATCACTGAAAACGAAGTTGCTGCCTGGGTGAAAGTTCGGCTAGATTGCAGAATACCCGGCCCACAAAATATCCAACTTAAAAAAACTGCTCCCGCAGTCCCACACTCGTGTTGTAATGCTGCTCCCGCAGTCCTGCAGTCCCGTAGTCGTCAATTAAATTATAATAACAACTCCGTTGCTTAATCGAGCGCATCGATGCCGCGTTTATAGCAACAAGAACAAAAACAAAATAGATATATTACTCGTTCTAAAAGCGTTAGGAAAGAAAGAACGAAAGATTAGCCTGCGTGGCCCGGATCCCGAAAGAAGACAGAAACTATGTATATTACTCGTTCTAAAAGCGTTAGGAAAGAAAGAACGAAAAGATTAGCCTGCCTGGCCGTATCCCGAAAGAAGACAGAAACTATGTATATTACTCGTTCTAAAAGCGTTAGGAAAGAAAGAACGAAAGATTAGCCTGCGTGGCCGGATCCCAGCATCTTTAAAAGAAGACGGTTTCGGACGTATTGTCGAGTTCAACGTCCCAAGAGCGCGCGGGAAATGTAAGGTTTTTGTGAAATCCACACCGAATCCTTGGCCAAACACCAGCACCGTCAGCGATACTGAATTTCGCAACGCTCTTTCAAAGCCAATTCATAGTGACATTTCCGCATCAATGCGGGCTTTTCTGCAAAGCAATGATTACAATCATAGACTTTTGTTGCGTAGTGACAACAAACACTGATTCTTTGAACTGCGTATAAATAAGATCGTTCAAAATAATTTTTGAGTATGTAATTTAGAACAAACGCTATAAACTGTAATTTTTTTAAAGTTTTCAGATATCTTAAGGAGAAAGGATTACTGTATTAACACGGTACATGTGCAAACCGACCGATTACTGTAACATTTCTTCTATTGACATATTTTCAACATCCAAACAAACATGGTAATAAAATATTTTATACATTTTAAAACATGCATTTCATTATTTGCTTTTCGATTTTAAATTACTCTTGAGGACTCAGTGAGCAAACAAACTCCCACAGGTTTTCAATGACTTCACTAGCGAGCGACGCAATTAGCACAAGCACGGGGAAGAATGCGTGACAATATACACTTCATGACTGTTCCCGAGGGAAACAGTTAGTTTTGTTTTCCCGAGAATCTCGATGTTTCCCGAGACGAAGTCGAGGGAAACATCGAGATTCGAGGGAAAACAAAACTAACTGTTTCCCGAGGGATCAGTCATTGAGTGTTTTGTTATATAGCAACAAGCAAGACTGAGAAGACAATTTGAGTTCATGAGCAAAACACGCCAAAGGTTTTTAATAAATACACACCAAAGCGAACAAACAAATCTGATTCAAGCCACTGAAGCTAAAAAATACTCTAATGATTTACGGCTTGGTCAAGACAGAGGCAAACGTTTACCTTTTAAGTATATTGAGAATCTTTCTCGGCAACCATACGGCTAATTTCTTCAGCTGAAAGGTTTGAAAAACGCTTCTTTACCGGCGGCTCCATTTTTAAAACATCCTAGCTCGATACACAGTACAAGCGGATTTTTCCCGCGCTTTCCCAACCAGTGATGCAGGTCGCCAAAACATCATACCGCCTTTTGTCACGATGTAATCATGACCGTCTGTCGAAAAGTTATACTTTGGGAAAGTATGAGTTTTGTATTGTTGCCCGCGCGGGCAACATTTGATTTTAGCCTATACCACGTGACCAACAACCAACCAATGAGAGCGCGCGTTAGGTCCAACGAAACTCCAGCTATATAACAAGCCCAAATAACGCCCACGTAGAAGGCAAGTTTACCGCAACCATAGCCTGTTCCAGGCTCTCGGATAGCGGAGACAAGCGGAAAAAGAAGGAAAAAAACGAGGGAGCTTTCGCTCGTCCCCGCTATCTGAGAGCCTGGAACAGGCTACCGCGGCCCTTTATCCCCTGCCCAGTTGTCGAGTCACATAATATAAAGACTTTAACACTTATATTCCTCGTTGTACTAACCTAACTTAGTAATTCATCGACTACGGGACTTCGGGACTGCGGGAGCACTCGTCTTACTAACTTAGCCTTCATTCTTCATCGACTACGGGACTGCAGGACTGCGGGAGCAGTCATCTTACTAACTTAGACTTTATTATTCATCGACTACGGGACTGCAGGACTGCGGGAGCAGTCGTCTTACTAACTTAGACTTTATTATTCATCGACTACGGGACTACAGGACTGCGGGAGCAGTCGTCTTACTAACTTAGACTTTATTATTCATCGACTACGGGACTACAATTTCAACAATTTAGTTTGGTCACTGCAGGACCGCGGGAGCAGTAGATTTGTGCCGTTCAAAGTTGGCCGGGTATTCTGCAATCGCTCCGAAAGTTCTAAAGGATAGTCTTGCTTTGAATCAGAACGTGTAAAGATATTGTTTCTTCGGGCAATGGAAAAGCAACAAAAGTTATTAACAATTTATTACCTTCAAACAAAGTCTTCAACTTTCCAATACCTTAATTAATTCCAGCCACTCACCCACAATACTCGATTTACCGGCGAATTCTTCCATTAATTGTTTAATGATCTGGTCACGACCTCATGGATCTGGTGATTGGTCAAGTTGTCCCCGCTCCCTGCCCCCCACCCCCGGGAAAACACGTTGTTGTACAAAATCCCCTCCCCCGGGACACAGAGCCTTAACAGCTGGAATTAATCGATGCATTATTCAAATAATATTCTGATAATTTTATGCCTCGTCCAACAAATGCTCCACTGATGATAAGAATGTTGATGATCAATGGCGATAGGTAGTCTGGGAGAGAGTTTAGGCAGCGGCGGGAGAGCCTGTAAGCATTTCTTTAACGACCTACTTTCGGTATAGCAGGAGCTGCTATACCCTCTGATTGGTTGATTTTGACAGGTATGTCAACAAGTCGAGATTTGACTAATCGATTTGATTTGACTTGTATGTATCTGGAATCGGCATGAATTTTATCCAAACGCGTGTACTTTCATCGTGGATGGACGTTTTCCCTATTACACAAATGATTACATCTACAGTACTGTGCAAAAGTAATGAAAACGAATTTCGATGACTTTCGTGCTTTGTTCTCGCAAAATTTCGGCAAAATTTCAGAAAGATTCGAATCGCTTCAAAACGAAATTCGACGAAATTTCGACGAAATTTGGTTGATGACAACGAAATTTCGTAATCACGAAAATTTGAGGATGCACAATTTCGCGGATTTTTGAACTAGCGAAAATTCGAACACTGAAATTTCGTGGATTTTCGAACTAGCGAAAATTTGAGGAAGCGAAATTTCGCGGATTTTCGCAGTTGCAAGTGAAATTTCGAACCATTGAAACTCGAACAAACGAAACGTGTCTTTGCTCGCTCGTTATGTTTTGTCTTTCGCTCGATCAAATTAGAGAAGTGTTGTAATGTAATATTGTTTTATCGTGTCTTCGCTCGCTCGCTATGGTTTGTCTTTCGCTCGATAACAACAAACATTGTTTAATCGTGTCTTTCGCTCGCTCGTTATGTTTAGTCTTTCGCTCGATAACAACAAACATTGTTTTATCGTGTCTTCGCTCGCTCGCTATGTTTGTCTTTCGCTCGATAACAACAAAATTTTAATATTGTTTTATCGTGTCTTTCGCTTGTTTGTTATGTTTAGTCTTTCGCTCGATAACAACAAACATTGTTTTATTGTGTCTTTCGCTCGCTCGTTATGGTTAGTCTTTCGCTTGATAACAACAAACATTGTTTCATCGTGTCTTTCGTTCGCTCGTTATGGTTTGTCTTTCGCTTGATAACAATGCGTTTAGATCTTGTACCACTCATTCATCATGACCTTGATTTATAAATGAATGAAAACGCCTCACAAAGGAGTGCCCTAATATAAGAACCTTGGTCTTACTTTCCATTGCAAATAATCAATAAGGATGAAAAAGAAAGTACAGTAGTTAACTTTGTTAGAGTCTTGGACGGCTTGAACTGATTGCTTGATTGCTTGAACAATCTGAAGTGTGACGCTTGCAGACTGAGAGGGCGAAGTGAAGTATACACCCCCTTTTTAAAGTGCCTATAACCCCCCAAATTATTTTTGCCCGAAATGAATGTTTATATTATATACTAAGCAAAATTCCGTAAAAATTTTTTGTTTTGGTTAAAACGGCAATTTTCTATGGGCCGTCAAAGTGAGGGTTGTTTTTCCCCATGGCCGAGTCAAAGGGAGACTGAAACTAGTGATGTCATTCCAGGCCATTGGCGCCAGTTTTGAACTGGAAAGCAGAGGAATTGATCTTGATGGGGTATTACAAATTTTCGTAGAATGTCAATTTATAACTTTTTTCTGGGTAACCTGAAATATTTATACGTTTGTTTATGCATTACGCTATTTTTTACGAGAGCTGTGGAATTGATTCGGACTACAAATTCGCTATGTCTATACGCTTTGTATCGAGCCGAACTCACAGAAATGTCACACAACCTCCCGTCCGTGAAAGACACTTCTACAAACACGAGACTAAAGTAGCTTGAATACTTGAAAAAATAATTTCTTAAAACTTGTGTTAAAATTATAATATTATGAATTAGACAGTAATCTTCTGAAGCTTCTGTTTGAAGTTACGATTCGATTGGGAATATCTTACTTTGCTTTTAAATGATTTAGCTTAGCAGTTTCAGGAAATAATGCTAAAGCCCGAAGATGTCGAATTTTTTCGGTGAGAATCTGTCCTCCTTTGATGTCGCCAGATCAGTAACTGAAGTATAAACAAATGAAATGTGTCGCCGGATTGTTCGCGTAGTATAAACACTGTATAAACAGACTGAGCAAATTAGTCTGAATTAAATCAGCCGTCCTCACTGTACTAGAATCGCTTAATGCATCTTAACAAAGATAATATTTGGTTCAGCAAGAATAAATTATTACCTTGAATTCTACGAAAATTCTGGAACCCGAACGAAGCAAATTGAAGTCCTGTCAACTCTAATTTCATCTTTACTCAATCTTCGCTGCAGACTCGCCGATCGATCAACCCAGAAAACTTGACCATGAAATCTTCATCTCTGAAGTGCTAAGAGCAACGGCAACGGCAAAGAACGGCTCGGCTCAATTTTGCACGCATTTCTAGCTCAGAACGAAGACACAACTCAAGGCTCGCGAGCGATCGATTGATGGCCTGGAATGACGTCACGAATCGGGCTAGATCCAGTAATTTCAGATGGTTCTGCTACTCGGTCATGTTTTTAAATAATGCGATTTTTCCGAGACTTTGAAAATTCATAAAAAATCGCGGTTTCAACCAAAAGATTTTTCTTTTCGGCGTTCTGCTCAGAAAAATGTATAGATTTTTTAGAACCAAAAAAGTTTTTTGGGTTATAGGCACTTTAACCTCTTCGAAGAACATAAAAACGAGGCTAAGTGATTTTACAGAACGTGAGCTTGTGACCATTGCACACCATGAACTATATTGTCTATGAAATATCCAGACTAACTCGTGATCATTGCACAACCTTTTGTCTGTTGTATAAAGACACAAAGGTCAAAAAACCAGACCTAAAGTGTCAACTGGGTAATTACCCACACCCCTTTCCCCTTATTTAATTTACTACAATACAAAATACAAATTAAATTTAAATGTGTTTAATGTGACTCTTCAAACGGTAACACATGGGTAACAACAAACATTGTTTTATCGTGGTGCTTCGCTCGCTCGCTGTGTTCGTCTTTCGCTCGTTTATTTTGTATTTCACTCGATCAAAATAGACGGCAGACATTTTAAATTGACCCAGGGATGGCAGCAACAAGCAACTTTATATCGTGTCTCTCACTCACTCTTTTGTTTTTGTTTTTCGCTCGATCAGAATATATAGACAAGAGTTTTATAATGTGACTCTTGGATGGTAACAACAATCTTTTTTATCTTGTCTTTTGCTTGCTCGTTATTTTTTGTCTTACGCTCTAGATCAAAATTAGAGTATTGTATTATCTTATATTGTACTTTTAGGCGAGCGGAAATTTGAATGAGCGATATTTCGCTCGAAGTATACAACAAATTTTCGTTGACTGCGAAGCAAAATTTCGCACAAAATTTAGCTAGGTTCTGCGAACTTTCGCAGCAGTTAAAACAATAGGCTTCCGAAATGTTGTCAAAAATTCCACCGAAATTTCATTTGAAGCGAAATTTCGTTCATTTCGCCGAAAAGGCCGCGAAAAGCTCCGAATTTCGTCAAAATACGTTTGCATTACTTTTGCACAGTACTGTATGCACCAGGATCTTTCGGCATTCTTTGCCTGGACCAAGCGGGATTTTCGCCGGCTCTATACAGTGTATTTAACAGCCAGCGACAGCTCGGGTATTCCAAGTTCACTTGAAGCGGTCCCGAAGTGGCCGCGATCGAGGAAAACTCTGTTTTTGTCTCTCTTAATGTTCTCTCTGGAAGGACTAGATATCGAATATTCCGTGTAGGATGTCGATTTCTTGCATTTGATAATTATAAAAGCTGTTGCAAAATGAGTCGTTTGGAATAACGGATATCATTATTTGTCCTGGTCCAGAGACTACTGGAGCTTCTACGAAGGCAGTTAAACCAGCCAGAGGATCGACGTTTGTCGGCCTGAGATGGCGCATCGCTGAGTGCAAGCGAACGTCGAGAATTCCTTGAATGAACAGCCAGATTCTCGAGTCCGCTTTGCCGAAGGTGCGAATTTCTGTTGGCGAGTTACTGGATTATTAAGTCTCTTCAATGTCGTAACAGGAATTAACCGTTGTTCGATTGCCTGAACAAGTTTAACGAAAGTCCCGTAAATTCGGGTAAGTGTTCGTGCCTCGCGAGCCTGTGAAGCCAACAACATTTGCCAAAATTAAACTTTCAGTGCCCGTATTAAAAAGCCACTAGTTGTTTGTTTTGTACTGCATTAAACAACGAAATGCGTGGGACCTTTGCACCACTACATGACAAATCGACAAAATCTGCAGAATTTTGATATATGGCCTTCAAGATTAGAAGGTCCTTTGGTCGAAGACATACCACGGCATGGAAAACATTTCACACTCGAGATTTGCATGAACTGCTCGCATGAGAAATCCGAGAACGATTCCAGTTAATTGTCAGTTTGACATTTGACACCTAAAATCTAATTACTCCAAAAGGGGACGGAAGTAGGTCATTAAAGAAATGCTTACAGGCTCTCCCGCCGCTGCCTAAACTCTCTCCCAGACCACCTTCGCACGCCGTTCGCTTTTTTCGCTTCGTCCCCACTATCCAAGAGCCTGAACAGGCTAATAAACTGGTTGAAAATTAATGCTACTTTTATTGTATGGACAATGGAACAATTGATTAACTTTGATTATTTTGTAACATGCACAAACAGGAAATTATATTGAATACGAACCGTTATCACTGGAGTGTTCGTAATAAAGAGATGAATCTGTTTATATGAATTTGCTTTCTAAGGCCGAGATTTAGTGTCTGTTGTCCATATTAGAGAGGGTCCGTATTATATAAATTTTCTTTATAAAAATATAAATATGGGCATTTTGCCGAGGCCAAGGGAACTGCCCATAATAGAGAGGTGTCCGTATTAGAGAGGTGTCCATAAGGAGAGAGAGTATATTTTGTGAAATTGTACACATATATAGAGGATATTACACGGCGGCGCGAATATATGAATTTTATTTTCGAGTGGTAAAAACAATTTATTTTTATGAATGAGCACAGCGAATGAGTAAAATATTGTTTTTAACACGAGAAAATAAAATTCATATCTTCAAGCCACCGTGTAATTTTCTTTTATTATATAGACAAAAGACAAAAGCACAAACTTTATTGCGAACTGACTTGCAGCTCGATGACTGGACTTTCCGAATTTCTCTCCTTTCGTCTTCACTTGCAAGGAACTTAATTCTTGAATAATTTTAAGTCATATGAAGTTTTCTTCTTCGTGTTAACATTTTCCTACTCCTCAGTGAACGATTTCATGTCGGCTTCAGTGAATTTCACGAATCTATCGCTCGCCATTTTTCAACCAGAGTTTGGCAGCTTTGCACAAAAAGCCATGCAAAAGCGGGAAATGACATCATCGATATCCTCACCAGTGAGGATATGGAAAATACGCCACTCGGGTCCCGGATGTAGTTTCGTATGAATTTTACGAGTGGTCTATTTTCCAGTAAAACACTTGTGTCTATATAATAAACAGTAATATCATACCTGACTCAGACAACATTTTCTGAATCAATGGCATGAGATTTTTATTCTGGGAAGTTTTTCTGAAAATGTTCCGAAGAATTCCCAAGTTCTTAGTACTGGAAGCGGAAGTAGCTATGAACATTTCCAGTCCCTGTCGCAGGATGTGTTTTGCCAAACAAAACTTTATCCCCAGTGATTTTCCCTCAAAAATCGTAGAATTTGGGGAAGTAGTACCGTCATTTCACTCATGCACATGGACTTTTCTTCTCTCGCATTGGTTAGAGTTTACATATTTTTTTAAAAGTGTGACAGTTAAGGCTGTAAAAGCTCAATTTTTTTCAGCCAGACACGAGAAATTGGCCCATAAGTGCGAGTTGGCGTGAGATCAAAATTTTTGACCTTCAGGCGTGAGACTGGGCATGAGAGTATATAATGGCAGGTGTTATGTTTTTTGCAAGTTTTTAGAGTAACAACCAAGTGACGTCATCGCCGCCATGTTTGAATTGGTGGTCATCCACAAAATATTCTAATTAGGTTCAACTGTATGTTGCACCAACATGGCTGCCACATCGATCATTTTAATCTCTCGGGATTGGTTTCAAACCAGCAATTAGCCGGCAAAAAGTCTTACTATGATGAAGAATACCGACCAGGTGTAACTTAAGTAATTTCAAGTATTTACAATACAAGCCTTTATTATTTTGTTCTGTATCCAACAGTTACATGCCGTACTCATTCATTGTTATTATGACTGAATTGTCAATGATAATACAGTAGAACATCGCTTTAAAAAAAAAAAAAAAAAAAAAAAAAAACATCGCTACCTCGTACTCAGCTAACTCGAACTCCCTGCTATCTCGAACTCAAAGCCATTCCCCTTTGCCCTTGTTTTTCAGTCATTTACTATCGGCTAACTCAAACCCCGCTATCTCAAACTATTTTTTGTTTCCCTTGGGAGTTTGAGTTAGCAGCGGGGTTCTGCTGTAATATTTATGTTTATGCTGTCAGTTATCTACATGCAGGGTTGTGGTTTACATTTTTGTGCATTAATCTCCTCCAGTCCTGTACCAGTTTTTTTTGTATTTTCTTTGTCCCAAATTGTGATTATGAATACAGTCTGTGGTCCTAATTCCAGCCAGAAAAGACATGAATGTGTTTTTTCTCGCATCTGAAGAACTGCTCGAGCTGAAACCAACAGCTTTGTTCTTTATCGATAATCTTGTAGTGTCAAAAAATAGTGGTTTGCTTTGGCAGCCCTAATTCCGGCCAATGCGTCCTTATTCCGGCCACAATGAAAGGCATGCAAATGTACGTATAAACAGTTCACAGACCAACCTGGTATCACTTTCCGTGACTTTTAATCATGTTTCATTCATATCATTGATCAATGAAAAGGCTAATTATGCCAAGGAACTTGCTTTAGGACCGAAATAAGTGCATGGTATTCAAGCTGGGAAAGTCTGACTAAAAAAACATTGAAATATCTGAGTCATAATTTTAGACAACCTATAGATCATATATTTTTGGGGTTTTGGCAGAAAGATCATTTACTCTAATGTATTTCATACCAAGACAGATGGAAATTCTAAAATTATAACTGGCATGTAATTTGAGGCACCGTAAACAAATAAATAGCAGACAAAAACACTACCTATGTATAATAACTTGAATTCTCTTCTTTAACAACAACAGGAAAGCCATCAAGCAATATTACAATTTAAGGATTTAATGGAAGAGTTGTTGTTATTGTTTTTTAAGCTCGTGTTCCGATGGAAGAATATATATGTGATGAACGAAAAGTGGCCGGAATTAGCGCTGGCCAGAATAAGGACCGCATACTGTACAAGACAAAGATAAATAAAAGTCAAATTTTTAACTCAAAATCAATTTGAATCACACCATACATGTAGGTACAGTTTGATTACTCGTCATTCAATTGCAGCAGTGCCCCTCCAGATTTATTAGGTTTTTTGTTTAAAAAAATAAACAAAAACAATGGTCAAAATACACCAGGCCATCAGATGCCTTGGGGTAGGCTAATGCCCGACCTACAGGATTACAAGCGTGAAAAAATCCCCCACTATTCCCCAGGGGGATGGGCCACTGCTGAATTGACTGAAGCATAACTTTTGCAATGATAAATATTACTGTTTGTATTGCCATGTCATTTAAGTATAATTTTCTCCTCACTGACCACACCACTGTACTGTTCAGACTGTAATTAGAATTACCATTTATCTGTTGTATCTTCAGGACATTCTCTACCATCAAGAATTCCAAGGAGGCAGATATTTATCCTGTATTTCCTTCAGAGTCTGTTCAACATAGACCTGAGGGGGACCCACAGGTGATTTTACTGGAACTGGCTCATATGCCAATACTGTACAATTTCTGAATCCCTCATCATGGGGAAAACCGAAAAAAGGGATTCAAGACAGCGTAAATACGCTCACCTCAACTCAATTGAAAACAACTGTTACAGAGCATCGATGGAAGGAAACATCTTTCCAAGAAAGTTGCACATCTTCTGAAATCAAGACCAGGCCTATTTGCTTCTTTAAGTAAGGAACTTCAGGATGGCAGCCGACACTCATTTGGAGTTAGAGATGCTCAGTCAAATGGATTAACGACAACAAAATATAATGAACACGAACCCGAGAAGGAACACCAACTGGTTAAAGGTACTACAGGATCGGAAAGCACCGGCATAGAGCCCCACAGAACTTCTCATTGAAATCTGATATTCAAGAATCATTAACACCAGAATTTAAACTGGTTCATGAAAAGATTCTAAAACAAGTCCCACCTGAATCAGATGATTATGTGGATTCTCCAGTGGACACTGAGTTGGGAGTGTTGTGCCCCAAGATAATGAACCTGAATCAGATGATTATGTGGATTATCCAGTGGACACTGAGTTGGGGAGTGTTGCGCCCCAAGATAATTGAACCTAAATCAGATGATTATGTGGATTATTCCAGTGGACACTGAGTTGGGAGTGTTGTGCCCCAAGATAATGAACCTGAATCAGATGATTATGGGATTCATCCAGTGGACACTGAGTTGGGGAGTGTTGCGCCCCAAGATATTGAACTGAATCAGATGATTATGTGGATTCACCATTGGATGCTGAGTTGGGTAGTGGTGCGCCCGAAGATAATGAACCTGAATCAGATGATTATGTGGATTCACCAGTGGACGCTGAGTTGAGGCGATGCTTGGCGCCCCAAGATATTGAACCTGAATCAGATGATTATGTGGATTATGCAGTGGACACTGAGTTGGGGAGTGTTGCGCCCCCAAGATATTGAACCTGAATCAGATGATTATGTGGATTTCCAGTGGACACTGAGTTGGGTAGTGGGCGCCCGAAGATAATGAACCTGAATCAGATGATTATTGTGGATTCACCAGTGGACACTGAGTTGGGGAGTGGTGTGCCCCAAGATAATGAACTGAATCAGATTGATTATGTGGATTCTCCAGTGGACACTGAGTTGGGGAGTGTTTGGCGCCCCACAAGATATTAACCTGAATCAGACGATATGTGGATTATGCAGTGGACACTGAGTTTGGGGAGTGTTGCACCCAAGATATTGAACCTAATCAGATGATTATGTGGATTATCCAGTGACACTGAGTTGGGGAGTTGTGCCCCAAGATAATGAACCTGAATCAGATGATTATGTGGATTATCCAGTGGACACTGAGTTGGGGAGTGTTGCGCCCCAAGATATTGAACCTGAATCAGATGATTATGTGGATTCACCAGTGGATGCTGAGTTGGCGAGTGGTGCGCCCCAAGATAATGAACCTGAATCAGATGATTATGTGGATTCACCAGTGGATGCTGAGTTGGCGAGTGGTGCGCCCCAAGATATTGAACCTAAATCAGATGATTATGTGGATTAATCTAGTGGACACTGAGTTGGGGAGTGTTGTGCCCCAAGATAATGAACCTGAATCAGATGATTATGTGGATTATCCAGTGGACACTGAGTTGGGGAGTGTTGCTCCCAAGATATTGAACCTGAATCAGATGATTATGTGGATTATCTCAGTGGACACTGAGTTGGGTAGTGGTGCGCCCGAAGATAATGAACCTGAATCAGATGATTATGTGGATTCACCAGTGGGAACACTGAATTGGGGAGTGGTGCGCCCAAGATAATGAACCTGAATCAGATGATTATGTGGATTCTCCAGTGGACACTGAGTTGGGGAGTGTTCGCGCCCAAGAATTGAACCTGAATCAGATGGTTATGTGGATTCACCAGTGGACGCTGAGTTCGAGAGTGTTCGGCCCAAGATATTGAACCCTGAATCAGATGATTATGTGGATTATGCAGTGGGACACTGAGTTGGGGAGTGTTGCACCCCAGGATATTGAACCTGAATCAGATGATTATGTGGATTATCCAGTGGACACTGAGTTGGGGAGTGTTGTTGCCCCAAGATAATGAACCTGAATCAGATGATTTTGTGGATTATCCAGTGGGACACTGAGTTGGGGAGTGGTGCGTCCCAAGATATTGAACCTGAATCAGATGATTATGTGGATTCTCCGGGACACTGAGTTGGGGTAGTGGGTGCACCCAAAGATAATGAACCTGAATCAGATAATTATGTGGATTCACCAGTGGATGCTGAGTTGGGGAGTGGGCGCCCCAAGATAATGAACCTGAATCAGATGATTATGTGGATTCTCCAGTGGACACTGAGTTGGGGAGTGTTGCGCCCCAAGATAACGAGCCTGAATCAGATGATTATGTGGATTATCAGTGGACACTGAGTTTGGGGGAGTGTTTGCGCCCCAAGATAAATGAACCTGAATCAGATGATTATGTGGATTCTCCAGTGGACACTGAGTTGGGTAGTGGTGGCGCCCGAAGATAATGAACCTGAATCAGATGATTATGTGGATTCACCAGTGGATGCTGAGTTGGGGAGTGGTGCGCCCCAAAGATAATGAACCTGAATCAGATGATTATGTGGATTCTCCAGTGGACACTGAGTTGGGGAGTGTTGCGCCCCAAGATAATGAACCTGAATCAGATGATTATGTGGATTATCCAGGGACACTGAATTGGGGAGTGGTGCGCCCCAAGATAATGAACCTGAATCAGATGATTATGTGGATTCACCAGTGGTCACTGAGTTTAGGAGTGGTTTACCCCAAGATATTGACCTGAATCAGATGATTATGTGGGATTCCCCAGTGGGAACACTGATGCGGGCTTCTGGTTCCCCAGACCAATATGGAACCTGAATCAGATGAATATGCGGATTCACGAGTTGACAGTGAGTGGGTCTCTGTTGCCCCTCAAAGGCATGGAACCTGAATCAGATGAATATGTGGGATCGGAAGAACCCCAAAGATCACGACGGTCTCAAATATCACCAGAAGTCATCCCATTGTTAACCTCTACAAAGTCTGCCAACAAAGTTCCAGCAATTGATGAAAAATTAGCCCCAGAGCAACTCTCCATTCAAAGTAAAAAGGGGGACATCACCCATGAAAGTCGCTGTAGCTGAGGACACAATAGTTGTTATACATTTTCCTTCCAAAGGCAAGAAATTGACACCAGGAAATGCAAAAGTTCAACATAAAAATTCAAAGAAGAAAGTTAAACAGACATCATTACCTGATACTCGCTGGTCTGGTATTTCCATGGCACATGGTACAGGTCGTAATTTAAATCTCAATTCAATTTTTCAATTGAATTCAGTTGATAATCGTGTTGTTTCGTGCCAAAAAAGGAAAACAGAAAACGTCAGAGGAACAGAATGCAGGGGCTGTCATCACTGCTGTTGTGTCTTTTTTCGTCATGGGAGGATTGTTGCTGCTATTACTGATGGCTGCTTTCTTCGTGTTTGCATGGTAAGCCTAAAAATATTTATTCTTTAGAATGTGTGTTGTTATGATAAAAGCTCTTGCTACATGTTTGGAAGAGGTTTTCATAGTGCTCCCAGAAATTATGATTCATAATTCTTAATTCTTCATAACAATAATATTGGTATTGTTTTTAATTGAAAACAACATGCACTTCGCCAAATTACTCACCTCCCCTTTCCAACTGTTTATATACATGACATTTTACAGGTCATTGTTTAATGAAATTTACAGTCAAACCTACCACAAGCGGACACCCTTTACCTGGTGCCCAAAGTCCTTGTCTAAGTGTCAGCTTAGGAGAGGTTTCCCACCGATAGCACCATAGGGTAATTCAGGAACAGTGATTATCAGATTATCATAATCTTAGAAGGGGTGTCAGCAATGCCACTTCCGTCCAGCTTTCGCTGCATTGCATCATTGACCTTCCCCTTTGACCTTCCCCTAGGGCCTTCCTCTTCCAGAACTAGTTGTGTTGAAGTTTTTGTCGTCATTTTTTCTGTAGCAGGATTGTGTTTTACATGGTGGGGTTGCTAGCCCCACCCCCACCCCCACCCAACTCCTTTATCCAGACTTGGAACTGGCCATTACTGTTCCCTGAGCCGAGGAAACCTGTAGGCAGAGTTATTTTGGTACATACCATTAAGTTAAAATGTTATCAGTCAGTATTGCTTCATAGTAATTATTGTTTGATATTGTTCATTGTTTTTACACAGGCCAATAAGGAAATATTATGCATATTTAGCCAGGGATATGAACAATGATATGGAGTCAGGACAATACGTGGATGACCAGCTTACGAGTATAAGAGTTGACCCAAGTTATTATCCTTCAGAGGGTGAATATACCGCTTACTACCCTCCCACTCAGCAGGAACCTACCTCGGCACCTTATCAAGCTCCTTATCAAGCTCCTTATTCAGCTCCAGGTACAGAATTGTCAAAACTTATAAATATTTATGGTTGAATCTCAATTTATTGACAAACACGCAGTCCAATCTCGTTCCCAGAGTTCTCGTTACCCTTGTCCAGCAGCGGAACGGGCAACAAGGACCTCTGAGATAGAGTGATCCACCTGACTTGCGCAGTTACACCGGAAGTCCAAGAATCTTGGTTTCCATTTATTGAAACATGGAGTCGAACACATGCGCAGTAGAACCGGAAGTCCAACAATTCAGTCATGGCGGATTGCTTCCCCCCAGAGGTCCTTGTTTCCCGTTCCGCTGCTGGACAAGGGTAACGAGGACTCTGGGAACGAGATTGCAGGCAGTTAAGGTTGCAATGACCTTCATGGATTGCACTCTAAAATAATTATGTACAAAATGTAGAGTATCTGGATCACATTAATGCAGATACTTCAGATACTACGAGCACATTAGCAATGAATGTGTACTGTGTTATGCATTATTGGGCTTACTGCATATACTATGTGTCTAAATTACACATTTTCAACTTACAGTAATCTTAGTGTTTACGCTGTAAATGTGCATTTGCATGTATGAATCCAGACCACATTGCATTGTCGTGCTGAAATCTGGGTTGCTTACAGGACATTTAGTTACAGCTGGTAATATGTACATTGCCTGATCTAACTTCTTTTCCTGGTGTTGTGCCTCGACGTGGCGGAGAGGCTTGGTTGCCCTTATGACCCCAAGAGCTACATTATGCCGGCGGGAGCTTTATGCTCCTGGCAGGTCTAACCATGAGGGATTGGTCTGTGGGAGAAGGGACAGACGAAACAACACCCTGGTCCTCCAAGGGTTTGGCGCAGAGCTAACAACCCTGTCCTGTAAAAAAATATTTGTTACCGAAACTTCAAAAACTGATCTAACTTGATATCCTGCCTGCAACTGGTAAACAAACAATGGAATTATTCATGTTAGAACGAGAACCAAAGCGATTTAGGTGATAGCCTTGCACTCAAAACATGCTGTGAAAAAATAACACTTTATTCTGTAAAGATAATTATCATAGAAAACCCAACATCATGCAACCAATCCGTTTTCAGCAATGATCATCCTGTATGACTGTATATACTATTATAATTTTATTTTTTCTACAGTCACCAGACGTCAGGTTACAGGCAAAGCACTAGTGAGTAAATAGGCGGGTTCGCTCGAGTGGAGTATCACGGACTAACCAAGCCAGGGGCACGTCAAACCAGAGCGGTGAAAAATCAACAGCGCAGATTATTGCAGACGACAAGAAGAGAGACTCGAGAAATGCTGAAAGGAGGAAGATTATTAAACAAAAACGACCCAAAGAAGAGACTCGCTTGTGGACAGTATAACAATTGCCAAAACAGTTCTTGATGGACATGCCAAGAACAAACAATTTGAGAAGAAGGCTTCTGAACGGCGGCGCGTTATCAAACAGTGTAGCTCAGCTCCTGGACCATTGACTGGTGAGAACAACCGAGCGCGACGACTGTCGTTTTCGGAGGAGTTGCAAACTGGTTGTTCAGTGATAGCGCCAAACTTGGATCACAAAGAGAGCTTGGAACGATCAAAGGAGAAATGCCGTAAAATCAAGATCAGTTTCTGGGAAGAGGAGGCGATCTCTTGCAGAGGAGATTGGAGTTGCCAAAGATGTGATTGTGGATAGTAAGAAGCAGTATGAAATACCACCTGTTGTTGTTCGAGGTTAGATAATTGATCAACATCTAATATCTCCTTACAGTATCAAATACCCAGGGTTCGTACGGGTCCTTGAAATTCTTGAATTTTCTTTTGGCATTTTCCAGGAATGGAAATCCCTGGAAAACAAGTGATTGTTTTGACAGGTCCTGGAAAGTCCTGAAAACCGCAGTAAATTCACGGGAAAATTCAGAGACATGAAGAAAGAACGGTCCACAAAATAAACGAAATCGGGCGGAGGAAATTCTCGGAAAATTAAAAAAGGATGTGTTGAAGAACAAATACATCATGACGTAGCTTGTGCATTTGGAGTCTGGAAAATCTACAGTACGAACCCTGAATATCGCATTTTCTCGATTCAACGCCGCGCCCTGAATAAACGCTGGGTTCAAATTAACACCGGGTTTATCAGGTCAAGTTGTAGCGCAAAGGGCAACCTGGAAAATCTGTTTTATTTGCACCCTGTAAAAGCCTGTTTGACACTGTTAGTTGTTTTCTTGTTAATGACAGATGATTGTTACACAAGGGCCACCTATGAGTCGCAAGAGCTTCAGCTACTCCGATGTTCCTGATCAGCTGCTCAGCTGGAGTACTAACCAAACTGTGCCAGAAACGTCCAGTGTTAAAGATACACTAAGCCAAGACATCGACGAGCTGACAAGGTGAATAATTATATTATCATGTTTGTATTTGTGGGAGACGCGGTGGCCTAATGGTTAGCGCATTGGACTCTGGATCGAGCGGTATGGGTTCTAGCGCTGGCCAAGGTCATTGTGTTGTGTACTTGGGCAAGACACTTAACCCTCGCAGTGCCTCTCTCCGCCCAGGAGTATAAATGGGTACCGGCGACAAAATGCTGGGGGGAAGACAACAACCCATAATGTTCCTGATTTTTACAGTGCGACTACTATAACCGGGGCCACTTAGTCAAAGAAAACCAAACCATATCTTACAGAATGGAAACAAAGAATTTCAACTTCAGTTGTTTAAGCTAATAAGTTTTCAGTTCAATACAACCTTTCACGTGGAATTAGTTGAATTTCTCTATTCCGCTCTACAATATGTGATTAGTTTTCATTGCCTAGGTGGCCCGGTTACAGTAGTCGCACTGTAAATCACCATCAGTTAAAAAAGAGCTGATTCATATTTTCAGATAAAACTCAGCTCAGAGAAGCATACATGAACCCTCCCTCCCCCCCCCCCCCCCCCCCCCCCACACACACACACACTCCCCGTCGTGGATTAAAAGCTTGTCATTATTATTATTGCAATAATTGCCAAAATGGATAATATACTAATTAGATATTTTACATTTATTTTGTTAATGAACTGATTTATAGTGGTTTGTCTGGACTCACATTTGACAGCGATGATGGACCTTCACATCCTACTCCAACTCCGACGTCAACTCCAGAACACGCAGATCACCAATCCATTGTGGAAAATGAGGTACTAATTGGTTTTTGCAAGTACTGACAATTAACACATTGACCCTAAACCGGCCAAAACCGGCCAAGAGGAGACCACGAACTTGTACCACTTGTGACGTCATCACTTTTCATGCCAGAATATTTTGTCGATATTCAATTAATAGAACAGGAAAATGTCTAACAAAGCATGCCTAAACGAGCACGAAACGTTGAATTGGGCCAGAGATACACACAACATAACTTGGAATGTTCCCTCCAAAATCACAGAAAAACATGACCTTCCCTACTATTGACACTCTGTTTAAAAAAAGTTCATTTTCCAACGTTTTGGTGGAAACTTTTCCAACGTGAACAAGGCGACTGAAAGGCCAACAAAACCACAAAAGAAAATGAGAGAAAAAGGAGAGCAAGAACGGCAAAAATGGGGGAAAATAGCCTGAAGTGTGGTGATTTTTTTTTCTAGTGTCAAAATTGTGATTTGTGAGGATGCCCAAATAAAATATGGAACTAATTGCTGGAAGTAGTAGGAGATGTTAGTTGCCATGTTGTAAACTAGGTTTTAGACATATGGGCAGTAAACTGTCCAGATAACGGCCGAAATATGCATCTGGGATGTTAGATTGCCGTTTTTTTTTTTTTTTAAAGCCCAGGTGCCATTGGGTTAAACTCCTTA
This sequence comes from Desmophyllum pertusum, assembly GCA_029204205.1. Taxonomy (NCBI): domain Eukaryota; kingdom Metazoa; phylum Cnidaria; class Anthozoa; order Scleractinia; family Caryophylliidae; genus Desmophyllum; species Desmophyllum pertusum. Next base: position 281,156 of record MU826875.1, on the reverse strand, counting down.
TACCCAAATAAGCGAATAGTCAGCCACTGGGACATACTGTACTAACTTTATGTATCTGTATTTTTTTATTTTTCAGTCGCTGTGGACTTCATAAAGATGGGCTTATGTTCTAAAAAACGTGTTTGAACTCTATAAATACTTGCAAGTTTGTGACTATAAGTTACAAATAACATTTTTCTGGCAATTGAATACGGAGTACATATGTACTGTCTGGAAATGAACCAATATTATTCTTTTACTTCATTGTCAGAGTCGTAACAAGGTGTATTTTGTTTCATCATTGATCGCAGTTTTACTCAAAATCCTGATACCAGTCTATCCTAAAAGCGAGGCAAATGTTTTTACCTGATCTTGCAAATTGAACAGCTCCCTGATCCCTCAAAAATTATGTTCACGATTCCCTGGTTTGTGATTCCCCTTTGACTTGTTTGATCCTTGTTACATTCCTGTACTATCATTAATTGTTTCTGCCATGATAAAAACTGTGTAACTATGAAAGAAAACCTGATGATTTACTTCAAATAAACATGATTTTATGACTGCTTTATCTGACCGAATGAGCACAACTGTGGTGTTGGCATTATAGGCTAGTTCACTTATCTCCTAGGTATGATGTAAAGCAACGTTTTACAGAATGAAGTCTGGAGTTATTTCAAACGGACACAGGGCTTTACAAAGGCTAAAACTATTCCATATAACTTTCTAAGTTCGTAAAAAGAAGATATACAGCTGTTTCGAGAAAGGTTGTCGGAAAAAAGCGTACGCGACACGCGACAATCCCGAAAGGTAATCTGGGAAATGATCAGCAAGGTACGTTCCTGACACTGTAGCTGTCGAACCTACTTTTGTTGCTTTCTTTTAGCACTCGCAAACATACGTCCATGGCGTCTCGTGCCATTTTCAGAGATTTCCCTGAAATGCTGAGGTCAAGGAACCGTGAACTTAAAACTACCCACAATACCTTTCGGGATTGTCGCGTGCGCTTTTTTCCGACAAACCTTTCTCGAAACAGCTGTATATATGGTTCGATTCCAACCTCGTTCCCTGGGAACGAGGTTGGTTCGAGTCACTGGAATGATCACGTGTTTCATTCACGAAGTAAACAACACAAGCAGGCGTGGCACGGTTTGCTTTCTCGTACTGTACTAGACTATAGTATAGTCTAGTACAGTACGAGAAAGCAAACCGCATCACACCTGCTTGTGTTGTTTACATCGTGAATGAAACACGTGATACCTTTTTCTGTGAAATGTTTGACTCTGGGAGTTTGTCATTTGAACCGCATTTTTTTAAATGAATTTTGAAATGTGCTTGGATTCGTGGTGACGCTTGCGTACCTTTAGCAGATAGTTGCATCCATTGACAACGTTTCATAAACCGTTTGAACGTTCTATGAAACCGTTTAACGCTGAAGAAGCGGTTTACTATTCGTCCGTTTGTACTGGTTTCACGGATAAGCGTTGTAATACGTTTTACTGTATAATGACCCGTTTTATGGCATGGGCCAAAAAAACGTTTTGATTAATTTTCCAGGGATGAAGGGGGAGAGGGGGATTTTGGACCTTAGAGCATAAAAAAACCCTGCTCTAAGTGTAGCGCAACTACATGTACCTACTCCACAACTACCTCATCCCCAGTCCTTTGCATTGGGCACGCAAGCACAGCGGGGTGAGGAAAGGGCGCAGGGAAATATGGTATGGAGAGGAAAAGCGAAGCAGCTCTCTCTTATTTTTCTCCTTCCCATGAGCCCCCCCCCCCCCCCCCCCTTGCGCTTCGCACTCAATCCCAATGTTCCCGCTTGCGCTTTGCGCTCAATCCCAAGCTCCACCCGCTCGCTTTTCGCAACTCGATTAAATTTAAGAGGAACCTGTGGAGGCAGACTCCACTATATAAGCACACACGGTACACAAGCACATTTCCAAATTCTGCTGATCAATGCAGCATATGATTCACTTGACTCTGAATAATGACTGCTCAGGAGTCACTAACAACAGTCCAACCATGAGCTATAGGAAACGTGGGTTTTGACTAAATAAAAGCGACTTACTTACAAAGAAGTAGTTCTTTGTCTTTAATTGCCATCTCAGCCGACTCTACATTCGGTATTAAGGATAAAACCACAGCTTTGTATCCAATTGATCGTCAGACTTTCGTTACGCTTTGGTAACCAAGCTTTTATTGAAATCGGAGGCCCGGATGCTAAGCTTGTGGTTCACATGCTAACCGTTAGACAAAAATTCAAATTAGACCAAGCTTAGCATCCGGGCCTCCGATTTCAATAAAAGCTTGGTTACCAAAGCAAAGCTGTGGTTTTATCCTTAATACCGAATGTAGAGTCGGCTGAGATGGCAATTAAAGACAAAGAACTACTTCTTTGTAAGTAAGTCGCTTTTATTTAGTCAAAACCCACGTTTCCTATAGCTCATGGTCCAACAACGAACCTCGCCCAGACGATCTTCTGATAAGCTGGCCCCGGTTGTTCGAAAGCCGATTAACGCTACTCCTGGGCCCTGTTGTTCAAAGGACGATTATTAAGCTAAACCAGGATTAACATGAATATTGATTTCAGTTTTGTGACATTTCAGTGAGTTTTTTGTTTATATTTTTTGTCCTTCAGTTTTGACTTTGAGTAATCTTAAACTCTACAAAACATTAGCAGTGAAAAACACTTTTATACAAGAGAAATTCAAACCTCGATTAACTTTTAATCCTGGATTAGCTTTAATCGGCTTTCGAACAACCGGACCTGGATTAAAAGTCAATCAAGGTTTTAATTTCTCTTGCATGAAAGTGTTTTCCATTGCTAATGTTTTGTTGAGATTACTCAAGGTCTAACCTGAAGGACAAAAAATATATTTAAAAAAACTCACTGAAAACTTACAAAACTGAAATCAAAATTATTGCTAATCCTGGATTAGCTTAATCTTGCTTTGAACAACCCGGCCCTGGAGTTCAAACAATTATTTTACTAAAAATAATAAGCATTAACCCTCTAAATTCCAACTGGAAAATGAGCCTGGCTTGTTTGGAAATCTAATGACACAATAACAAGTAGATTCAGTAAAATGTTTTTTTTTTAATAGGGAAATAGCTGGTTCCATAACATGCAAGGAAGTTTCTTACATGTTACATGTCTTGTCAATCTGCCTTTGTTTTACAGTGTTCTTTGGTACCATTCACCACACTTTCTTTAGCTTTTGAGTTTTGTGCCATTCCATATAAATATGTTGCAAGCATAACTAGACTAGCCCCAGATACAAATGGTACATTAAGTTTGAACTCAAATAAATAAACAGACGCGATAGAGGAAACCACGATTGATACTGCTGCCGCAAATGCCTTGAGGATGTTGTCAGCGTACTTAACCACCACGCCACCAACAGCCCGCCAAACGCCTGCATGACAATAATCAGCCAAACAAGTTTGTGGTAACCAAATAGAACGCCCTTTTCTTTAATCTTGTCGCCGTCGTTAATGTACATGCCAATGGTGCCGATAATGATACCAAATATGGCAAGCTGGAAATTCCTGGCCCAGAGTGGTGTGTGAGTTCCCTTGAGAGTCTTTCAAAGTAAACACCTGAAGAAAAAGGTTAGGTAAGTTAAAAAACTGAGGAAAAAATCTTGAATTTCATGTTGCAAAAATTGCCAAAAGCAAACAGCACCACTTGAAAGCACTGCTCGATAGCTTTCATTTGAATGGTCACACACTAGGGTTTCAACCACAGACTCAAAAGGTACAGCCACATTTATTGACACAATTTCAAGGTTTGACTCTGGGAGTGAAAAGGTTTAAGTGTGTCTACAAGTCAGGTGGCTTATCAGGCCAGCGCTTAACTCTGGTTTCCACAACATGAAGAAACTATTAAGAATAATGTTACTCCCTGGATGGGATGCTAGTCCATCGCAGGTAACCCCCAGCATTTTTGTCAGGTTGCCCTGAAAATTTAATTGCTGGTGTCCATTTACTCCTGGGTGGAGAGAGTCTGCGAGAGTCGAGTGCCTTGCCTTAAACACGGAGCGATCCTATAAAGCGAGGCTGAGGTGTTCAGCCTGTCAATCATAGTCCACAATGAAAGTGCCTCATTGGTTAGCATCGCTGAAAAAAAGCCAGTAGAATGAGCTTCTAAATAAAAATCACTTCGAAAATAGTTTACGCACAACTCGACAAGCAGGGCAAGTAAGCTTAATAAGAAATTTATAGATGTGCTAAAAAAGGTAGGGTGAAAGAAAACGAATAAACAAAGATTTTGCAGCTTTCAATTTCAACAAGTTTATTTCTGTACTATTTTGCCGGTCAGTGTATTTTGCTCGTTGCGATTTTGTTCTTGGCAAGTCAATGGATACAAGCATATTTACGGCAGTTCTGAGACATGTACACTGTACGTAGTGTTCAATGAATTTAATAATATGAAGGGGAATCTCTACAGTTTTTGACCGATTTTTGAATGGAGAAATTTCTAAAGATGGGAGAGGCGAAATGCTTGGTGCTAATGCCGCTAAAGCGAGAATAAAATAGAGGTGAAGACGGCACTCGGCAAACTTGCTAGCGTGTTCTGAGAACAACAGTAAACATATGTTCGCGTATTATTTGAAACTCTTGCCAAACCCAGCTCAAAACTACATAACTCGGTTCAGTTCTTGCTTTTCTCAATTAATAAAGATATCGAAATGAAACCTTAATTGTAGGATTCAGTCAGTTTGCTTTTTAAAGTAAACATGGTTGACATGCGGAATTTGAATTTTTAGGTCTGGGTTGACGTTCAATAATCCCGTTCAGATTTATCTTCTTCCCAAAGAAACATCTCATTTAACGTTCAATCGTCTCACGAGCGTTATTTCTTCTGCCATTTGCGATAAATTGAGCCAACAAAGTGCTGTTTCCAGTCCTTTTATAGGCTCGCTCCGTGTTTAAGAATAGCCAGCGCTTGAACCTGGACTGCTCAATCCAGAGTCCATCACGCTAACCATTAGGAACTCACAAGGAAGAAGGGCACCAAATCAAATCATTATGGTAGCTTTCCAACTGATTAACCCGGTTCAACTAACCTGCAAACCCAGAGCAAATACTGGAGGCCACAACGGCAGCAAAACCCAGCAGAGGCTTTTGTGTTTGTGACAAGGGGCTCTGCTGCGTTGGGAGGCTCTCCTCAGGACTCTGTGACACAGGACCACCCTCAGAACTCTGTGGCACAGGAACACCCACAGACTGCAGCTGAACAACAGACACACCAACAAACAGCATGAACAGAGACAGCCACTGAACTCTGCTGATTGACTTCTTCAACATGGCAATGGAGAAGAGAGCTGTCGTCAGAATCTTCAGCTGATAAGACACCTGTAAAAAAAAAAACACCGGCAATCAGAATAGGGGTGCAGAGGACACTCAGGGGGTCCGAACTACCCGCTCCACGTGCCGTGTACTCCCGGTTACCACCCCTTTTGTTGCGGTTCCCGCCTATTTGTGCTTTTTCAATTGCAAAATATTATGCAATGTTGCACTATTTCTCCCGGTAATCCCACCACCATGGGAATCCCACTTCCCACCCCCCGCCCCCTAGCCTGCGAAGCAAGTGTTCCTGTACGAACAAAGAGCTTTTTCCGCTTTTTTTGCTCTCGCCCCAATTTTCCCGCAGCCAAAATGCAGAAAAAGCTCTTTGATCGTGGAAAAAGCTTTCCGTTTGTACAGGAACGCTTGCTACGCAGGCTACCCGCCCCCCTCTCTCTATTGTAGACGTCCCACCCCGACTCAACAGGATCTAAGTAATAAATCGGACATTACTGTAACCAGACATGCTTAGCATCTAGACTAGTAACATTAATAATGATACAGGTGTCCAATTGAATGAATGTTCTTCAACTGCAGTGGTTGTAAAGTTGGATCACACCTTGTCTTTGCCACACTTTTAATCCTGGGAGGGGAGGGGGAAGTGGTATCGCACCAGCAATGCAGAGGTCACGGGTTCAAATCCTGTTGTTCTCAAACTCATTAATAATCATCAAGTTAAAACAAAGGAAATTATGTTTCCTCCTTAGTTTTATTAAATTTAGTTTTGATTTAGAAGATACAATGTATATCAAAACCCTCGAGACAGTTTTTGATCACATTTCCAAACCCCTCGAATTTCGTTTAAAAATGCTCTGCTGTGCATCGTATTTTCAGCTCTCTTCTCGGGGTTTGGAAATGTGATCAAATCAAACCCTGCCTCTCATGATCAGGTTTGATATGTCCTCTGGTAACTTTTATGGTATTTTAATAATAGGATCTAGGAACTACAGTTTTGTTTAGAATTAATGCCTATGCCTCTAAGGCCTTTAGGGGTGAAAATTACTTTGAGCAATACGTACGAAGTGAGCTTCTGGTTCTCACCTTCCTTTGTAAATTTCCCGACCTGTCAATTTAGTTATAATTTTTTTTATTAGAATTACCCCCCCCCCCACCACCCTGGGGTTGAGAATACCTGATTATGTTGCAGCATCCAGGTTGGAAACAGCTACGTAGAGCAGATTGTTTTGAACAGTGTAAATGCATGCAGGTACTAGCATCTTGGCCATATCCAGTGGATCACCAACAGTGATGGAGTATAAGAACTTCAACCATTCAATTATGTTGCGTTTCTCTCCAAGCAAAATTGCCATTGATGAAAAAACTTTCACAATCTCTGTTATCATCACAGCAGTACTGGCAAAGTACATGTCGCCTGGAAGCGTACGTGTGTAACGCAATGTTAGAATGAGTGACGCATTCTGAACTGTCAGGATAATAAGACTCCATGCTTTGATCCCCAACTGGCCACCTTTTATTTGGAAAATCAGTGACAATAATTGAAGGGTCAAGTGGAAAACTATGCTAAGTGAGCAAAGCGCGTTTGCTCACTTAGCATAGTTTTCCACTTGACCCTTCAATTGTAGATATTATTTGAGTTATCTAGCATAATTATCATGAAGTTCTACCAGCACCACTGTAATAAATAATTATTACAACCACAAAACAAGAACTCTGACATATATTTTCATATATATCTCTAAAATGAGGGGGCCCAGTGGTTGATCCAGGGGTCCAGAATTACCCACCCCCCCAAAAAAATTGAAAATAATAAAAAAAAACCTTTATTTACCCATGGGTTCCAATTCACAATTAGTGCTCTTCCACGGAGCTGTGCAAATTACGATTAATTAAAATTAATTACAATAATTATTGTTACCTTGTTTTACTGATTTTCAAGTAATTAAAACTGTTTTGAGCCTAAAATCTTACAACTGATCGTGAAAGATCGCAATAAGCTTAAATCAGGTTACAAAACTTGTGTTGCACTTCGCCACCCAGCTAAAATTATGTCTCCTATTTAATTACCTCCACGGTCGTCACTTCATCCGGGGTTAATGGAGTACATGTAGTATCTACTGTGTACAAGTTTGGAGCCCATCCCGCATACCTATCTCGCTAAGGAAGGTTTTACCGGTAAGTTGTATGCCAGATTGGGACATTCCCCCTATTGAGGGATAAGGCAATCCTAGGGGGGGGGGGGGGGGGAGGGGGTCTTGGATATCAAATTTTCAAGGGGGTTAATGGCATTTTTTCTTTGTTCTTCACATATGTTTCCATGGTAATGCACAGATTTCCCTATGGAAGGGCAGATTCCGACACCCCCTTTTTTCATTGTCGGTACCTTTGAAAAATGCATCCGAGGGGTCCGAAATTGTGTCGGCTTCTTTGAAAAAATATTCCGACAGGCCCGGTTCGAGCAACTACCTTCTATAGGGGGGGTGCGGATAAAAAATGGAATGTCCCATTTTAAAAATACGATCAATTGCCAATGAATCCACGCGCTTTTGAATCTTTGGTGTGTTTTAAACCCACGTAAAATTCACCCCAGAATACAAGCTAAAAAATACACATTACGGGCCGTAAATCTGACTTACAAGCCTGGATAGTATAGCAGAACAGAACACAAAGAATTTTGTATTTACTCACCGGCCACCATCTTGGAAATACAGCAACAAGTGAATGCCGGGAAATATATTACGTGGAATACCGCTGGACTAAACGGCGCCTACGATTTCGCGGGAAGAAGAGAGACCCTGGGAACGAGTTTGCAATTTCGCCATTGAACGACGATACGACACGATAACAATATTCTGTAAATATTGAGCTAAAAGGGAGGCATTTCGATGTTAATATTGCGTTGATAGCTTGCTGTAGTAGCTAGTTAAGTGTAGATATGAGTAATCGAGCGTTATCTTCAAGTACGACCTTGTCAGTGAATTGCAACGGGAACCCACCAAACGGAAATGGGAGACTACAATGATCGATGAAGAAAGTTCGTGTTCTGTGTTGGGTCTTTCGTCCGTGGCGCAAAGTTCAAGAAATCATGTCCAAGCAAAAGAGAAAGGTATGTTGTAGATATCAGTTTTATAATTTCAATCCACATGTATCAAGAAAAACCTTCCCGGGGACATATGCATACCGTAATATAAATAAATTAATGCACGCATACATGTACGGTTTCGGTTTATAAATCTGAATTTTTAACGACTTTACATTTAATTTCTCAACTGAAAAAAGCGTTAGTTCTCGGAAATTTTAAGGCCAATCCTAGGCTTTCAATAAAAGCTTCTCCATTTTTTGTTTTTTGTTTTCTAGAACTAGAATGGGGTACGTAGTCAGAATTTTCTGATCACATTGCTGTATAAAATTGTAAGCTTATTTTATTTTAATTATCTTGGTGTCTCGTGTGTAAACACGCCTACTATTTCAGCTGGGCTGTTCACTGAGCAATTTTACTTTCTCCTCTGTATAGACCCGCCTACTTCCCGATATACATGTATCAATACAGTATATTAATATAAGAAAATATGAACAGAAAGGTCTATGAGCTGCGTGTGGCAGACTAAGAAAGTCAAGGGAAAAAAGACAAAATATATAATTAACTAAAAGTAAATAAAACCCCAGGTTTAAAGTGCAAAGCACCTGATTAAGACGAAATCCATTAGAAAATCGAGTAATATTTATGGCCAGTAGACAAAAATCTTGTACTATGACGCCATATACACTTTCACGCTTAAACTAGACATTCATGAGCCATACCTTAACGGTATTTCGTCGTAAGCTTCTTGTTTATGCAGTAAAGAGCCCCAAAAAGTGTGACCACATTTAATCAATAATTTGCATTAATTAACAATTATTCGCCGAAGTGGAGGTGGATAGTGGTGGATATTTACCGAGCCGCTTCGGCGAGGTAAATATCCACCACTTTTCACCGACACTGAGGTGAATAATTGTTTTAGTATATACCAAACCAGTGAAATAGCTAGCTCCAAAATTATAGATTTATTTTTACCGCGAAAAATCGGAAAAATCCTTTAAAAGTGGAACCCTACGCGCGACCAAGGACAGCGCGGAAAAGTCACATGACAACATCAGGCGATCAACCTGTCTCGTATGTTGGACTTTGACGATTTCAAGGGAAAATTATTTTTTTTCCGTTTTTACTGATGGACCAAAAGCGACGAGTTCTATTTTCTCGTATTTTACAAGTTCTGTCAGTTTCTATTGCCTGAGAAACTGATGTTGAAAGCTGCAAGTGCCGTTATAAACTGAACAAGATGGTCAAGATGCTGCCTAACCGAAGACGTTTTCGTAATTCCAGTTCAATTATTTTCTCACATTGATGTGACTGCATCCACCGTCTGATGTTACTGCTTTTAATTTACTGGAGGGGAGAGAAGCAGTAAAGTTTGGAGAAGCCACAGCATTTGGGCAGTTCTAGATCATGATACGGCAACAGGAATATTTTCTAGCGTAGTGAGACCGAGATTATCTCGATCCGAATACAAAACTAAATCGTTGGCAGCAGGGACTTCTTGCTTTTTGAAAGACACTGCTGTATTCAGGATTTCAGGTAGGAATTGCATTTTAAAGTTAGTTGGACTGGACAGCGTTTGGGAACCACTTCAAAGACTATTAAAACTGTTCGAAATTATCATTTACAACTGAGCGTTGTCACGTTCTTACTCTAGCGGCTCGATAGTAAACAAAACATTTTGTACAACATGTTTGGCGATTTTATTTAGTGACACGACTAAACTTGCTACAAATGATCACCTCTAAATATCTTCAGGTATTTTTGATAACACAGTGACGTGTAGCGGCCTCGTTTATGGAAGTAATTTCTGCTTGATCAAAGAAGCAAAACGCACGGCCATTTTGTTTTGCTCGGAGGTGAATAGCAAAGGACTATTCACCTCCGAGCTAGCCAAATCAGAACGCGCGAAAAGCACTATTCACTGGTTTGGTATATACTAATGCAGGCTATCCAATCAGAAGCTGAAGATTGCTCTATCCTTGGCTTCTGATTGGATAGTATGTCCACACAAAAGAATGTGAATTAATTAAAAGTGGTCACACTCTTGGACTCCTTGCTGTAAAAAAATACCAGACAATAATGATGCTGGACAGTACAGTATGTCTTCTGGACAAAAGCACCTTATCCAGGAAGAGGCAAGGCAAATACGGCAGTGACCCAACCTCCACAAACGGCTAGTACCTCAGTCTCTATATTGCCCCCCTATACAATTGCCAGGATTGACATCTTGACTGTGCTCTGACTGATCCTAGCCTGCATACAAGCGTCTCCTACAATGTATTTCCTTGCAAGGAGACATTAACCTGCGATCAGGCAAATTTTTCCGTGCTCTCATTTACTCTTCGTCTTTACGTGGTCGCGCTGAAAATTACGCCCATTTTCAGCAAAGAGAATGCGAGGAGCACGAAAAATTAGCCTGATTGCAGGTTAAGGAGACGTCTGCACTCGACTACTCCGATCCATACACTTTATTCTCATTGAAACATCCCTGGCCTACAATAGCCACCTCTCTACAACATAACGGCCATCTGACCCCTATATGACCGCCTGGGAGGCCAAGATTTTGCATCCCAACTATGCACTGATTCATACACTTTAATCTTGTTGAAACCTCCCTAGAACAGCCACCTCAGTCTGTACACAATGGCCAGTTAATTCTACCCCAGGGAGCAGTTTAACTGTAGTGGTACACTGTGAATAATTAAAATATTGTGCACCCACAGTCATTTGCTTTACTAATAAAAATGTCATGCTTTTATTGTGTTTCAGAAACTACGCCATTTACGTCATCCGTTGCATTTAGGACGATCATTTTTGTTGTTCTAACACTCCAAGCAACATGTTACTTCTCTCTGCTCCGCTACTCCAGAACAAGACCAAACAAAATGTACTTCTCTTCCACGGCTGTTTTCCTGGCAGAAGTTGTCAAGCTCCTGGTTACATTAGTTGTGATATTTATTCAGTGTGGAAATCTAAAACAGTTTGTTTCCTTTCTCATTGGCAATTTGCTCACTGACCCTATGGCCACCATCAAGCTCTCTGTACCATCTGTGTTGTACGTTATACAGAATAATCTTGTTTACATCGCAATGACGCATCTAGAGTCAACAACTTTTCAGGTATTTGATAATTAACCTTGGCTTCCTTTGACCTCCCTTGCAGGAGACAAGGTGGCCTGTAAGTTAGCGCGTTGGACTCCGGATCGAGTGGTGCGGGTTCGAGCCCTGGCCCAGTCATTGTGTTGTGTTCTTGGGCTGCCAGCAAGACACTTCACTACCGGCCACAAAATGCTGGGAGGTAACGGTCCTGTGATGGACAAGCATCCCATCCAGGGGGAGTAGCAATACTCCTAGTTGGCTTCATGCTACAGAAACCGAGATAAGCTCTGGCAGTGTGGCCCAGTTTGGCCCGAGTGCGGCTTTACTGTACCTTTGCTTTGTTTTGTCACAGTGGACATTGTTGTTGTACATATGTCTTTCTTTATCTGCATGTACCAGTCAGTGACTCCCAGGTGGTGAGATGCTCCATTACAGTGGAATCCCTATTTCTCGAACCTCCAAACAACTTTTGGTTCAAGTTATCGGGATGTTTGAGAATATTGAAGGTTTGAGAATTTGGGATTCCACAGTATTTTGTTGGCTTGTTGTTGGGAGGGAGACTATGAGTAGTCCCTTATTTTTCTCAGATCGAGTGGGCGAGCGCGTGGAAATAACCTTCGCTCGCGCTTGCTCGATCTGAGAAAAATGAGGGACTACTCGTAGTCTAAGGGCAGATGGGCTTAATGACCCATATTATGCCATATTATTATTTAATTATTATTATGCTGGATGGAGTCCTTGATTTTTCACCTTTCAGGTCTGATGGGGCTCCAATTTTAGGGGTGGCGAATGGTAAATCCGAGACTTGCCGAGACCCCGAGACCCTGTTTTTAAAATCCGAGCCCGAGACTTAGCGCTCCAAAAATCCGAGCCCGAGACGCAGTGATCCAAAACTCCGAGAAAATAGAGTATACAAGAAGCTGCATTTGCGAGATTCAAAATTCGAGACTCCGAGACCGTCCTATTTCTGGCGAGCCCGAGATTCCGAGACGCTTTTTTTAAGCGCCGAGATTCCGAGACTCGGCTTAAATTTGCCGAGATTCGTTATTTTTGATAGACCATTCGCCACCCCTAATTTTGGCCTTTTAGTGACTCCCTACTAGATGGGGTATAATTTACTGCTTTTATTAATTTCAAATTAATTTTATAATATAAAGCAACGCATTTAGAAACTTCTTATTCAGACGCCCCCAAACTCGGTTTTGTGGAGCCGGTGTTTATTTGAACCCGGCGTTTATTCAGGGCCCAGCTTTTAATCGAGAAAATATGGTAATTAATATGCAGAATTATTCAGAGAAATACAGAACTGAGTCCTTCTCACATAAAGCTGCAAAAACCAGAACTAACTTTAAATTAATGTTGCATTTCACTTCTAATGTCAAAGTGTTGTGAATTAATTTCAGATCACCAACCAGCTGAAAATCCTCACAACAGCAATCTTCTCCATTGCTTTACTCGACAAACAGCTAACAAGAATAAAATGGGTTTCTTTGATCCTCCTCTCTGTTGGAGTAACTATGGTTCAAATTGACTCGCACACATCAGTAACCAGCAGTATATTGACAAACGGTAATGATACTGGGAAAAATGAACAATCTACTATTCTTGGATTGGCCTCAGTTCTTGCCGCTTCCTTAGTATCTGGGTTTGCTGGCGTCTACATGGAGAAAATCTTTAAGAAGGAGAGGAGGACTTCATTCTGGATCTCCAATGCGCAATTGTACGCCTTTGGAATTGTTCTTGGCTTAATAGGAGTGATATATCAAGATGGAGTTGAAATCTCAAGAATGGGATTCTTCCACGGATATGACTTTATTGTTTGTCTGGTAGTATTGTTTGCATCTGCCGGCGGTATTATTGTGTCGCTGATCTTAAAGTATGCCTCGTGCATAACTAAAGGATTTGCGACATCTTGCGCCATTGTTCTTTCCAGTGTAGTTTCAGTGTATGTGTTTGATTTTTTTCCAAGTGTTTTGTTTGTCGTGGGTGCGGTGTCTGTTATTGTCGCAGTGTTGTTGTACAGCTAGTGACTCAGGGTAGTTCTGCTATTATAGGGTGATCTTTGTCTGTCGGTGGTCTTTGATCTCCCAGCTCAGATACAATGTTATGTGTGTATAACCCCCAGGTCACCCTTATGAAGAAGTATCCATGTACAACAGACTGTATTAAAGCCCCTTCATTGCAGACAAATTCAATCTTTAAATCTGTCTGTGAACCAGCGCCAATTAATACTTGTTCCGGACCCCCAACGAAGTATTGGACTTTGGAAAAAGGATTTTGGCGCTGGCTCACAAGTGGATTTAATGGTTGAATTTGTCTGCAACACACAGGCTAGCCCAGGCAGGATTATGTATGGTATTTTTCCTATAATGTCAGATGAATAATGCTAATAATTAAAATTTATATAGCGCGAAATTTCATACTTAAATTATCAAATGCGCTTTACATGGATAAAAAGATAAAAATTTAAAATGATAATATAATACAAAATTTACAAACTGTAGTAGATAAATATTAAGAAACCTTACTAGATGAATGAACATTTATACATTTCAAAATGAAAATAAGTGATAAGAAACAATGTTTCAATGTTATAAAAATGATGTCAAGATGATAATCGAAACATCATTTCTTATCACTAATATTTTCATTTTGAAATGAGATCTTTCGCCTCTATTCTATCAATCAATGGCGGAAAATAATAGATGATTATCAATGTCATAGAGACAACTTGCCTTCTGTAGAGTTACATGTAAATGCAGATTGCTCAAATCATAGTTAATAGAGGGAAATGGTTATGAAGCCCGGCAAACTTCAAAGGAGCAAACAAAGACGCCAAGATTTATGTTGGAAGGTCCACGACCCTGCACAATCTTTTGTTTGAGCTCATACACTATGCATGAATTACGTAATCGAAACGTTTCTATTGGTTAGTTGCTTGAACACACGTAAACACCTATGTATTTTGTCAGGTTTGTGCAGGGTCAAGGCCAAAAAAAGCGAACAAAAACATATAACAAAGACTTTTGTCGGGCTTCATAACCATTCCTTTTATTAACTATGCTCAAATCAATAGCAGTTATTACAGATGTCAGCAGTTTGACATGCAAACGAGGCGAAAGGGTCAAACTGGTATTGTTTGCCGTTTGACATGCAAACAAGGTGAAAAGGTCAATCTGGCATTGTATTGGCCCATTAGCCTCATTTGTAGGCTCGTTTACCAGCCGCTGTTCGGGAAAATGAGCCAGAACGAAGACCGGACTCGAGAGAGCGGCGGAAATCGAGCCTAACTCGTTTGCATACTTTAAAAAATATATATATTTGACTGTGGGCTCAACTTATTTATAACAGTTATTGAACGGATTGCAACGTGTCTCATGACTTTTAACTTGGCTTTCTGCTCAAACATGTAATGTACCCAGTATCTACATGTAATTTGATGCTTCGTCAGAAATTTTATTTGTAAAATTGAATTATCAATATTGATCTGAAATATCAATCGGCACTAAGATTTTTAATTATTATATTTTATTGATAAAGGGAATTAAATTTATGGAAACGAGAATTATTTTGTCAAGAATTTAGTCTTCAGTCTTCAGTACATCAATATAAATTATTATCATGTTGAATTTCAGAACAATATCAGTTAAGCCCCAACACACAAGGCGATTTTATATGCTCCTCGCAGCAATTGGCAAAAATTGGCAAATGTGCCTGCTTCTGCAATGGCGAATTTCGCCAGCGATTATGATCGCTGTGACCGACGATCAAAATATCGGCAATAAAATTTGCCAGCGATCGCCAAGTGTGCCGGCCCCCTCGATTGAAATCATCAATCACCAACTATTCAACCAATCAGATTGTGTTGCCATTGTGAATGCAGAGAATTCCCCGGGACCGAATCATCAGAAAAGTTGCCAGAAAAATCGCCTAGTGTGCCACAGCATGCAGCAGCAAAATTTGCTAGTGAATTTTGCTGGAAATCAAGTTCGCTGCCGATTTTTTTTCGCTGCGACGAGCATATAAAATTGCCTAGTGTGTCGGGGGCTTTAGACGTTTTGTACAAAATAAAATTGAAATGACAGTGGAATCCTGTTCATCTGACTACCAACTGGCCATGGAAATCTTGATGGCATTATCGACTGAGCATTGATCATGCCGAGGTGAAGTGGACATAAAAATGACGTGGCCGACTGGCCGTATTAACTAAAGTGGGGTTCCACTGCACTGTATTTTAAAAATAATTTATGCAAAATTGTAAATAACAAATTATTTTGTAAGATTATGTACCAAGTGTAATTGTAGCTCCAAAATTATTATTGCTCAAGTCCTTTCATGGGAAAAAAAAGATTAAATTAAATTACATAATTCAACTTTAGTTGTTCTAAATAAAATGGGGTTATCTGTTATTATCAGATTAGTTATTACAGTGCGACTACTGTAATCGGGGCCACCTAGGCAATGAAAACTATCACATATTGTAGAGCGGAAATAGAGAAATTCAACTTAATTAATTCCACGTTGAAAGGTTGTATTGAACTGAAACTTATTAGCTCAAACAACTGAAGTTGAAATTCTTCGTTTCCATTCTGTAAGATATGGTTTGGTTTTCTTTGGTCTAAGTGGCCCGGTTATAGTAGTCGCACTGTAAGTACTTTAATTTGTGTGTACAGTAGTGTCATAGAAAAGAGACAGAAGCAATACTATGTAAGTTAGCTTGTGTATACCTGCCTTCTCCCCTCAAAATAAATCTTGGAGAGAGATTTATTTTGAGGGAGGAGGCGGATGGTACACAGGCGAATGTGAATCGACTTTGCCGAAGTTCAACAGGTCAGCTGTCTAAATTAAACATCCTACCTTAATTGGTACTTATTTTCGTGGGCACTTAATTTCGTGAAAATGGAAGAGGCAAATTTCGCCAGGGTTATTATTGTGTTATTGGGCAAGACATGTAACTCTCACAATGCCTTCTCCCCACCTGGGAGTAGAAATGGGTACTGGTGACAAAAATGCTGGGGGTAACCTGCGATGGACCAGCATCCCATCTAGGGAAGTAGCAATACTCCTAGTTGTCTTCGTGCTACAGTAAACAGTTGGTTGTTGACCCAAGCTTGTTTTATTTGTTTTATAAAGGGTTCTTTTACACATAATGTTATTGGTCGATGTATGTTTTTCTAATGAATTTTTCTGTGCCAACTGGCTCGTCCCAGGCCTTCCTGCAGTGGTTTGCAATCCACTTGTGCTCTTTCTCATCTATGAATCAAACACAATTGCAGGGCACGGTCATTTACTAGTTAAAGCCGTTTAACATGAAAACGTGATGGTCTTAATTTTGCACTCATTGCGGACCTTTTTTTAAATTGCCCCTAAGGGCCTTCTCGGTATAGAGAACACCAGATCACATGACCTTTAAAAAAATATCCAAACATATTCGATACTTTTAATTCAAAATAGCCATTGGTTTGATTTAAAGGTCACGTGATCTGGCGTTTGCCAAAGGCCTGGGACGAGTTGAAAAAAAAAGCAAGAAAGGGAAGTAGTTGGCCATGGCCAGTCATTACCTGGTTTTTCAAATTCGACTAACGGCGCAACCCAGGAAACCCATTAGTGAGGATGACTAACGACAGCGAGGATGGAAATGGATTTTTGAAAAATGACAGGCTGTCAGTTTTTCAAAGGTTCAAGTTTGGTTCGGAAATCTTTGAAATTTTTGCAAAATGTTCTTGCAGTATGGAATTTCTTCAATAAATTTATTTTTATCATTTATAGTTAGAGTTTATTTAATTAATTCTTATTCCATAAAGTTAGGGACCATTTCGTGCATTTTTAACAATTAAGCAAATGCGTCGGGACAGTCAGTCCCTTTAATTGTATGCTGTCTCAGCTGCCCCTCTCCCTACCCCCCCCCCCCCCCCCCCTTACCTGTATTACGTAAAAAGACGAATTCATAGTTCATAACCATACGTTTCACGGGGTCATAGAAGCCATCTCCAGAGTCATACATTCCTTCCGGTATGCTCCGAGGTGGATCCTGTTGGTCAGTTGAGAGCGACCTGATGTGAAAGCAATGAACGAGTTATAGCATTTGGTGGACAAAATTCACTCGCTCGGTCAATGTGCTGTAAATGTCAATCGCGCTATTAATTATATCCTTCACCTGTGAGCTCACCTTTGATTTTTAAAAAAAATCCTGAATGCGAAAGCAATTAACGGGCTATAGTAGCCTCCTCCGCAGGCAACTCCTGGCCTCCGGATCTGGGCAAAAAAGGGGCAAAAGAGCGGGCACTAGGGCTTTAATTTTTGTCCTCCTTACCAGTCTCTCACTCGTGCCTTTATGTAAGAGTTGCCTGTGGAGGAGGCTAGGGTTATAGCATTTGGTCGCTCGATCGATGGGCTGTAAACTTTAATTTATGTATATTAATTTATTCCTCGCTGGAGCATTTGATTAATGACTGACAGTCTAGCCTTAGTACAAACATCTCTTCCTCGCGTTCAATTCATCCCCGCTCGAAAGAAGTCTGAGATTCAACCCAACACTGATGACATCGCTCTATGTCATTAGTGTAGACTATCGGCAGATAGCCCTTATGCAGGTTTACGTCAGACTAGCTAATTTCACCCCCAAGCCTCGCTTTCGAAATCCAAACTCGTAAATTTTATCATGAAATAATTCCCAAATAAAATAAATAAATAAAAATAAATCGACTCTGTTTAACGAGGATAACACACTAAAAAGTCTTGCGACTGACAAACCTGTGGCCCTCGGATCCCACATCGAATAGGAATTTAGAAATGTTGTTTTTTGAGGAGGGAGGAAAACCGGAGAGCCCAGAGAAAACCCTTGGAGCAAGGACGAGAACCGAACAACTATATACAACTGTTTCGAGAAAGGTTGTCGGAAAAAAGCGCACGCGAGAAAGGTGTCGGAAAAAGCGCAATCGAATACCTTTCGGGATTGTCGCATGCGGTTTTTTACGACAACCTTTCTCGAAACAGCTGCAAACGTAAAAACGCGCGCAATATATTTATAATACTTATAAAGAAAACTGATCATACACCTAAGGCTAACAGCCTGATCATCAAACAGCGCAATGTAAATCCAAAATTAAGAAAAAACTACCTGCTGGTTTTAATCCGTTCTCAACTTCGGATTTGAAAACTCTATCGATGTCATCCTGACAGTAACTCCAATCTTTCATGTCAAATCGCAGGCCATCTGAAAATTCAAAATAGCCCTGCAGAAGCAAGGACAATGGCGATTAACAGTCTATAACAAGAGAGGATGATATAAGAGAAGGATTACCCGGACCCCATATAAATAACGTTTTTGAAATCCATTAATAGTTTCGCCATGCTGTAAAAGTTAGTTCTATTTCCTTCTGATCGTCGAGGCTTCAATACTACGATTATCAGTTGAGTAAGGCGCGCGGGAAGTTTGGTGACAAATAATAATATGTTTTCACGTTAAAACTACGTTGTTGCCATGAGCAACTGGCTAGGTTTCTAATGGTAACCCAGACTTTCTATCTGTTACTGACGTCAATGGTAACAAAGCGTCAGCGACACACAGATTACCATTGGAAACTAAGTCAGTTGCTCATGGTAACAACGTAATTTTAACCTGTAAACCTTGTCACCAAACTTCCATCGCGCCTTACTCAAGTGATAATCGTAGTATCACGTTACTCGGATTGTCCAATCAGATAGCGTTCTTAATTCTCAGCTATGGACTGAAAACTAAAAATAGATATCATTGGAAGTGAACCATGTATGGGGGAATGCTTCTCCTAGTCGTCCAAGATCATCCTCTCTTGGATTTACTTGTTGCGTTGTGTGAATGTGCATGTGATATGTATAAACGGTCACAACATTTGTTGTGACATGTTGTGACCATGCCAGCTCAAACGGCCACAACGACCTCTCAACATTTCAAGAACAAAATAAATGTTGTGACGATGTTGAGACAAAGTTTAAATGATCGATTTAAAGCTCGTCACAACATGTCACAACACCTCACAACATTGTTGAGAGGGGTGGTCAAACGGTCTCAACATCGGCTTTCGACAAATGTTGTGACCGTTTGATCGGGGCTTAAATCATATTAAAACCGTTTGGCAGTGATCGAGTTCAAACTCGTCACAACATGTCGACACAACAAACATGTCGACACAACACCTCACAACATTGTTGAGAGGGGTGGTCAAACGGTCTCAACATCGACTTTCGACAAATGTTGTGACCGTTTGATCGGGGCTTAAATCATATTAAACCTTCGGCAGTGTCAGTGGAGCGAGGAGTGCAATGAAAAGTTAATTAAATACAATTTACAATTAAAGTTTTGTCTGCTTAAGTTATCCTCACCTCGACAGCCTTGCCTTTTTCGAATTTTCCCGTATAATGAACACCTTCTGGAAATTTTAACTTTCCTTCCCCTTGAAACCTGGAGAAAATAAGCCACAGGTTTTTACTTGGGAAGCAAAATCGAGCTTACCGTATAATAATAACAAGAATGAGGTGAATTAACTTAGTAATACACGTTCAATTAATTAAAGCAAATCATTTTACTTAGTATAACAACCTACATGCCGTTTCGTATACCTCCTTGGTATTCACTCGCAAAGTACTTTGGAAACGTATAGATGGCTTCTGTGTCATCCATTCTATCAAAAAAAAAAAACATGAGAACCCATACATAGCAAGAGAACTTCTCAAACTCATTAATAATTCATCAAGTTAAAACAAAGGATCATAACCGTGTTGGATCAGGTTTGGATACTCGGTCTTGATCAGCATAATATCTTTACGACTTCATATTTCTCCGTTTAATCCTTGTTTTAGTTTCGATTGAGAAGATATATCAAACACTCGAGACAGTGTTTCATTGGTTATCCAAACACCTCGAATTTCGTCAAAAATACTCCGCTGCGCGTCGTATTTTCAACTATCTTCTCGGTGTTTGGAAATGTGATGAAACACTGTCTCTCGTGTTTGATATATTACATGAAAAACGAAATACAGTGAAAAATCCATTAAAGGGGACACCCTGGGGACTCCTTTAACAGAGGTGTTCCTTTGAGAGGTCGTAGATTACAACGAATATATGAGCTAGCGTATATTTTACTGGGACAACAGTTTGTGTTCTTAAAATAGCAGGTCTGGAATATTTAAGTTTGTTCATGAACTTAAAAACGCGCTCACAAGTTCCTACCTTCCATTCAGATCACATCCCTCATAACTTGTACCCATACACTGCATTCTCTGATATTAATTTCCAACAACAAATTATAGCAATCGCAAATTTAAGATTTATTTTACCTTTGGCTAATTGTCATAACTTAAAATAACGCTGTTATGTCATAACCGCGTTTATCCGTTATAATTAAGTTCTAATGCGCGCGCGATAAAAAGATCAGATAATTTTCTGATGTTAATATTGCTGCCCAAATCCCAGTCCCAGTCCCACTACCCCTTCAGGACCCTTGATGAAAGTTATGTCTTGGAATGACGTAAAACCCTAAACGCGGACAGTGAAAAGTAAAAAAGAAAAGCGATACTTTGGATAACTGACTCCACGCTTTGAAATGCAAAATAACATATTTTAAGGAGAGAAGACTTTACAGCTCGGACCACGCGTCGGTCCGCTCATGTAAATTCAAGCCAAGATGGTGTCAAGAGCCTAGCTTCTGAAACACAAAATTGGAGCCGACTTTAAACTTTGCAGTCATGCAATTAATTGCCGCACTTGTTGACTTTGGCCGTTTTATTAAAGGTATTTCGAAACATCGTTATTATCGTATATTTAATAGAAACACGTTTTTTTAATTTAATTGGGTTATTACCTTTAGCCGCATAACCTAGGCCTGGGGGTGCATGTGGGGACTAGTAAATTTCCCGCTCCCCATCCAGCTCTAGGTATCTCCAAAAGTATTCACGCTGTAGTATTGAAACTTATATGATGTGTAAAGTATCCCGAAATGAATTATTTATTGACAGTCCAAGCGTAAATTATGACGACATATCACGCCAAAATAACGTCATACCCGCCATCTTAGATTCAAGATTTTTCAAAAATGTCAGATAAATAGGCCATCAGTTCCGAGTTGTCTTTTGCCTCTGTTTCAAAACGAGTCCTGGTGCACAACCTCTGTTATGGTAATTAGTTTTACCTGCACGTGCATTGTCAGTTATGCAAATCAAACTAATTTCAATAACAAAAATGCACCAGGACTCGTTTTGAAACAGAGGCAAAAGGCAACTCGAAAATGGCCTATTGATTTTAACAAATGGAAAATAATATAAGGAGTAAACCCACAACATGGTTGCGATGGAAACGTCAACTCAAGTAACCAAACATTTGACACATCGAAATGTTCTCCGATAATTTTTAAGAAAAGTCGGTCATTATTACTTGGATGCTTTTAAAGTAAGGTAAGTTTGAAGTCAGCGTGGGCACTCCCCCCACCCCCCCCCCCCCTCCCCCCCCCACTCCCCACCAGGCAGAATAGGGTTAAAATACAAACTGGCATAGTGATCTTGAGTACCTTTTTCCGGTAGCGTCGCGGTCATTGACTTTTGAGGCACTTTCGTTTTCCATATGTAATTTTTTCTCGTAAACACACGAAACCAAAAACGTATCGATACAAATTATGTTTCGAACTGTATCGGGCGATGCAGTTTTATCCCAACAACAGCTATCCTAAAACCAAACAAAGCCATCAGTTTATATACGTATTCACACTGGGAAGTGCCTCAGGCAAAGTATCCGTCAACTTTGTTTGAGTTTCAAGAGGTTTTACGTGCATACGTCAAGAAAACGGCTCAAAACCCATAACGAACCTTTGGCCCCGCACATAATAATTAATATACCTGTATAGCTCATATAAGGGATTAGGGGGGGGGGGGGGGGGGGGGGGGGACTAAAACAAACACATCCACCCTTTAGTCTTGTTTGAATGGCTTTACTGGAAAATAATCCGGACCAGGCTACTTATAGTGCCTCAGACAAACTCCCTGCCAACAAGAGTTTAAAGAGATTTTAACAACTTTGCGACCAGAATGAGAGTCGTCGGCTTCAGAATAGCAGTGCACTATAACTTGATGAACTACAAGGTTGTGCCACTCCCCCCTAGCCCCCCTTGACCTCCTCCTTCCTCCAATCCCATCAGTTTTCATTTAATTTACCGCTAGAGTTCTTAGAAAGGCACTGGTCTGTGTCATTATCACAAACCATTATGCTTTGCATTATTTAGGTAATTACCATTTTTTCCTTCTTCTAATTTACTTTCGCAGAAAACAGCAACACCGTATTGTATCGCGTCTTTCTTGGGCAATATGTCTTCAATAGTCAAGTCAGTATTCCAAGCCACTGTTGGTTTGCTGATAAAGAAAGGCCGCGATTTGGCAGCGGAAAAACTAAGAGAAGGCGACGTAGGCGATGAAAGATTTCGCAGCTTGATCGTGCGTGAAATCGACGATATCAAGTCAAAGTTAGATGGAATAGCACTGAAGGATCTTCTGGCAAGCGTGAGCTTCTTCAAGGAAGGACTTGTGCTATTTTATGACATGTTCGACGAGATTACCGGTGGTAAAAAGACAGAAGGAGGGGCAGCACGAAAAAACGAAGAGTTCAGCTTAAAATCATCGACAGATGTCATTGATGGTGTGAAAACAGAACTCATTTTCCCCAGGGAACTAGAAAAGATCAAATGTCTCAAATAGATGAATCAGCAACAAGATGGCTTTCAAGCGCAAAGAAAAGATTCGAAGATGCCCGCAGAAATGCAACAGTAGCTTTCAATGATAAAGCCCTGCATACGCTTGATCGCATTTTAGCTATGCAATATCGTGTTATGGCAACAATACTGGAAGCTGCAGACAACCCTCGCGAGGCTTTATCGCCATGTACACTGTGCCTGGAAGAGCTACACTCCATGCCTGCAGTTCAGAAAAACTTCAAGGCTGCTCTCAAAGCCTTGAAAGGAAGATTATTCCCATTGCCCTCGTTGGCTAGAAATGCAGATCAACGTGGAAAAATTATTTCCACAGTTGTTTACATAAATAAAGTTGTTTACGACGTCAAGCAAATGCTCGGCAAAACCTTCAGAGCTCTTGTTTTGGCCTTGCGTTGATACCGGAGAAGAGCAAGTGGATCCTCTTCGTGATGCACGCGTGGCTGAGATATTAAGAAAACAAGACATGGTGCACTCTTTTGTACCGTCTTCGCTTGGCCGGGCTGGAGCAAGAGAGCAGAGGGTTAGCTTACCGCGGAGCATAGCTTCGACCACACAAGGTCACTACATTGTCGGAGACATAGGGGACAGAAACGTTAAAGCCTTTGACAGGAGCGGAAAATACCTGTACTCCTTAGAATGCCCTGGAACTGATGAGCATGGCTCGTGTAATGTTGTGGATGTAGCTACAGACCAGGAGGCTAATGTGTATGTACTGGTCTCTCGAAGGAATGAGAGCGAGGTATATGTATTCAACAGGGATGGTCAATATCAACGCCAATTTGAACTAAACAATGGGTTCAGGTGCCACAAAGTGACTGTGGAAGATTCCATGGTTCTTGTATTGGTCGTAGAGAAAGAAGCGGGATTGCCAATTGCAACATCGTCAGGAAAAGCTAATCAGACTTGGATTCAAGTATACGACACTAATGGAGTGCTTGTTGAAAGCTTTCCAGATAAATGCCAACGTCCATGTGATCTCATTGCTACTAAGCATGGCAGTGTAATGGTATTGGACAATCTTTCCTCTTGTATTAATGTATTTAGTACAAAGGGAAAACGCCTTCATCAGTTCGAAGTGATTTCTTTCCCCGAAGCCATAGCATTTCACGAAGACAGTCAACAGGTGATCGTCGCGTCCGTTAACTCAAAGAAACGTCTCCATTTGTCGATATATTCCCAAGCCGGCAAATTTAGGCGCAGTGTTGAATTGGATGTAGAGGAGGAAGAATATTCTATCAAGGGATTAGCTGTGAACAAGGAGGGACGCATCTCTGTGGTTGATGGTAAAACGATACTTGCTATTTAGCCTTTGAAGCACCAAGAGTGCCTTACGACAGCTTTTACAATAACGTACAGGAAATTGTGAAGCAGACAGGCGACTGGAATTCAAAATAAAAAATCACGACACAGAGACCGATATTGTCTTGATTGACCAACCAAATTGTCTGGTTGCATTTCGGGGGGGGGGGGGGGGGTGGGGGGGGGGGGGGGGGGACCCAACGCAATGTTTTCCATACCATTTATTTAGAAAGTGTCTGAGTGTCTTATTTATGTATACCCAACTGAAAGTATATATACAAACACTTGATCATTTAAACATGGACTTGATCGACAAAACCTAAGACTGGCAATTTTAGTGTATTTTACGAGTTGTATTTATCTGAATTCGCATATACTACCGATAAATATTGACATTATTTTAGCTTTTTCACATATAGTTGGGTTTATGCGTTCATTTTAGTAAGTAATTGTTATACCTGCACAAAATTGGAATCTTAATTTCTTAAAATTCACATACTTCTAAACTAAGCAATTTGACAGTGCAACACATTCACACATTTGTAACTTTTCCATTACAATTTTTTCAACACAGTGCGGTGTATATAAAATCCAATAAAATTAAGCAAAAAACAAATGGAATATAATAAAATCCTTTTAATATGGGGTATACGAATCGCCGGTTAAATATACGAGATAAATTAATCACAGGAATTAATTGCAATATGACCAATACAAGCGGGAGTGCTCGAAACAGTATAAGGAAACAAACATAAATGCTTCGATCAAGGATTTGAAGTATAAATGATTATTTGAGATATGGATGTTGTACCTCAGGTATGGATATATTATACCTCATGATCAGGTATGGATGTTATGCTGGCCGCATTACTAATCCATATTCTAACCATTGTGAAGTCCCAAATTGAGTGATAGGTTTCGTGTAACACCCACTCCTCTTCCGAGATGAAAATTATATTTTCCCAGTTTTGAGGGATTTGGGGTCCAACCACGATAGATTAAAAAAAAAACCAAATATCGATAGTAAACATGAAACCAAACATTATCAGTAGTAATAGCTTATGCCAGTTCAAAGGATTGTATACATTGCAAGGCATTTATTTTAATAAAACTGACATTCATTGCACTGTAATTGTTTAAAGTTTTATTCGATTCATACTGTGTCCCGAAAACCACAATCTTACATATATATAATGCCTCACTCGTGCACGATTCAGTGCTTCTGTCAAGTTCAGTTCTCTCAATGCTCAATGCAAAACTGGGACAGACTTGACACTCAACGTGACATGGAAAGGTTGATGTTTGTTCTTACACGTTGGCTTAAAAGGACCCGAAATTACCATGAAAACAGAACAAATAAGCTGTCCTGTAATATTAAAAGATAAATTGCAGAACGTGGCATCGATTTGAAAGTCATCCAATATCGTTAACCGCAGACTCTGAGATATTAAGTAACCTTGGAGGAAAACGGTTTTAAGATTCCTTCTTCCATCTCAATCTTGTTGCTTGAATTTCTAATTCCACGGCAAGAAAGAGCTAAAAACTAAGTTCTTATTTGTAAACGGCATCTGCAGGTAAAGAAAGACAACTCGATTTTATTAAAGGAGCTGCGTCACGGTTGGCGCATCTTGAAAAAAAAAATGGCAGATTTTTTCAAGTTCGCCGTTCGTATAAATTCCTTCTCCATCCTCAACCATCCTTGTTCCTGTTTGGTTTGTTATTACCTATTTGGTGTCTTTATATCTTTAGTAAACTGTTATTATTAGGCTTTCTTCAGTTTCAAGGTGATTTTGCACTTCATAAAAATGGCTTAAAATATCGTGACATTAACTCAAACAACCCCGAGGGGGTTGTTTGAAGTAATTACAGATCGTGATTGAACAAAATGGCGGACACCGGTTGGTGGCACGAAGAGACCAAACTTCTCATCGCCTTATGGAGCCGGAAGAGGTGATGCAAAACAAGTTAAACACAAGAAACTCGTATGGGCGGGACACAATAAGCCAAAAAATGGCCGAAGAAGGGTACGCATACAAAAAAAATAATAGCGGTCAAGCGATTGGGCGCCATTTTGTTTTCAACTTTGTTTTCAGATGGTGAGGTTTCCCTGCCAATTTATATTTTTTTTATATTTCCAATTATTTACATAATTGAACAAAATTAAATTGGATGGAGTATGAGAGCCTCTATTACATTTCAGTTGGATCATAAATAATGGAGGAAAATGGTTATGAAGCCCGCCAAACTTCAAAGGAGCAAACAAAGAGGCCAATATTTATGTTGGAAGGTCCATGACCGTGCACATCTTTTGTTTTGAGCTCATACACTATGCATGAATTACGTAATCGCAACGTTTCTATTGGTTAGTTGCTTGAAAACACGTAACCGCCTATTGTATTTTGTCAGGTTTTGTGCACGGTCAATCCCCAAAATAGCGAACTAAAACATATAGCAATGAAAGAACTTTGCCGGGCTTCCTAATCATTTCCCTCTATTGACTATGATTGGATATAATTAAGGTTGATAATTAATGTGAATACGGCTTTACATTAGCGTGACGTGTGTTGTTTTGATAATCGGTCAATTGCATGGGATGGCTGAATAATTCACTGTATTTATTTTAAACTGCATATGAAACGAGATAAGTTCCCCGCTGAGGAATAGAGTTAACTTAATTTGTTAACCAATGCCAAACATTTTCCGCAATCCGTACATTTAACATTAAATCAGGGTCGACTCTTATCGCATTACCGACTGGTACAGCGGCTGACAGGTTGATTACCTAAAAAAATGTGCAAGTTCATCTTATTTACTTTATCTTTTGTTGTGATTTGTACCTCAGTAGCTCAAGGTAAGTTGTTTTATTTGCCCAAAAATCTGATTAATATAGTTTTATCTATGCAAACGCCTCGTCAAAATGAATCCGAAAAAATAACCCAAGACATGGTATTTGTTTCTAACAGCCGTTTGGCATTGCATCTGAATACGAGAAGGTTCATGATGGTATTATTTAAGAATGTATAATTATGATAAAAAACTTCATTTTCAGGAACGACTTGTGAATGAAATAAGAGGTTCTGATTTCTAATGACAGTGGCATATATTTTAATAGATAAAACTGTAATGACATCAATTGCCAGGGGCCGATCGAACCAAAAGTTTCCTTTAAATTTCTAAATTTCTCTTCGGTCAGACAAAAGTCCAATTTTCAGATTCCTCTTTCAGTTATACTCATCAATTTTCTAACAGAAAAATCAGTTCTGAAACATGGGATCTTATAATCAAAACCGTTTTCTAAATAACAAAGACCGGCCACCTAGTGCTTTCGTCGGTAGAAATCTTGTATACTGCTTAACTAAACAACATTGTTTTCAATTATTTCACATTGAAACTTTGGGATGACACTTGCTGTGATAAAATCGGTTTTCACACAAACATTTCACGCAAACATTTCATTGAGAAGATAGGCGAATTGTATATAATTAGTGCAGATAGCAATTTCGGTGAGCTGCGGTACGTAAAAATAATTTTGCTCTCAAGAAACTGAAGTATTAATTGGAATGACCTCGATTTGATCGATCTCAATAATGCAAATTTGATAAAGGGAAAAGGTTCTGAAGCCCAGGGAATGTCTTCATATTGTTTTTTTTGTTCGCGTTTTTGGCCTTCACCGTGCACAATTCAAAACACAATAAGGTTTGAGTTGTTTCCGATAAACTAACCAATAGAAAACGTTTCAGTTACGTAATTCAACCAGTGAGCGCAAAACAAAACATTGTGCACAGTCTTGGACCTTCCAACACAAATCTTGGCATCCAGTTTGTTCCTTTGAAGTTTGCCGGGCTTCATAACCATTTCCCTCTATTAACTATGCTCAAAACGACAAACAGAGTTGTCAAATTTGTAAAACGTATTTCCTTTGTAATTTTGTGCTAATGGTTGATCCTATATCTTATTTAAACGATCGAACTTTTTAAACTGATTGTTGCCTTAATTGATACTTTGAAATACATATCATCTAGTTTTCTAAAGACAGATGCAATATTTTACTGAAAAGAAAGCTATTTCGCGTCAGATAAAGTCGGGAAGCTCTGCGGACTTTCAGTATAGTCAGAGTGATTCAGCGTATCATAGCAAGACATTTATCAAAGTTATAAATATTTCACAATTAAGTTAAAGATAAATATATGTTAAGACGTTGTATTTGCGAATCTCAATTTGCAGACTTACAGGAAAAAACCTCCAAATTAGCTGCTTATTTTGTTATTTATTTAACAAAAACAAAACTAATATTAAATAAATAAAACACAATATACAAACTATAGAGAAAATTTGCAGCAAGGCGCACGGTTGCATAAGACACAAAAAGACAACTGTGGATGAAATAATCAGTTGCAGAAGAGAAAAACACGTGGGTTTAGAATTCAACTACAAGCTTCGTTATAATTGTTAAGACACTTTGATTTTAACAAAATTACCCTTGTCCCACCGTACCCCTGATGTTACAACACTTCGGTCGATTCCGACATTTTCCGCAAAATAGGGCAAATATGGCGCGAAAATAGCGTTGGAAATTGCGTGCTATTGGTTCTTCATATTTCCATGCATTTGTAAAAAACCGTCTTCAGACAAATGTATGAATGTTTACAAACTTTCACGGAAATTATTTGGTATCAAATTCCGATACAAATATTCTATTTTGCGCCATGTTTTCCCTTACATTCAAAATGTCGGCCTTCAGTTTTTGATTGTTTTGTGCTCAAAATCTCGCCGTTTCAAGAAGCCATCTATCAACCTCGTCCCCAGGGCCATCTCCGCTTTCAAGATGGTGGGTGGGCGCGGAAATGGCCCTAGGGACGAGGCTGGCCATCTATGTGCAGAAATGGCGCGCTCGGCTAATTAGAAACGAGTAATTTTGCGCTCGTCCAATCAGGAGCGAGTACATACAATTTTGCCTTCAATCAAAGCTAAAGTAAGAAAATAATGTATCTTATTATATGGCAAACTGGTCCACGACGAAAAGGAGCATTCTGATTGGTTCCTGAGCGGTCCGAATTTTGCAATACGGACCGCTAAGATGTACCGCTAACGAACTCATTTCGCCGAATTCCTTTTATGAGACATTGAACAAAGGAAAACTGTTTTCTATTAAGTAGAAGCATTTTTCCTATGTCTGGCGGACAATTTTGGGCTTTTTTGGCTAAACTTTTCGCAGTGGCCTGAAAAATGCAAGAATATGCTTAGCTTTGGCGCGCGCGCATTAGCCGAGAATGGTTTGCATTAATTTATCAACAATTTTTTTAAAAATCCATTATAATACAAATTTTATTGAACTAGCTTGTTCGGTCCGTATTGGGAAATATTGGTCTCGTTCTTTTTTGCAAGTTTATGGACCTCGCCTTCGGCTCGGTCAATAAACTTGCAAAAAAAGAACTCGACCAATATTTTCCCAATACGGACCTCACGCTAGTTCAATAACATCTATGTCTCAACCAATCACCGTTCAGTAATTTTGCCCTTTATGTTATAAAAATAAGAATAAATCACACGACCTCATGTTTTGAAAGTTCTCAATTTTTTGGATTTGAGGAAGAAAATGAATTATATATTAGCGTCAATATGCTAATTACAAAGGAGACAAATACTTTTACAATGTTTAAAAAAAAAACGAAAAAAAAAAGCGATTGCGTAATTAAAAAAACAATAACATTCTAACGTGATAACTTTCTCGTGTCCAGGCTTCACCCCAAAAGAATGTTACGAATGCTTTACTCACGCATCCTGGGAAGACTGCGTCAACAAGACGATAGTACAGGACTGTGGACTCGGTGACGACATGTGCATAAAAGGAAAGATGACCTTCACAAAAAACTCCAGAGCTGATCAGATCTTCTTCAAAACCTGTGCAAATGAAAACGAATGTACAACCTACGAGAAAGATGGCGCCCAAGCCCCCACGTGTCTGGATAAAAAGAGGCAGGGTTACTCAGTTGACTGTTTCGTCACGTGCTGCGAAGATGACCTGTGTAATTCTGCGGTGCACGGACAAGTGGTCAGCGTTTTGCTGTTGTTGCTGCCATGCGCGCAAGCTGCGTTTCATGAATGAAAATCTCAAGTATTTGGAATGCCCTTTGCTGGGGGGGGGGGATGCCATATAAAATGCCCTGGAAGCAGAGTCCCTGGGGGACTGCTCGCAGGGTAATATAAAAGTGACGGGTTGATCGTCGTACTTTTTAGGGGTGCCAAATTGCAGTTTGGTACTGTTTAGGGTGTAATGAACATCGAACTTCCCTTGGGTACCCAGTTGAAATACGGCCACCCTGTGAAAAAGGAAAATGAGCCTATCAAACGGAATAAATCTGTATATTGGCGAATATAAATTCATTTCTCATTCCACGTTGTCTTAAGCGTTGCCGTCGTGATTGCCTAAGTTAAGATCAACGAGACTACCGACTGTATTTCAACTGGGTACCCAAGGGAAGTGTTTGTCGTGGTACGCGTTTCTAGATATGGGGAGGGCATAGGTAGTAATTTCGACGCCGTATTCACGTTTTTTTTATTTTATTTAATGTACATAATTGTCCCAGCTGGTGGTACATATCATAGTAAAAAACAAATATTCAAACTCATTCAGCTGGTTTTTCAAGATCAATCCGCGAACCTTTCGTACTCAAATTTGGCCAAATTGTAACTCGAGGACTGATCTTTTGAGATGCGGGAGCTGTTAGGAAATCGAATCGAAGAAATACTTTTTTAGGGCAAAATTTGAGAGGAGGTACGGAATTTGTCGGTCCAAAACTGCTTGAAGTTGCATGCCTTGTTACAGATTCATTGAAGTAGTATTCTAGAACGAGTAAAAACTTTGAAGTCCGAAAACTGCTCTCGCACGCTTCAAATCACCGTAAAAACCGCATCAAAGCAACGTTAAACAACGTCCAAACATTTTGACTTTATTTGATTAAATATAGACAGTCCAAAATACCGATTTTAGGAAGATTAATGTTTACAATAACAATTTTATTGTACTAAAAAAATTGATTATCGTAGATACCTGTGACCACACAAACAGAGGATGGTAAGCCTGTGGTCAAACTTTGGGTCTTTGAAACTAAGGAGTGTCACGTTGTGTCATTCTATAAATTTATAACGAGGACGATAATATAAGCAAAACATATTAAAATTTAAAAAAAAACTAGCTTTTGGAAGTCATTGGGTTTTGGCTGGGAAGCAATTAGCGGACCGTCACTACAATTTCTTCTTGTGCCATTTTTGTGGTCCAGAAAATATAAACGATTCCAAAACGATAATTATCCACAAAAGACCATAAGTTTCCCACAGACAATCCTTTATGATTACCACTTTGACTACTGCTAATCCGATCGCTGCTATTGTACCTACATTTAATTTTACAAAGCAGTAAATTCGGGCTTACGCTCAAATAAGTTCCTCCATATTTTTATCCAAATCACGGGAAGAGCGGACTAGACCCAGGCCCACTCCGCATCATGGAGCGGCCGAAGCAAATGTAAGCACGATTCGACGCCCTGTCCCGCCCTGCTGAGAACGCGTGCTCTCGCCCGCTTCCCATCCCAGGCTTTGCGCGGTAATCGAGACAAGAGAGTTTACAATGCAGCACTATGAATAAAATATAACAAAAGCAGGACTCCCTTGTGCATGTTTATTAACTGTATTGTTACAAAAGTGGTTCCGTTCAAATTCTTGGAGCGTTTCTTCTGATATGTATGAGTATTTGTTTGAAAAAAACAAACAAAAAAAACAACGAATAAACAAAAAAACAAACAAACAAACAAACACATTTCCCATGTTTAAAGGATACAACCATTTTATTTTACAATCCCTGTCCTAATTACATACAGCGTGTTATTCACCGTGAAAGATTTTAATTTTAATTGTTACAACAGGAGGACCGCTTACATTACTTTTTCAATTCTATGTATCCTTACAAGTTTAGTTATAAGACACATTGCAGTCATCCTGCGGGCCATGTCCCTCATTACTTAGGCAGTAATCCACCCATTGCTGCTGATCATATTTACCTTCGCACGCGAGCTCGTATCTGAGAGTTTCACCCCCTTATACAAATAGTATAAAGCACACCGCTGCGGGCAATCCTTCCAGTCTCTTTGACTCTCATCTCTGCAGTCCTGTATATCGGGCTTGCAGATTTGGCAGTGCCTTGCCATCGCTATAAAGAATATAAATAAATATTGCCAAATTAGTCATTGAAACTCCATGACAGGCGTCCTACACTGTTAGGCTATTAACCCTTTCACTCGCAGTTCAAAACTTGAGTAAATGTGGTTCTAACTTTTAAGTTTGTGGATGAAATCCTAGTGTGCGACCATTTAAATGAAAGCTACTGAGCAGTACTTTCATGTGGTACTGTTTTTTTGTTGACAATTTTGCAAAATGAAATTCAAGATTTTTCCCTCAGTTTTTGAACTTAGCACTCTTGTCATTACGCCACACACCATCGTCAGAAATAAATAAATTTGGCTGACTCGCCTCCTCCCCAGCCCCCGTGGGTCCTCTCCTTCGCTGATAAGCTTTTTTTGAGCCGTTTTGGTTTGAAAACGGACATAGATTGTGAACATTTTGGTCTCAAATTATGTATGTTTTGCCTGCTTGTCTGAAATAGGGTATCGAATTTTGGCATTTTAAAAGGGGGGACATTTTTAAGTTATTGGAAGGGAAAATCACACATTTTGGTCTGAAAACGGGTGACACACTCCCACCACGAATTTCAAGGAGTACTCGGCCTCCGGCCTCGCTTCAGGGATTTATCTCACCTTGTTTTTCCATCATCAGGAGAACCAAGAAAGAACCAAGAAAGAAGATTACTTTCAACTGCATTTTCACGGATCGAAGTTTTACACTGAAAAAAAAAGAAGAAGAGAGAATTGCATGACAATCTTCTATAAATGTTTTGAAGTTGATAATTTGCTTAATTTAGAATACTAAATAATACAACAAAGAAAGGCTGACTGTACGGTTTGGATAAATGTTATACTGCTGCAGCCCGGTTGTTCGAAAGCCGATTAACGCTAATCCTGGATTAAAAGTTAAACAAGCTTTTAATTTCTCTTGTACAAAAGTGTTTTTCTCTGTTGATGTTTTGTAAAGTTTAAAATTAGTCAAAGCCAAAACAGAAGGACAAACAATATAAACCAAAAACCTCACTGAAAAGTTACAAAACTGAAATCAAAATTTGCGCTAATCTTGGATTAGCTTAATCGTCCTTTGAACAACCCGGCCGAGAACTGTAATTTCCAAAATTGATTTCGTCAGGCACTTGGGGTTTGCGGTATTGCGATTATGAGCCAAATTTTCTTACGGTATTTTCGATCCAACACTGCGGTATTGTAGTTTCATCCGTATGACGGTACGCGGTTTTCTAGCATTTTGAGCAGCATTTTGAGCAGCGGTGTTCGGTAAAAATTCTGATTTTGTACGGTATTTCGGTGCGGGAATTTTCCTTACAACGTTTGTAAGAGAAGGAATTTTTCTCCAGTGAAATCTTGCGGTTTTACGGTTTTGGAGACCCCCCACTGTCTCCCTCTATACATGTACTAGGTTCAAATGCGACAAAGTAGTTCGGAATGTACAAAAGTTTGCGTTGGCGGTTTAAAACAAAATTAATGTAAAACCCGTTGTAAAGCTATGCACAGTGGAGCTTGCTCGCGTCAAAATATCAACTCATCTCTCGTGTACATTTTGTTATCATTTTTAAAGATTTTAACTGCTCTGAATGACTATTTCCACCGAGGAATGTAGGGACGGAGACATGGTAATATAAGAAGATTGAAGTCGATAAGCTTTGCCTATTTAATTCGGCCACTCGCCGGTTGACTTTTGAAGTAAACTTCTTAACATTTCTTCGTGGGCTGTATTTCTATTGGAGGGCGTATCATTTTGGGGAATGGAAGTACGTTAACTTCATTCGGTTATAAAAACAGCGGGCGAACTGGCATCTCGGAGAGGGCATTTCACACGCCCTCAGTCATCTGGTAATTGTTCCCCCCGACTGTAGAGGACAGAAACGAAAGCAAACTTCTTAGATGCGGCACGAACTTTTGTTAATAGACAGCTCAGGTATCTTTCCGCCTATAACGGCTCGGCCAGTTGTAACTTTTTGTCACGTGCTGGCTCCAATAACGAGCACAAGGTAACTTAAGGCGCTTTCTGCATTTGGGGTTGACTCACTCCCCTTCACTCGACAAGCACTAGTTCGAATCAATTAAAAGAAAAATCTCTTTGAATATATAGAAGATAATTGCTCTCCACGCTAGCGATGTGCGTAATTACTATGCTTAGCTTGCTTTAGAATCAAAGGTTTCTTACCTCAGTTTTCCCAAAAGGCGTCGAAATTAAAGTCGGTCGTTAGTCTTCGAGAGATACAAGCTTGAATGACGGGGAGACGGATAGAATGCACTTATGAAGATCACTTAACCCTATCCTGCCTGGGCTTTTTTTTCGTTCCTGAGCCTAGGGGGGGGGGGGGGGAAGATAGTGCCCCCCCCCTATGTATCTCGAAAAGTATTGACGCTATGAAAATGAAACTTACATGGTGTGTAAAGCATCCGAAAATCTTTATTTTAGTGGCAGTCACGTGTCAATTATGACGTCATACACGCCATAATGACGTCATACGTTAAAAAAATCCGCCATCTTGGATCCTAAATCTTGCATTTCTAAATTGTTCAGAAATGTCAGAAAATCTCCAAATTTGCTTTGAAAAAAATCAAGAAAAATATAAAGATGCTAAAATGGCAAAGATTTTGGAAGGATTTCATCGTAAAAAGCAAACATTTTATGAAAACTGAAAATTGAGCTCAAAAATCAACAAATTTGGGTTAAAACGATCTGTATCTCAAAAAGTATTTGTGCTATAAAAATGAAACTTGTGTGGTGAATAAAGCATTCAAACATGTTTATTTTAGTGGCAATTACGAATCAATTATGATATAATATCACGCCGAAATAACGTCATACTTTAAACCTATCCGCCATCTTGGATCCGCCATCTTGGATTTTTCAATTGTTCAGAAATGTCAGAAAATCACCAAATTTGATTTGAATAAATCGAAAACAATATAAGGATGCAAAAATTGCAAAGATTTTGGAAGAAACTCTTCGTAAAAAGCGAAAATCTCATGAAAACGGACATTTAAATTGAAAATACCAAATTTGGCTAAAACGGCCTGTCAAAACTTGGTTGCCATGGAAACATCAAGTCACGTGATCAAAAAATTGGCGCACCAAAATGTTCCCAGATAATGTTTAGGAAAAGTCATAAAGTTTGGCCACAGGCTTACCATCCTCTGTTTGTGTGGTCACAGATATCTACGATATTCAAATTTCTTAGTACAATAGAATTGTTATTGTGAACATTAATCTTCCTAAAATTGGTATTTAGGACTGTCTATATTTAATAAAATAAAGTCCAAATGTCTGGACGTTGTTTAACTTTGCTTTGAAGCGGTTTTTACGGTGATTTGATGCGCGCGAGAGCAGTTTTCGGACTTCAAAGTTTTTACTCGCTTTTAGAATACTAATACTCCAACAAGGCATGCAACTTCGAGCAGTTTTGGACCGACAAATTCCGTACCTCCTCTCGAATTTTGCCCTAAAAAAAGCATTTCTTCCATTCGATTTCATAACAGCTCCCGCATCTCGAAAGACTAGTCCTCGGACCACACTCTGGCCAAATTTGAGTACGAAAGGTTCGCGGATTGATCTTGAAAAACCAGCTGGAATATCGAATGAGTTTGAAAATTCTCGATTTTACTATGATCTGTACCTCCGGCTGGGACAATTATGCACATATTTTTAAAAAAACGTGTATACGGCGTCGAAATTACTACCTATGCCCTCCCCAGCGCGAGAAACGTGTACCACGACAAACACTTCACTGGGGTACCCAGTTGAAATACAGTAGTCTCGTTGATCTTAACTTAGGCAATCACGACGGCGACGCTTTAGACAACGTGGAATGAGAAATCAATTTATTCGCAATTATACAGATTTATTCCGTTTGATAGGCTTATTTTCCTTTTTCTCAGGGTAGCCGTATTTCAACTGGGTATCCCAGTGAAGTGTTTGTCGTGGTACACGTTTCTCGCGCTGGGGAGGGCATAGGTAGTAATTTCGACGCCGTATACACGTTTTTTTTTAAATATGTGCATAATTGTCCCAGCCGGAGGTACAGATCATAGTAAAATCGAGAATTTTCAAACTCATTCGATATTCCAGCTGGTTTTTCAAGATCAATCCGCGAACCTTTCGTACTTAAATTTGGCCAGAGTGTAGTCCGAGGACTAGTCTTTCGAGATGCGGGAGCTGTTATGAAATCGAATGGAAGAAATGCTTTTTTTTAGGGCAAAATTCGAGAGGAGGTACGGAATTTGTCGGTCCAAAACTGCTCGAAGTTGCATGCCTTGTTGGAGTATTAGTATTCTAAAAGCGAGTAAAAACTTTGAAGTCCGAAAAACTCCTCTCGCGCGCATCAAATCACCGTAAAAACCGCTTCAAAGCAAAGTTAAACAACGTCCAGACATTTGGACTTTATTTTATTAAATATAGACAGTCCTAAATACCAATTTTAGGAAGATTAATGTTCACAATAACAATTCTATTGTACTAAGAAATTTGAATATCGTAGATATCTGTGACCACACAAACAGAGGATGGTAAGCCTGTGGTTTGGCTATAATTGCTTGAATGCTCTTTAAGTACGATAAATTTGAAGTCAGCGCGGGCACTTTCTGCCCCCCCCCCCCCCCCCAGGCAGAATAGGGTTAAGGTTTGTCATAGGCTCGATTACCAGCCGCTGTTCGGGAAAATGAGCCCACGCTCATCCCCCGAAGGCACGGCTGGAGTCGTGAGCTTGGCATTGTTCATTTCCACCAATGAGAAACGTGCCTGCACGAATCGAGCAGGCATAAATTATCTTTCACGGTGCAAAGCAGTTGTTTGGGCCGGCGTTCGATCGTCTTCAAGAGGCATTTAGCCTTGAAACTCTCGAAGATATATGCAATAGGAATCGTTAATGTAAATTAATGGGCATGATGTCTTTGTAATTCAACCGACAGGATGGATTTTTCATCCGCACCAAGGAAATACATCACGGAAAGTTCGCGCTAAGCCGGGGAGCGAAGCCACTACAACCGCACAAGGCAACTAATGAGATCCATTTGGACATTCGACATGTACTATACAATACATAAAACAGTCGGTAAACTTGTGTGATGAATTTTATCTGGGATTTGATGTAAAATCGTGTGGTGCCAGAAACGCGACGTCTCTGGCGAAATTGCATCAAAAACATTGTTTCTTGTTACGGACTGGTCATGTTACATCTTGTAATATTTTTCATCCCGGTTTTCAGTCATATAGCTTCACAATAAAGGCGAGAAATCAAAATCCTTCGCGGAATATTTCTGATCAGATCCTTTCTTTCGAAAATATAAGAGATAACAGAAAATAAATGAATGTCACGAGCCGGAGTAGCGTTACATAAATTAATTTTTTTTATTACGTCACAGACACGGCCGTTCGCTCACGCGTCCAGCCGTTCTTCTCGGGTAGGAACGAAGACCGGACTCGAGAGAGCGGCGGAAATCGAGCCTAGGTTTGTCACGGTCTTGGGTAAACCAATTGGAAGCCAAGTTATTTTAATATTCTCTGTTGTATGAATGGATGCTACGCTTCAACTAAACTTCCGACTACCAGAGGCTGAATCGAATGGCATTCCAATTAAATTTCAGTTGAATGTTCTTGACACTAGCGATGTGCGTAGACTTGTTTTAGAACAACTTTGATCGCAGTATTCTTATCTCCTTTTTCTAAAAAGGCGTCCAAAATAGAGTAAAAATTCTTCGGTTTTTCTAATGATACGATATAAAATGGGTTTATGCCCCTTGCTGTTTCCTAATTTTAAGTGGAGACAAAGCACGTATGCAGATCACTTGAAGGTTACTTTCGCACGCTCTCGGATAAATTATTTGTTAAGCAAGTTATTTTAATATTCTCTTTATCAATAGATGCTACGCTTCAACGTACCCAGAGGCAGTACGCAACATATAAACTGTTTCCACAAATTCTGACTTATAATAAGCCTTATTGAAACGATTGATGAATTATCCTGGTCACTTTGAATGGTCACAGGATAAAGGAACTTAAAATTTAAATCCTAATTCATTATCTTGAACACTATGTTTCAATTCACATGTCTTCAAGAAAGAGCAAAACAATGATTTAGTGTACGCGTCATGCTTCGCAGTTCCTCACAGAGAGTAGTCAGATACTCTGTATTGTTTAATAATGATGCTCTGAAGAAGGAGCTATTCTTTAACGTAACTGACCCCCCAGAGGCTGGAGTACGCAAACATGAAATTCTGTTTCCACAAAATCTGACTTAAGTGTTCTTGTAATGATTAATGAAACCTTCTGGTCATTTGGAATGGTCACAAGATAAAGGAACTTAAAATTTAAATCCTAATTCATTATCTTGAACACTATGTTTCAATTCACATGTCTTCAAGAAAGAGCAAAACAATGATTTAGTGTACGCGTCATGCTTCGCAGTTCCTCACAGAGAGTAGTCAGATACTCTGTATTGTTTAATAATGATGCTCTGAAGAAGGAGCTATTCTTTAACGTAACTGACCCCCCAGAGGCTGGAGTACGCAAACATGAAATTCTGTTTCCACAAAATCTGACTTAAGTGTTCTTGTAATGATTAATGAAACCTTCTGGTCATTTGGAATGGTCACAAGATAAAGGAACTTAAAATTTAAATCCTAATTCATTATCTTGAACACTATGTTTCAATTCACATGTCTTCAAGAAAGAGCAAAACAATGATTTAGTGTACGCGTCATGCTTCGCAGTTCTTCACAGAGAGTAGTCAGATACTCTGTATTGTTTAATAATGATGCTCTGGAGAAGGAGCTATTCTTTAACGTAACTGACCCCCCAGAGGCTGGAGTACGCAAACATGAAATTCTGTTTCCACAAAATCTGACTTAAGTGTTCTTGTATAATGATTAATGAAACCTTCTGGTCACTTTGAATGGTCACAAGATAAAGGAACGTAAAATTTAAATCCTAATTCATTATCTTGAACACTATGTTTCAATTCACATGTCTTCAAGAAAGAGCAAAACAATGATTTAGTGAACTTGTCATGCTTCGCAGTTTCGTCACAGACAGTAGTCACAGACCGCATTGCAGTTATGTTTAATTTAATAATGACGCATACAATAGATGCTATGGCTTTAACGTACTCGACCACCAGAGGCGCAAACATGAAATTCTGTTTCCACGAAATCTGACTTAAGTGTTCTTGTAATGATTAATGAAGCCTCCTGGTCATTTTGACACTTAAGATTAAAACCTAATTCACGACCTTGAACACTATGTTTCAATTTACATGTTTCCAAGAAATGATTAAGTGGACGCGTCGTGCTTCGCTCAAAGAGAATCAGATGTACTTAGTTGTGACACAGCGGAAAAATGAGTGTGCGTGCGCCAACCTGCTTGCTCATTTCCATACTTATAATATACTCAACAAAATATGCAGCTTCTGATTGGTCAATGACGAGTGCATAAATAGGTTCTCAAATTGCACTAAAGGCTCGTGCAATTTTGAGAACTTTCAAAACATCACTCGTGCCCATAAATCACGAATTGCACTCGCGTTCATACGATTTCCTATACAAACACAATGGCGGCAATTCAAAATTCCCGGTATTTGTTTTCATTTCGCGTGGATAAGGCCGTCACGGAACAGATAAGGTTTTTACCTCGAAAACAATTCCGAGAGAGACTCTTCTTTCACATATTTTTTTTAGCAAACTAATTATCTTTACAACAATAGTGAATTTTTCGCTCGAAGTCGAGCGATCGTAAGTGAAACATGAACTCTTTGAGCTATGTTTTGGTCATTCTCGTCCCCAGGGGACGTCATAGTCGGGCATGCGCACTCATTTTGCCGCTGTGTCCTTAGTTGTCACGTTTAAACATACGTTCACGTTAATGACGCTTACTGTGTAGGGTGGGTGCCTGGAGGGAATTAAATATAGGTCCGGCACAGCCAAATGAGTGTAACGGCCGAATAGTGTTAACTTTTCTGATTGAAGATTTTTATGATGACATTGAGGAACATCAAGGTAGGGCGCGGGAAGGGGGGGGGGGGGGGGGGGGGCGTTGGTGTGACAGGGGAGACGGAAACCTAGGGAGCGGGAAGTCTACGGAAGGCGGGGAAAGAGAGGGTGGGAGCAGGCGGAATAGGCATCGAGGAAGTTCGCGATATTTTGTAATAGGAAAATGACAAGGATATGGAAACCACTAAGGGCTTATAAATTGGGCCTAATTTCTTCTCAGCGGTATACATTTTTCTTTCCGCCGTACTAACCTGCGAGCAAGCTAATTTTTCCGCGCTCTTATTCTTATTATAAAAGCAATATATAATTATAATAAGAACCTTCCCAGAATCCTTTGCAACTGGAATTTTTTCAATGACAAATAACTTTGTCAATTTGAGGCCCAGAAGGGTGAAGCACTACAAGGTAATAACACTTACCATAAAATAACTCTCATATCAAACTTAGTGCGATGACGTCGTTAGTCACGTGACCACGCCCGAAAATGCGTTTTTGTTTACTGTGAGAACAGGTCGCTATCAATTGAAAAGCAATCAAAGTAGTTAGCAAGACATTGAAATGGGGCATTTTGAAATGGCCATTAGACTTCTGGCATTTTAAATTTAAGGGGGCTATACATGAGAGCAAAAATATGTGGAAATTTTGTTCTGCGATATCTCATAAAGCGTAAGGTGTATAGCAACCAAAATCTACATGTGGATTGATGTTTATGTGAAGAACACGTTTTTGAACACGTTTCTTAGGTGACGTCATCAGTCACGTGACCAGATCGCTTTGAATATTTCAAATTGCTTTAAAAGTACATTATGCTCAATAAAACAGCAATTTATTGCAATTTATGTAATGAAATTTTAGTAAGGTTTGTTAAATAGGCGATTATTATTTTTTTATTAAAACATAACAAGGGAAAAATATTGCTTTTATGTTCCTTTTGTTTCCTGTTCAGCGAATTTTCAAGTTAAAATTAAAAGCAAACTTGTATCCGAGGTTTTGGCATGTCCTCTTTCAAAAACCGTGACAGTTTTCTTCTAAAACGCTCGCAATATATCGTAAACGCATTACTATGTGGTATAATTGTCATGAGGTGTCCTACCTCCCGTTGACAGTTGCTTGAACACGCGTGGAGACTGGTGTGGAACGAGACACTATTGTTATCATACATGACGTATTCTGCTTATGAGTAGTAAAAAGTTTCTCCGACAGCCGACAAATTTATGTGTTGCACAAGTCAAGTTATATATCAGAGCCACCAGTAAGTGTTTCATTCGCTGGAAAACCTTGGCCTACTCTGAACGTTTGGCGATATGTACCATTTATGGCTTGAACTCATTGTCGTTTACGTGAAAACGTCGGTCTATCGCGCATTACCGTTTACATGTAAGCAATTTTTCGTTATCGAGCCATTTTTGAGGGGAGGAGGCGGATGTACACAGGCTATAAACTCGAGGGAATCTGCATTAAGGAGCATTAAGGTAAGCTTAAGTTCAGAAACAGGTGTAAATAATAAAATGGAGATCGAGAAAATATCGCTTCGCTCTATCTCGAATTTACATGTGCACGTAGCTTCGTTTTCAGGTCATAATAAGTCGCTCAATGCATGCATGAGCTCGAATCAGAAGCTTATCACCTAGGTGATAAGCTTCTGCTCGAATACAATCGTCTTTAATAAAACAAGTCAAGTGCGTTTGTTTTAATTTATTTCTCCGATATATTTACCTTAACTTATATAAGCTTATGGCTACGATGTTTGATTTCGTTTTGATAGATACTGTGGGAAATGATTAAATTTAGTTTTACTCAGGAAACTAACTGCATGCAATAGCATTCCACGACAGTCGTATTTTTGTCTGCTCTCAGTGATGCTGCCTTGAAAATTATATTAGTTGCTCAATCGTACAGAGTTGCTGGGAGCTGTGTCGCCCAAGCTGGGTTCAATATTATTTTTGTCGCTTGACCGTTCTAAATCGTTTTGTCACTGGATTCAAAATTATTTTAATTGTCAGTTCGGAGTTGTTTAAGTTTATTTTTGCAGGACCATTTGTTTAATGTCATGCTAGTTGTAGCTTTTTTTTTGCCTCACATTGTGATCAAAATTATTTTTGACTCTGTGTATTTTTGTTGCTGGATATTTTTGAGCGGGGTTTTGTTGCTGGGTTTGCCCTGGCTTGACAACTATTTTAGCTGCTTTTATTTTAGTTGTTAGTTCCTCCAGCTAAGATTCCGTTTTTGCATGTGCCTAGTTTATGAGCCATAGTTAGCATAAATATAATTTTTACTTTTTGTAACCCTTCACACAACTTGCCTTTAAATAATAAAATACAGACACGATGGAGCAGTATACATTTAGATTGTACATGGAGAATAAAAGAATTTGCACTACAGTAGAAGCTCTCATAAGCGCTGCTTTCAGTAAAATGAAGGTTGGAAGTCGAAATCTAGCTGTCCATTTAATCAGGTTATTTGGATGAACTGGGAGGCTATGAATACTAAGGCCCAGTTCAGACGCCGTACCTCACATGAGCCAAATCGAATTCGATGAATTAAGTTCATGTGAGGTACGGCGTCTGAATCAATTCGGAACGGCTGAATCAATTCTTATCGGTTCAGCCGTTCTTTCCACCTGGCTCAGCCGAGAAAAACGGCTGTGGACCGGCTTTGATTCAGACGCCGAACTTCACATGAGCCGAAACAAATGCATAAATTATTATAATGTATTTTTCAATATAACAGCAATTTTCCCCTATTAATTTAAGTTCGGCCGAATTAAGCTCGGCGTCTGAATCAATTCAGTTGATCTAAATTAATTTGGGTCGGCCTAAATTTGAATTTGATTTGGCTCATGTGAAGTACGGCATCTGAACTGGGCCTAAGGAATTTCCCATGCACATTAATTGTAGTATTAATAATTTTTTTTCTGGTTCAATTTTTTTCATAGATTGAGGTCATGAAGTGTCTTATATATAATAGACTTGATTATAGACAGTGTGGATTTTACAGGTGAGAATGAAGAGCATAAATCGTAGGGAGCTTGCAATTTTTTTATACATGTATATATAATGTTTTGATTGGCGTGTTACAGTATCATAATGTTAATACATGAAGTATTGGTTAAAATTTGGGCATATGTTAAACCAAGGACACACTAGGAAGCTTAAAGTAACAAGTAATTCCAATCAGTTTTAACAGACCATTGATACATTTTTTCCATATACATAGTTTTTTATCCATCCCTATTATATAGCTTACATATGGGAGTACTCCCCCCCCCCCCCCCTCTCCCCCCCCCCCCCCCCGGCTCAGCCATATAACATCTTATCTATTTTTATTTGCTCTTTTCAAATTATTATATATTTTAAAATTTGCTTCATTTTGGTTTCACATACAACAGTACTACATGTATCAAATTCACTTTGAAGTTTTCAGAGCTATATTCATAATTTAGGGGAGTGTCATGTAAGGTTATTTTAATAAGCTGTGGGCTTATATCTGTTTTTTGCCCAAAAGGCGTTTTTGGTGGGCTTCGTTTTGGGGGATGGGGGTGTTTTCAAAACTTTTTTAGGTGTACATGTACATGTATAAAAGAATGAAAGCATAGTAAATAGATATCTACAGCTGTAGTTGAAAGTTTAAAACCCCTTGAAACATTTATCCTAGATCTAGAGCATATGTTGTCTTCTGGGGTGGCTACATGTACAATGTACATGTATATTGGGGTTCTTTTCAGTTACCGTTGTACCGGTGTACTGGTCTACCACTACAAACTTTGCCGCACAACATTCACTAAAATGCGTTATTGTTTGTCAGATTGTGTCTGTTTTCATTCAGCAGTCTCACCAGGCATTTTGACTGGTCGTATTAACGGGGTAATTTTATAAAGAAAATAACGACTGGGGACTCGAAAAGGTGGTCGTTGGTCGTAATAATGGGTGGTCGGATTAATGGGTTTTCAGATAAGAAAATGAGTGGGCTTTTG
Organism: Desmophyllum pertusum; assembly: GCA_029204205.1. Classification (NCBI taxonomy): domain Eukaryota; kingdom Metazoa; phylum Cnidaria; class Anthozoa; order Scleractinia; family Caryophylliidae; genus Desmophyllum; species Desmophyllum pertusum. The sequence continues at coordinate 236,502 of MU826875.1, read as the reverse complement.
TTCGGGCCACAAAAAAGTGGTCGTAATAACGGGGTGGTCGTATGGCAGGGTTCCACTGTATATAAAAGAATAAAGCATAGTAAATAGTTATCTATTTAAAAGTTGAAAATCCCTTTCATTAATTATCCTTGATCTAGAGCATAATAATTAATTCTATGTTCTCTTCTGAGGTGGGTTAATACTGGGTACCAGTATACTGGTCTATGGTTAATTACATTCTCTGCTTTGTTTTCTCTTCAGTTTTGTACTTCAACACCATTGTAATACACTTGTGATGTCAGGAGAATAATAAATTGATATTTGGTTTGAATATAATATATAATATATAAAATTGTTTGTTTTACTAATTCAGAGGGTGACACTTGATTGATGGTGTTGCAGTTAATCATGACACTAAAAAAAATTGTGGCCAGAAAAAAGGACCAAATAAATATTTGAAGAAAGATTTTTGAAATGTGGTGGTTGTCTGCTGTATTTAGATTTCATTGATCCTAAACAGTGTGATTTTAATTGAATGTTTAAAATGTTAAATGTTAGCACACGCTGTTAAAGTGTATTTTGCCCCTTATAAATATACATGTACATGCATGTGTAAATATTGAGCATGGTATGAAAAGTCAAGCCTTTGTTGGAAAATACATACTTTTGGTCTGATTCACACCAGTCTGACTCTTATGTCAATTCGTGACCTGTTAAAATTCAGGATATTCCAAATTTATTTTTCAAATCATGTACATTTTGATTTAAATTTATTTTTGTTTGATATTTATTTCCTTTTGTCTTTATTTTGTTTTAGAGCATGGTACTTAATGACAGTGCTAACTAATGACATTAAATCAAGAGAAAGGAAAATGAAAAATTTGTAATTTAAAAAATAAATTAGTCACAACATGATAATTTAACAGTGTCGAGTTACTGTTCCTTCTAATACTGCTACCATATTTTCAGAGTTTAACATTTGAGTGACTTAATCACTGGTGTTCTTTAGTATATTTTTTGTTCCAGGAATTTTGACATCACCATAATTCATATTCACTGATACTGATAGGCGCATGTAAGTTGCCGAGTCGCTTCATGTGAACCATTGATTCATTGATATAAACTGTACATGTACATGTAAGCTCTCATTTACCTTCATATGAGGCTTTTGAATCCACTATTCTGAGCTATTTACATATTTCTCTGACTGAATTTTTTTTAACAAATTGCATTACTGGGGTTTTTGATATACACAATTTAAACTCAGGGTTGTTGTCTGAGGGTGCATAATTGTTGGTTTGTGCTATACAAAGAACACTGTCAATTGGTTTTGTATCTACGATAATACATATATCTTATTATTAACCAAGCGCGAGAGCCGTACTGGGAGAATCTTGACAGTACAGATCGAGTGCAACGAGGTCCATACAGAAAAGACTGAGGGCCGATATCCGAATATCGCGGAAAATATACCCGCAAACAATTTTACTAACAAATTTGCATGATTTTCGCAATTTCTAAACCCCACTAAAACTAAAATAAGGGCAGTAGGTGGTATCATATTTACCATTTTTCCATTATGACAATTAAATTATATATTGCTTTTATTCCGGTTCCACTTGTAATAATAATAATAATAATAAAGCATTTATTTATACACGATATATTAAAATTACAGCCGAGCTGATGTGGTCGTGTACTTAAAGTAAAATAAAATTAAAAATTCCTAAGTATTTACAATAAAAGCTAAGTATTTACAACAATGGATTACAAATAAAAACTATTTACATATTTACAAGGAATTGAATTACAAATTAAACACTGTTTCTTATTCTTAATCTTTTGACATGAAGGATATGATGAAGATTGCGTGAACGCGCAGGTTCCGTGCCGAACTGTCTTTTTTTATAGGTTTTGCTTTTCTATTAATTTGCGAACTTTTGAAAGAACATGCAAAAACAACTGAATTTATGACACACAAATGACACGGTGGCGTCAGGGTTTTTGATTTGCTGGCCGAAAAAGCGTGCGGACAAAGTTCGTGACAAATTTGTGACGTATTTGTCAGCGATTGGGTTCAGTTTCTAATCCATATTCATGACAAATTATGGAATTTCAGCAAACCACGCTGGTCGTGGATGTGTGAAGATGTGTCGTCCTGCTGAAGACGAGTTTGTACTTTTGAAGGAAGAAGATGCTCGATATGCAAAGCTAGGAAAGATGTATTTACGCTATTCCAACCAAAGGCGAGCATTGCGCTTGGAAAATATTGCCTTAATGTCAGTGTCCACAAAGCTAAAATGGTATCGAAGTGAGTTAATACGTGCGCTTCTTTGTACTCTTGAAGGAATTGAAGATGCTTGATGTGCAAAGCTGGGAGAGATGTCTTTAGGATATTCCAACCGAAGGTGAGCATTGCATTTGGAAAATATTACTTTAATTTTGTTCAGAAAGCTAAAAGAGGCATCAAAATGTTAGCGAAGGGAGTAAACACGTGCGCTTGTTGTTCGGTTTGAGCGTCGCTTTGACTTGAAACTCGATAGAAATGCAGTATATATCTCTTGTTTCGTTTGCAATATAGCAAGAAAGGGTGGCCTTGAAGGGAGAGTGAATTAATTCTGTGTAAAATGTTAAGAGAAATTTCAGACTGTTTAGTGGTCAAACGCTGCAGTGAAGATTCTCAGCTTGGCTTTCAAATAGTCAGGCTGGAAACAGATCTATCGACCACGTGCGTGTTATATTTACATTTCTAACTGCGTAGCGTCCTAGCCACTCTTGTTGCATACTTTTAAGCGTTTGTATATATTTTTAAAAAAGTTTGAGCATTTTCTGATCACACAATTTCTATCTTCAGGAAAACTACCATCGTCAGAAGGCAAGAAGAGTAAAGAATCTGGCCAAGAGGACCAACTGGAATCACTGCATTAAGAAGAAATACTACAAAGATAAGAACTTTGAAATTGTTAAATAACTGTAGCAAAAATGGTGGCTGACTAACGTCTTGTAATTTGTAAAAGATTGTCGCTCTCGGCGTTATTCAGATGGGATTTATTGGTTGTCTGGCTGTATCAGTCGAGTCACCTGGGACTTGGAAATTGATATATTGATACGGTACTGTAGTTTAATATCAGCCACATTTTTGGCACAGATTGTTTTGCACACCTTGATCGTATAATTTCTGCTTTATCTCGGAAAAAATTGACGTAATTTACAATTTGCAGTTTAATGAACCTTGCCTCGCACAAAAACAAAGACAAATTTGTTATTCCGTGCCGCGGATTGCACATTCAAGGTATTTATTTTATGTATGCAAAACACTCTGTACTACGGTTACAACTTAGTTGATGCCGCATGCAGGAAAGTGATATTTTTAAGGTGGCACTATAAGACGAATGAGAGCTCGAAAAAAGACAAACTGACCAAGTGAAAAAACAAATTCGTCCAATTCGAATGCAACTGATGTTTGTCAAAATAATTGGAGCATTTTTTGTCAGAGGAATTTTTAATTTTGGGAGTCAAACAATACCACTTTGGTTACGTTACGTTGACGACACATTTCGTCTTTCACGAACACCTTAACGAACAAGACAGTACCGACATACAGAAAATGGATATAAGTGGTAAGCCGCGACAACAACAAACTACGGACGACTGTATACAGATACCCAACACATCCCAACGGATTACAGGACGACCTACTTCACACAAAGGTAAAACAATTGAGACTTTGACGGGACGGGCACAACTGGATTTCGACACACGAGACAACTAATGTGATCAAACCTTGAACGTGTTTTGACACGAGCAACTACAACGCCGATTTTGTTAAACGAAACACTCACCGAACTGCTGAACCTAACGAGACGAACAGAAAACAGATACCTGTAACTACAGCAACAATACCCCACATAATGGTATTACTGATACCATCGCGCGGATCCTTCAGTTTTACAATATCCGCGTTGCCCACAAACCGATAACTACGTTATGACATTTACTTACCAACGTTAAGGGCAAGGACGAATCTAACAACAGACAGGGAGAAGTGTACACGATAAATTGCTTGGTAACTTGCATTGGCAAGAGTGGTAGAAACCTGAACAAGAGACTGACTGACTCCAGAAAGCTGGTACACCAACGTAAAACGAACACCTCTTAAACCGATGTCAACAACTACCTGCACTTACAATCGACTAACATATACGACTTCAACAAAACAGACGTGTGAACTCGGTACAAATAGAATAAACCTATCACTGTTTACGAACTTTACACAACTCTTGACAACAATAACATGGAGATGATCACACTAGACGAACTACAGAACCAATTTGTTATGAAATGGGAAGCCAAAACTGATAAAGAACATCTTTATATTGATGTTTACAATACACTTGATGGTGCCACCTTAAAGATTCATTTTTAGGGAGCTTGCTATAAAACCCTGGTGTCTGGTTTGGAGGTTATGGGGAAGGATTCAGTTCGATAAAGTCAGAATTTACATTTCGATTGCGTTATATAAATCAGTTATACAGACAACGAAATTACACAATCAAAACAGATATCAAGTTTGATTGCATTTTTCTTTTTAAAATTCCTCTATTCATATGAAGTGTACACAATTTGAAACAAATCTCGTGCCAAATGTTGATTCGATTAAAAAAAAAAATAAAAACGCAAACAATTATTAAAGGCACAAATACGCGAATGAATAGTATATCGCTTTTCTTGAACACGTTTTTTTTGTAACTCTTTGTTCAGTGAAAACTTTTATGAGAACGAAACATCAACGATTTAATTAATTAAAAATTGACATTATTTTGCAAAATTGTCTCGGTTTATTCTTGAAAATTAACTTTTCTCGAACGTTTTTGTTCAGTAAGAACGTTTACGATTTTAAGGCGACAAAACATCAACAATTTTATTCATTAAATTTGGCCATTATTTTGTAAAATTGTCTTGTTTATTCTTGCAAATTAACTTCTGGTGCAACGCACGTGCTAAGCTAGGGCTAATCTAGGGAAATGAGACTTTTCATGTAAAAAACAGCTCGATCTGTTCAAACTACCTGTTTGTGTTATTTTAATTATACGATCTTTATCTTCCAAAAGACAAATTAACGAGATAATAAAATTGTTACATGCAATTTTAGACGATGAAATATGTTTTCATTTTTCGAGATTTCATTTTCCAGTAAGTGCAAATTTGTAGAAAAATAATGAAATCGAGAACAAATCAGCAACGATTTTATTCATTAAAATTTGGCATCATTTTGCAAAATTGTCTTGTTTATCCTTCCAAAGTAACTTCTGTTCTGAGCTAGGGAAATTCGAATTGTCATATAAAACAGCTCTATCTGTGCAACGTTGCTTTCTCCTGGCAAATTAACTTCTGGTGCTATGCAAAATAGAATTTTCAAATAAAACAACGCTATTTGTTCAAAGTATAGTTTTGTCTTTACTTGTGGAAATGTTGTTTTGGTATTCACGATAGCCGCCATGTTAGTTTTCCCATTATTAAACTTGAGCGCATCAGGATTTCTCTGAGGTGACAAACATTTGCTTGTGCTAGAGAAAATATTCTGAGTTTTAGATCATTTCGGCGCTTTTATAAAAAAAATAAAACTGCTTAGTCTGTTATTTTGAACCTTTTCTTCATTAATTATTGAAGTATTTCTGGTTGCAAGAAACACGTAGCTAACGAAAAAGCAACATTTTTCGACAGCGTGTTGACGCCGACTAAAAACCGCGAAATTCAAGTTAATTTGTAAAAGTTTCAATTGACGAACGAGGAGATTCAAGAAGTTTTACTTTTTATATTCAGAGTGGATTTGAAATTTGTAAAACATAACACAATGATTTCAGCGTTGACGTGCAATACTAAAATGCAAATTTGATGGTGTCGAAAGTACAATAGCTTTTATAGTGCGTCTTTGTGTTGAGAACCGGCTAAATGCAGCATTTTCATATGTTTCGGTTTGCAAGAAACTCGTTTCGCTAACAAAAATACAGAATTTGTGAGACAATGCTATTAAAATTAATGTGCGTGTTCACGCTGACGGCAAACCACGAAATTCAAATACGAAAAATTATACGTTGTTTATGTTTAGGTTGATTTGATATTTGTTAAAGAACACGATAACTTTAGCTTCACGTGCAGAACTGACATGCAAATTATTTCATGGTGTCGAAAGTGCGATAGGATTTTTAGTGCGTCTTCGTGTTCAAAAGCTAAATGGCTTTTGCATTTTTTTCGTATCGTTGTCTTTATACTGGTTTATATATACTTCTTTCGTTCTTGGTGGATTTAAACTGAACAGATCGCATGTATGTCGAGGGTGGGACTCGTAACAACGCTTATTTTGCGGCTTCTTGAACCAGGCATTGGGATTTATTGTAAACTCTTGATTTATTTACGTGTTAAGATCTTTTTGTGCCGCCTTGCAATCGGTGTAACACAGGACAAAGCGCTAATAGAAAATAAGAAGAAATTTGACTGAATTGAGTTGCTGATTTTCAAATTGCTGAATTTACAGTTGAAAAATTCGTTATAAAGATAACTCGTCTAGAATGTTATCGCTATAATTAATATAGAACAAGGAGTAATTAAATTGTATATGTTAGCTCTTGCAGCTAAAACCAAATTTAAAAGAGTTTGCTCCAACAATTTTCATTCTTGTTGACAACAAATTGCTAAGGCGCAATATCGGATAGATTATTTTGTCCTGTGTTACATTCGAGACTTAGCGGTTGAAAAATATTTTATCGCATGTATACGCCATCTCGTGCAAGAACTTTGAAAGTCTAAAACGTTTCGGAGGGATTAAAAATTTTATTTGGAAAAAAAGTGAACTTAAAATATCTTTCTCGGCTTTTTAAAAGGGGTTAGAAAGAGATTGGCTGTTATTTTCAATTTTTTTTGCACGAGGTGGCGTTTTAAACATATTTTGCCAAAAATTGTAAGGGAAGCCATTTTGAATTTTTTGACGAGAATGTTGCCAGGGGAAACGCTGTGCAAAAAAAATTAATTTTCCCGCCAAAAGACTTAGTATATACAGAGAAGATTTTTCTAGACACCTTTTTAATTGAAATCAGTTAACTAATTAAATAATATTTGAGGTAAATAAAAGTTATTGTGACACAAAAGACTTGTTGTTTGTAGTTAATTTATTGATATTCTTATTAAAGATAATAAAATATCACACAAAAATGTTTACTTTATTGACTCAACTTTATTGTAATATGATTAAACAGACAAGACGAATAAATATATGTTTTATTGACAATATATAATAACAGTATATATTAAACAATTGGATATTCTTGAAAAAATTTAAAAAAAATTGGCGCATGCGTATTTTGGGCGCCGTATTTTTTCTAAGTCTTTTGGCGGGAAAATTAAAAAAATTCAAACAGATGTTAACAAGAAGTAAATAATTTAAAAAAAGTTGGCGCATGCGTATTTTGAGCGCCCCGTATTTTCTAAGTCTTTTGGCGGGAAAATTTAAACTGTTTAAACCGATGTTAACAAGGAAACAGGAAACAATTTTTACGAAAAAAATTAACATTACAGTGGTTATAAAAGTTGGCTTAATTATAGCAATACATTTCTTCAACTGAAATTCTGATTTCACAAAAAACCTAGAAATGGCTCCAAATATTGTCCTTGATTAACGAAAATAGTCTGAACTCCGCATGGAGTGGTCTTCAAAAATAAACTTCAGCGGCGATCCTTTCTTAGAAATCTTCCAAAAAATTCGTTAAGGTGGCTCATCTCTGTTTTGCAACGGCATACCTTCCCTAATGTGAACGGCTGATACTTCGCTGTCAGAGCACCATCTGACTAGCTACTTCACTACTTTACTAGAAATAGAATGAACTTTCCAAAAAAGTAGTTTTGATTGGCATCGGTGTTACCATAGCAACGCAGCGATGACGTCATGCATTTTACATATGACCATTTTTCTCGACATCTAGACGTAAACTTTTAAAACCACCTTATGTTCCTTGAAGCCTAGATGTAGTTCTTCACGATTAAGAATTTTAAAAAATTATATGAGAGCGTTTTGGAATAAAATGCGGTTGAATATTTTCATTAAAAAAAATTAAATATTCACCTTACGTTTGTTTAATTCGTCGATACCAATGTCTTCTTAACTGATTGAGGTACTGTTTTTACCACATATTATACCTGTGACATAGGACTGTTTTCTGTCAGAGTTTCTTCGAAATTGCTTCATTCGATTTCATTTCATGTAGACAGAAGTAATCCCTGCTAGATTCGCATTTTACTCAACGTAGTAACATATTTGTCACGGAAGCTGTAATTAAAAAACTAGTCGATACATTTTTTTTAATTTTTTTTGATGCGAAGTTTAACATCTATTACGCTTTCTCTGGAATTTTCAAGTGGATTGAATCATTTTAAGGGTACGAAATAAAAATACAAATACAAACACTTTTACATTCATCCGCACAATCGTTTTTGCTATATTATTTGTTGACAGCTGATCTCTTTCAGAAATTTCTCTTTTGTCTATATTCAGGCATATTTGTGTGCGCCTACGACGCTTGCTTGCAAGGTTTCGTTGCTCCAAAAACGCCGCTCGTGGAAATTAACATAAATCTGTAGTCACGCAGAAAATAAACTTTTTGGACAATAACATAATCGTAAAAATGTAAAAACTCCTTCGATTATCCACATTCTGCATTCATTTGTAATTGCATAAGAACTTTGCCACAACAATCAAAATAATATCCGTCCATGAAAACAACGCACTGCTTCCGCGGTAACTAATATATCAATTATAATAACGTTACATCTGGCTGCGTGACCCACTCATATATGTTGATTATCGGTGAAGAAAATCATTTTCACGAGCGACGTGTCATCAGCAGCGAAACCTTGCAAGCAGGCATGGTAAGCGCACACAAATATGCCTGAATATAGACAAAAGATAAATTTCTGAAAGAGATCTGCTGTCAACAAATAATATAGCAAAAACGATTGTGCGGATGAATGTAAAAGTGTTTGTATTTTTATTTTTATTTCGTACCCTTAAAATGATTCAATCCACTTGAAAATTCCAGAGAAAGCGTAATAGATGTTAAACTTCGCATAAAAAAAAATTAAAAAAAATGTATCGACTAGTTTTTTAATTACAGCTTCCGTAACAAAGATGTTACTACGTTGAGTAAAATGCGAATCTAGCAGGGATTAAATCTGTCTACATGAAATGAAATCGAATGAAGCAATTTCGAAGAAACTCTGACAGAAAACCGTCCTATGTCACAGGTATAATATGTGGTAAAAACATTACCTCAATCAGTTAAGAAGACATTGGTATCGACGAATTAAACAAACGTAAGGTGAATATTTAATTTTTTTAATGAAAATATTCAACCGCATTTTATTCCAAAACCCTCTCATATAATTTTTTAAAAATTCTTAATCGTAAAGAACTACATCTAGGCTTCAAGGAACATAAGGTGGTTTAAAAGTTTACGTCTAGATGTCGAGAAAAATGGTCATATGTAAAATGCATGACGTCATCGCTGCGTTGCTATGGTAACACCGATGCCAATCAAAACTACTTTTTTGGAAAGTTCATTCTATTTCTAGTAAAGTGGTGAAGTAGCTAGTCAGATGGTGCTCTGACAGCGAAGTATCAGCCGTTCACATTAGGGAAGGTATGCCGTTGCAAAACAGAGATGAGCCACCTTAAGTTTGTTTTCTACCTCTGATTAAACTGACGAGTGCTATTTTACTTGTCTTGTCCCTGGTTAAACTTGTTTTCCACTTGATTGTTTGTCTTCACTGTGTTGATTCTGGCAAGAAGCTTGTGAGCAGCAAACTGCAAGAAAATAAAAAAAAATATCAATCAACAAATGCAATCATACTGAAAGTCGCTACATGTGTATTCTCAACATCAAGCAACTCGTCTTTGGGCTTTTCAGACGCATAAACTCCGTGAAATCGAGCCAGAAGAGAGAAAACTATTGTCATCGAAGAACTAGCGGCTAGCTAGTACGATGCATAAAGCCCCTTCCACACGAGCAAGTTTTCCTTGACAAGTTTTCACTTGACAATTTTTCCTTGCTCTTGTGGAAAGGAAACAAGGACACTTGTCAAGGAAAAAATTGCCAAGTTTCCCTTTCCACACGAGCAAGGAAAAATTGTCAAGTGAAAACTTGTCAAGGAAAACTTGCTCGTGTGGAAGGGGCTTAAGCACTATTACTGAAATAATCCAACTGCTAATTGAGTCGCACATAAGAGGCGAATCTTGGGCGTGATTAACAGATAAACGACTAAACAATCATATGGTGACAACGATTAACTAAATACATGAAATCTAAGAAATACGGGAACTAAATAAGGCCACTTGCGTTGCTGTTTTCAAAACACGAAGATCTTCGAAGCTATCTAATTTCCATTTTAGTTTTGCACGTGGAGGTTAGAACTTTGCATAATATATATATATAGCTATTTTTAGTAACAAAATGGCGGAAAATGCAAACTTCTATACACCATAACTTTCGATTGGATCAACATATTTCAGATATTTTTTCAGTTTCAGCATTCTTGTGGCATGTTCTTTCAGAAACTGTCATCAAATGTTCCATAATATTTTATTTGAAAAACAAAAAACATACGATTTTTTAGAATGTTGAGTTCTATATTATTGTAAAATTTCAGGTAGCCTGCATTAAAACGTGAAAAATTGAATAAAGGTGAGTGTTTTAGGGTCACTTTGTGCCCACCGTAATTATTGTGTTTATTTACCTATAGCGATATTTCTCGTTACGTCACCTATTGTTATTAATGTGCCAACCAGAGAACTATTGGCTGTTGAAACAAAGAGTTCTTTTATTAACGGTTGGCAAATTTGAATAACAAAACAAATTTGACGTAATGTTGATCAACAGTGAACACTCCTATTTCAAATCCACTCAGTTTGAACATAAAATCTTACAAATTCAAAGGCAAATTTGTTTTCAGTACTCAATTTCTGATTTCACACTTAGCTACGATTTTTAAAAAGCAATCTTGAAGTAAAATTTGAATGTTTTCTATACCTGATTAAAGTTTGTCTTTCACTTGATAGTCTTTCTTTCCTTGGTTAATTGATTCTGACTTGAAGACTTGACTCGGCGACCAACCTGCATGAAAATAATAAAAACCAGAAATCAATAAATGCTATCAATCTAAAACAATAGGCCTTTCTCCAAAATGGCCGCCGCAAATTCAAAGTGATTAAAAATATACTGAACGGAAAATCAATACCAGCACCTGAAAGACCACATTTCGTTTAGTGATCGTACGAAATTTCGTTAGGTTAAATGTAGGTTCTACCTGAGTCGAGAAAACGGAAGTGGAAAACTGGAAAATTTAGAGACGTTTGTATGACTGGGGGTATACGCCATACCCCTGAAAATTAAGCTGAAAATACCAAATTTGGCTAAAACGGCGTGTCTAAACTTGGTTGCCATGGATACATCAAGTAACGCGATCAAATAATTGACACACCGAAATGTTCCCAGATAATTTTTTTAAGAAAAGCCATAAGGTTTGGCTACGATTGCTTGAATTCTCTTTAAGTACGATAAATTTGAAATCAGCGCGGGCACTTTCAACCTCCCGGGGGGGGGGGGGGGGGGGGGGGGAGTACTCCCTATATAAAAGGGCCCCCCCCCCCCACCCAGGCAGGATAGGGTTAATTATTCTTCGAGCGAATTGTCACCATTTATTCCCCTGTAAAAGGATCTTTTCAATGACAACATATAATTTTAATTTTACTTTATTACACGGAAAATTTCTCAACAACAACAACAAAAAACGTTTATTATATTTGCCAGATCCTGTTTCGCACAGAAGAAGGCACAATTATTCAGAAGAAAAAATGTCTTATTCTTGTTCAAATTTAAAGAACGTGTAAATTTGACTGACAATGCAATATTCACCTTGATTTAAACTAATCAACTAACCTCATCAGACATCATCCTGAAGTTGTCCTTATCTTCCATATTCAATTTTCCCATCCAACGCTTGAAATTTTCCTGAAGAGAAATAAGTATTACGCGAATAAAAGCTGGGTAACGTGCCTGTTATTTTTTAAATCATTACAAAACAGTGTCCCGAATTTTTTAGGTCTAACATCAGTTTGAAACTTTACAGTACGTCTCAATAGTCTCCAGTCCCCTCACAAATACCGGCTAAATGGGTTTAAGGAGCATCCAACGAACATTTGTAAATAAATCAAGGGATGGAATAAGTGTGCCGGATTAAACAAAACTTGAACTTCTTTCAGTACCAAAACGTTTTCCCTATTGCTCAGTGGGACCTGTCTATAATGAAATACATCACATTTGGAAGATAAGGAGCTCCTGACTTGTCCTCAGAATGGCTGAAGTTGAGGGAGGGGGGCGGCTGCATGTACAATCTGGTTGCAAGCCACAACAGTATCAACACGAGAATGGTCACTTTTGTCTTCCAGAAAAAACGTCTGGTGCGCTATGACGAGTATGTTAAATTGAGGCATATCTTCAAGGCGTTGTCCCTTTTCTAACCAGGCTTACATCTTCATCTACAACTGACTCGCAAAGATGGATATTGATAACACACAACACGAACCTTTGGTTTGAGGAACACCACTCAGTATTCAAATGTCCATGTCATTCTCCAGCCGTAATGACATCGTGTGATCAGTTTTGTCTTGATAATAAAATATAGTGTGATATTTAGATAAGGCTGACGTATCTGTTTATTACATATAACAAATACCTCCTCGTAGTTTACAAGTTTACCCCAATGATGCCAAGAATTTCCCCAAGAAAGTGGGAGAGTGGAAGGAAAAGTTAACTTGACACCTACGTCTCTCCCTCCCCCTTGCTCACCCCATCGATTCTGCAGCTTTGAATTAGAGATAAGTGTCCATAAAAACTGGGGTATCAATACAAAACAGATACTGACGTAAACATGATAGGGCTATTCTTTGATCAAACTGAAGATAGGGTAATCTAAGGGCATCCAACGAACATTTGTCAGAATTAATCAAGTCATGTTCACTGGTCAGGCAAATAACTAGAACTGATGAACATTTTTCGTCCTGTATATATCTTTCAGGCAGCTATAACTGAAATCTGGTTTCAAGCTAGTATTAATACAAGCACAATGATGGTCTCTTCAGTTCCCAGTAAATAAAATTTCAAAAACTACCAGCCAGCAAAACGTCTCGTGTGGAACGAGTATTTTGTAAAACATTTTCAAGGTGTTGTCCCTTTTCAGATCAGTCTACATCTGTATACAACTAGCTCGCAAAGATGGGCGGGAATATTGATTATATTAAGACGAAATCCATTAGAAAATCGAGTAATATTTCTGGCCAGTGGACAAAAATCCTGTACTACGACGCCATAAGCTTTCACGCTTAAACTAGACATTCATGAGCCGTACCATAACGGTATCCACCAAATAATATAACTCCACAATCCTTAAATTGCTTTCCGCCTTGAGTTCCTCCCGTGAATGGTTGAGTCATGAGAGGTGGCAGCCATGTTTAACAAAAACTCTGCTGCCACCAGTCTCATGACTCAGCCAATTCACGGGAGGAAACTCAAGGCGGAAAGCAATTTAAGGATTGTGGAGTTATATTATTTGGTGAATACCGTTATGGTACGGCTCATGAATGTCTAGTTTAAGCGTGAAAGCTTATGGCGTCGTAGTACAGGATTTTTGTCCACTGGCCAGAAATATTACTCGATTTTCTAATGGATTTCGTCTTAACACCAACCTGTTGTTTGAGGAATACCATTATCCTGGTGTGTTTCTGTCCATGTCAATCAAGAGAACTTTCTCCAGCCGTATGACATCGTGTAATCAGTTTTGCCTTGATGAGAAAATATATCGTGATGGTTAGATTAGGCTGACACAACTGTTTATTACATATATAAAGGGGTGGACCATTTAACTTCTGAGGCCTAGAGGGGGGTGGGTGATTTTGACAAAAAATATCCTCCAAGCACACTTGTACCAAAAACATTCGTGCACACGACCACTGCCGAAAAAAAATTTCCTGCAAGGCACTACCTGATGGGCTGACACACACAACTTCAGAAAAAAATATCATGCACAAACATGCCCCGAGAAAAAAATGTCTTACGCATGAACGTGTTTGAAAAAGAAAAAATCGCGCCTATACCAAATACCCCCCTCCCCCCGTCAGAAGTTAAATGGTCCACCACTAAGTAATACCTCGTAGATTGCATGTTTTCCTTACTGATATGTCTCCCCCCCCCCCCCCCCCCGCTGCCCTCCCCCTGTATACTCCATCGCTTTTGCAGGAGCTTTGAAGGAAACTCATCGTCATCATCACCATCATCGCTCTTGGCGCCAGTAGGCGCATAAGGTCGCAAGGAAGGAAGGGAACTATCGGAAACGTATATCGAAACAAACAAGTAAACGGTGATGATTTATTTCGCGCAAAAACAAAACAAAAAAGGAAAGAAAATTTGTTGTAGAAAACGAACACATGACGCAGTTATTCAGGCTAAATTAAATCGAATTCAGAAATATATATTTTAAAGTTTTTGGTTTCAGCCTTTTGCCAAAATTTAAAGGCACTGTAGCACTACGATGCGCATGTGCAAGTTTGACTGACAATGCATCATAATGATTTATCAAGGACGTAAATGCAGTAGTAGATTATATATTATTTAGACAGTGGATAAAGCATAAAGTAGCGGTAACAAAAAAAAAACTACTAATAACAAACTGGTCGAAAATCTCGTTGTTTGCCCCTCGCAAATCGCGTGGCTTATTTAAATTATGGAAACCAATATGGCGACTATTGTGAATACGTTCAATTATGTGCAATAACTTGTGCAATATGTGTAATAAATATTTCTGAAGAAAGTATAATACCAGTTTTCTTTGATATTTTAGGAGTAAATTTCGAGGGCAACTACAAGGAATAAAACAATGTATATGTTGATTACCTCTCAAGAACGGCCGTAACGGAAATGAACTTCTTCGACATTGGATGTCCATTCAAGGCAACGTTCTTGTAAGGAATAACCGGCCAACACTCTCTTGTTCCAGGCCTCGTACGTCTACCATGACGATGTGGACGATTTTCGAGGTAGCAACGTTGAGTTGGCAGTATTTCTTTGCCCCAGAGTAACTCAAATGATCATCAAGTATATCGTCGTTCGCCCGCTCTTTCCACGTGCTAAATGGCTCAATAAAGACGAATAAATGAATATTAATGTTAAAATTAATCTGTAATTCAAATTCAATTCCGAAATGACTAGGCGATGTTCATGTCCCCGAACGGTTCCTTTGAAATGAAAATTTCACAGGTATTGTGTTTCAACTTCCACTGGGGAATAATGTGCTTTTTTTACTGGTGACTACAGGAAAACAATTAGGGAGTGCTGGATAGGTCATTATCAATAAAATAACTTGACAGTTGACAAAATATAAAAGCCAAGTGATGCTCAATATTAGGGGAAAATATTTACTAAATTAGCGGACTTTGTCACTCAAGGAGCACTGCCCAGAGCCGGCCGAGCCATAAAACGCCGTATCTACAAAGGAAAGCTTGCTGATATGTTTTTCTTTATCAGATTTTATCATTTCCATGACATCTGATGGAAATACATTTCTATATTTCGATATCATCTGCGAGCAGTCTCTATTTTTCTCTAAAGTCTGGCTGTGAGGCGAACGCGCGATTTAATTTGTTCGCTTCCTCTCGCGCCCACGCAACGCGTTCGCCTCACGGACTTTAGCGAAAAATAGACTGCTCGCAGTCTAGATATCATCTTGATAATACGTATTTTCAAGTTTGAAACACTAGCAGCCTGAGTAAACTCAAGATTAACATATGCGCGGGACGTGACTATCTGAAGTAAGTGGTGTTGTGTTACAATGTCAGCCGTTGAGAATTAGACGCCCCCCCCCCCCCCCATGTGAAAGGAGCGGGGATGCTCGTCGTCTCTTTTAAGGGTATAAATTACGGATTTTGGTCTCACTTAGATAGCGCCAAAAAATTTTAGCCATCAAGGTGTCGTTTACTTGCGGTTACACGCGAAGAAATTAAAAATAGCCCCGTCATATTGTGTAAGTGTCTACACCGACAGGCATTAATACTGGTATCTATTTGGGGAAATAAAGGCTTGAGTCACGCCAGAATTGATATCCTTTAGGCGGTTTTAATCGAATTCAACCGGCCTCAATAAACGGAGGGTGTAAACGAGGTTGCAGGTTGCAGGTTGATCAAAAACAAAATTAAAAATGAATAAATAACAAAAAATTTTAAAAAATTATAACAAAAAAAATAATTAATTTTAATAAAAATTATATAAGAAATGAAGTCTTTTTGTGTAAAAAAAGCAAAAATCAGAAAGATTATCTAGGAAGATTAGAAACTGGACTGGACTCTTCGTATGGCGAAATTTGCGGAATTCCAAAGTTGCCCAGAAGACTTCCGAAGTTTTCCGAAGATGACTTGAAGACATCACGAAAATGTCCGAAGACTTCCGAAGATTTCCGCAGAAGACCCGAAGATTTTAGAATACTGTCGCAAGCTCTCGCAAGCGACGACCTCGGGAATTCGAAAAAGTGGTCGTAACTAGAGCTGGTCGCTTACAAGATGGGTTGTCGCAAGTGACCACGCGCTGAAACAATAGAAAGCTGGCCCATGCCCTTGCGAAATGTCGAAAGCGAATGTACAGGTCACGCATCCACAGAGATTTAAAAACGTTCTTATTCAGATGATTACGAATAATGCAACGTCTCATAATCAGCCAATGTAATAATTAAGTATTTTTCTAGTATTTAGTAGTATTTTCTATATGTAAATGTTTTTAATTTATACGTATTTTCATAAAAGGGAGTACAGTTTCAAGTGGAACGAAAAGTTCTGTTCCTCTCTCCCGCCACCGTATTTTTAAATTTTAAATTGTTGACTTTTATTTAACTGTAGATTATTTGCTAAGTTATCATGGCGGAAACTCATTAACTAAACTAAACTAAACTAACTAAACTACAACTAAACTACTAACTAAACTAAACTAAACTAAACTAACTAAACTAAACTCAAAACTAAACTAAACTAAACTCAAACTAACTAAACTACAACTAAAACTAAAAACTAAACTAAACTAACTACAACTAAACTAAACTAAAAACTAAACTAAACTAAACTAACTAAACTAAACTAAACTAAAACTAAACTAAAACTAAACTAAAACTAAACTAAACTAACACTAAACTAAACTAACTAAACTAAACTAAACTAAACTAAACTAAATAAACTAAAACTAAACTAAACTAAACTAAATGTGTAGCAGAACAACGTGTCGCTTACGAGAGCTTAAAAGCAAGGAAACAACCAGTTGGTAATTCCCAAAAGTGGCCCGCGGTCGCTTACGGATGCTGGGCGAACAGAGTTTGAGTGACAATTTAAACGGGGTTTTACAATGGTGGTCGTAACAGCTAGAGCTTGGTCGCTTACGAGAGTGGTCGCAAGGAGAGCTTCGAACAAAGATTTCCGATGATCACCTGAGGACTTCATTCTACTAATTTTGCCCTTTATGTTATAAAAAGTAATCACACTTCTTTCCTCGTAAAATTAAGGATCATACGTAATATCAATTGTGTTGTCAGAATTTGCAGATATTGCCCGTCGTCGCTACCCGACTCGTGCAATTGGAAAACATACGTGATATTAAATCGTTAATTTTTACTCGGCCCCATTTGATCACTGCGAGAACACCTGAAACGGTTCGGCAAATTCTCATACCCATACTAAGAGCTAAGAGTCAAGGCAAATCTTCCAAGATAATCTTCTGAGGTTTTTTTTTCTTACACAAAAAGCGACACTTTTTTATTCAATTCATATTCAATTTTACTATTATTAATGATTATTTTTTTATCCAATTTTTTTAAGTCTTTATTATTATTATTATTTTAATTTTTTTATTTATTTTCAACCTGCAACCTGCAACCTACAGTTTACATCCTCCGCTCAATAAAGTTAAAATTTGCTCTCCTAGCTTTCAATAAAATAAAGAAAATGTAGTCGCCTTATTGTCCAAAATAAGCTTCCAAATTAGGGGTCGCGGCTTATACATGGAGTTTTATGATTACTCACCTTGTCTGTTTCCTGTTGTCCTTTTGGGCTATTTCCAATGCGGTGGTCTTTTCTTACTTTGATAATAAACGCGGGAAAAGGTAGAAAAAAAAATGTCTCGGCCGTTGCTTTGAATCACGCCTGTTATTGGCTTAATTTGGAGAAAAGGTTGAAAATAAGTTTTTAATAAAAAAATTAAAAAAAGGGAAAAAAGGATTATATGGCGTTCATGGTTCGAGTGTCCGCTATGTAAAAAACCACTTGGTTAAAGTTTTTAGTTTTTGTCTAACAGAAAAAAACAGACATTTTAACAACTATTATATAAAACATTATTGGTGGGGTTCAGAGCCGCCTCATTTTTTTCAGAAATTGA
Organism: Desmophyllum pertusum; assembly: GCA_029204205.1. Lineage (NCBI taxonomy): Eukaryota > Metazoa > Cnidaria > Anthozoa > Scleractinia > Caryophylliidae > Desmophyllum > Desmophyllum pertusum. Next base: position 218,017 of record MU826875.1, on the reverse strand, counting down.
AAGTGCCTCAGAACTCCACCTACATAATCTTTTTTAAAATTGTAAACAAATGTATGTTTGTGTCGATTAGGCAAAAATATATCAAAAAGAGGAACTGTACCCTGAGTAAAATGAAAATGATGGTATATTTTAAGCTTGGTAGAAATATGAGAAAAGATATTATTCAGTCAGTCGACACAAGCTACTCACTGATTAGTTTCTAAGCTTATAAGCCTAAAAGCGTCAAAAGAAGGGTAGGTTTGACTTCTTTTGTGTTGTCATGGCAACCAATTTTGAAAGGTCTCATTTGGCTCACTGGCCAAAGTCTGTAGACATTTATTAAAAAAAAAAATGAAACTTAAAACATTTATTGGTGTCAGCTGTGATAACAAGGCAAAGACAGAAAAGTGTAAAGTATCACAAGCCAAAACAGATTCCTAACAAAGCCAAAAACAACCACTGCGTGCTCCTCGACTTACCATAGTACACCAATGTTTCAGGCTAATATTATCTTCCTTATTAAACAGGAAAATGGAGGACTGTATGGGAGGAATCTTGACCGTGGTCTGTACCAAGATCAAGGTCAAGATTAACGATGTGTATTACATGGCCAAAACCCAACACGAAATAAAAATGATGACCAATTATTTTATTTTTTGTCTTAGAAAACAATCAAACCACATGGCCTCGTGGCAATCATGCATTTAGCCAATGCGTTCCCAAGAATTGTCGTTACCCTTGTTCCAGCGGTGGAGCGGACAACAAGGACCTCTAAGATGCGCAATTAGCCGGAAGTCCAAGAATCTTTATTGTACGTTATTTAAAAACATGGAGTCGAAACCCATGCGCAGTAGAACCGGTAGTTCCGAGAATCCTGGTCATGGCGGATCGCTTCCCCACAGAGGTTCTTGTGGCTGCTCCACCGCTAGAACAAGGGTAACGAGGACTCATGGACTATACCATGACCACCACAATGACTACCAAAACTACCATGACCACCACCATAACTACCATGACCATCACCACGACCACCTGAAAAAAATATCATGACCACCACCATGACTACCATGACCACCATAATGACTACCATGACCAATACATTGACTACCATGACCATCACCACGACTACCATGACAACCACAATGACTACCCAAACCACTACCATGACTACCATACCTACCATGACCACCACCATGACTCACCATGACCACCACCATGATTTACCCATGATCACCACCATGGACTAACATTACCACCACCATGGACTACCATGACAACCACAATGACTACCATAACCACTACCATGACTACCATACCTACTATGACCACCACCATGACTGCCATGACCACCACAAGACTATCATGACCACCTATGGACCTACCATGACCACCATGACTACCATTGACCCACTACCATGGACCACATGACTACGATGACCACCACGACTACCCCCATGACTACCACTCATGACCAGCCATGACAACTACCATCGACTATCATGACTACCAAGGACTAAAATAACCAACTACCATGACCACCACCATGACCACCCACCATGACCACCCACCATTGGACCACCACCATGACTAACCACATGACTAACAACCAACAACCAAGTGAATACCACCGACCACCACCAAGTGATTACCACCCACCAGTAAGTTACTACCACCGACCACCCAAGTGGACTACCCACCAACCACTAAGTGACAACTACCGACCACCAAGTGACCTAACACCGACCACCAAGTGAACTACCACCAACTTCCAAGTGACTACCACCGACCTCCAAGTGACTACCCACCGACCTACCAAGTGACTACCCTGCCACCGACACCAAGTGACTACCACCCACTACCAAAGTGACTATCACCGACCACCCAGAGACTACCACTGACTACCAAGTGATACCTATCCACACCGACCACCAAGTGACTACCCACCGACCACCAAGTGGACCACCACCCGAACCACACCAAGTGCACAAACCACCGATCACCAGCCAAGTGGACTACTTCCGGACCACCAAGTGGACTACCACCGACCACCAAGAGTGACAACCACCGACCACCAAGTGGACAACCACCGGACCACCAAGTAAAAACCCCCAAAAAAACTGATACCACCGACCACCAAGGACTACCCACCGACCACCAAGGTGACTACCACCGACCACCAAGTTGGACAACCACCGACCACAAAGTGACTACCTCCGACCACCAAGGGACTACCACCAACCAGCAAGGTACTACCGACTTCGGACCACAAAGTGACCTACCACCGACCACGAAGTTTTTACCAACCACACACACCAGCCAAGTGACTTACCGACCGAACCACCAAGGTTGGACTACCACCGACCACCAAGTGGACTACCCACCGACCACCACGTGGGACTACCATCTTGGCGACCACTGTAGTTGACCCCTAGATGAAATAACCACCTACCAACCAAGTTGGACTATCCACCGCGCCCAACAAGTGACGTACCACCGACCACCATTCAAGTGAATACCCTACCGGACAACTAGCGACTACCACCGACAAACTTAAGCGACTACCACCATTACCACCAAGTGACCTACTTAACGACCACCAAGTGAACTACCACTGGACAACAAAATGATTACTCACAAAAACTTTCCTTAGGTTTGTCTTCCACCAAAACCACCAAAATGACTTACCACACCGTACAAAAAACCAAGTGGGCTACCCCCGACCACCAAGTGGACTAGCATACGACCACCGAAGTGACTACCCACTACCGACCACCAAGTGACATACCAACGAACAACCAAGGTGACTTACCACCCCACTACCAACTGACTACCACCGGAAACCAAGTGGACTTAACGCAATCAGACCCACAAGTTGACTACCCACCGACACACCCAAGAGAATACCAACGACAACAACCAAGTGGACTACCACCCATCTAACGAAGTTGACCTAACCACCCACACTCAAAAAAAAAAAAAAAAACCTTGACATAACAACGACAACGCAAGTGACCCTAAACACCCACTACCAAGTGAACTACCACCCCAAGGCAAAGGGATGAGGGACACGCACGCGCCCCCCCGGGCTCTGGGAACTAGATTGTAAAAAATAAAACGGTAAAAAAAAACAATGTCGGACTGAATAGAGGAAGCTTTGTATGAAATGTAATAAATATTGTTTTGACTTTAACCGCTTTAAATTTTCCCATTTCTTTGTCCACCTGTATCAATCGGATTCTGGCATTTGAACCACCGATGAACCGTTTTCTGACACAAAAATCACCATTTTTGAAGGGCTTATTCTCCTCCACGGTAAAATGCGTTTTTTGAAGAGGATCGTTTTCCCTTGAACTACCAACAGTAAAAAATGACAAGAATAGCAATTCCCGGTCAAAATCACTGAAATCAATCTTCTCAAAAATGGTGATCGCAAGTAATCCACAGCGCTTGAAAATTTCACCCGTAATCAATCGAAAGTTTACTAGCTAAACAAGGTCATCCACGTGATTTAAAACGATTTGTCCATGGAACTTGTTGGATTCCCACCAACCGGTAAAAATTGGCCTTTGAAGTCTTCTGGCTTTTTTTTGTTTTTTTTTCCAAGTTCCCCCATGCCTTAAGAACAAGGCGCGGGAGAAAGGCCGTTTTTAGCCACCTTCAAGTGGTAAAAGGTCTTTTCTTTTCTCCTCACATCTGTAGGTTTTCGTGAAAAACATTCGCCATATTGATCTCCATTTCACCTTTGGTAAAACCTCCCTTCTTTTTCTCCCCAGGAACTTTTTTTGAATATAAAGCTTTTTCCGAGTAAAGAACTTATAATGAAAGGAAAATTCCCCCTGCGGGAAAAATTACAAACATAACATTAATTTCCGGGAATTGGTCCCGTAACGAATTCGAGTTTAACGGAGTTTCATGTAAGGTCATTTCACTATAAATAACCAAATTAAAAAACAGTCAAAATGATATTGTAAACGAACAGACCGAAAAAAATAATTAAGCCTTGTGAATTAGCTTTTTCCCGGCCTGAGGAGAATCACGCTTTTGGCCGCCATAGTACTCATATTTTTTGACCGCGCGCCATATTGGGTTTTTCTTTTGTTATTATGTGTGAGGAAAGCCGCGTAACCGCTGCGCGGGCTCAAATGTGTCCCTCCATTCTTTGTGCATGCAACTAACCAAACTGACCCTATTACCACCCGCCACCAAGTGAACTAGCAAATCGACCAAGTGACTACCACCCCCGACCAACCAAGGTGAAAACTACCCCCCAAACGACCAAAACCAAGTGACCTAACCCCACCCACTACCAAGTGACTACAAACCCCACCAACCAAGTGACACTACCAACGATAACCAAGTGGACTACCACCCACTACCAACACAAAAAAGAACACCCCAAAAAACAAAAAAAAAAAACCAACCACAAAAAGTGGTTTTTTTTGACTACCACCCACCACCAAGCCCAATGACTACACGACAACCAAGTGACCCCTAACACCCACTACCAAGTGACTACCACCCGACCACCAAGCGGGGACGTGGACCACCGACCTCCAAGTGACTTCCACGCAACACCAAAGTGGACTACCAACGACCAGCCAAGTTGACCCTACCAACGACCACAAAAGATAACTACCACCGACCACCCCCAAAGTGACCTACCACCAGGACAACCCAAAGTGGACTACCACCACCCACTAACCAAGAGACCTTCCCACCGACCACCAAGTGACTAACACCTACCCATTAAATGACTACCATGCGAAACCACCAAGTGTCTACTAACCGACTACCAAGTGACTACAAACTGACCCACCAAGTGGCCTTAACCAGAACCGACCCACCAAATGGCCTACACCAGCCCACGACAAGTGGACTGCACCCCCCCGACCGCCAGCCAAGTTGACCTACCAACACAAACCAACTCTCCTAACACATACCCAACCAAGAACGGTTCCTCCGACCCTACAAAGTGAACCTACCACCGACACACCAAGGTGAACTACCGACCAACTAGCAAGTGACTAACACCGACCTATTCCAAGTGACCTAACCACCGACCAAGCATTAGAGTGCTACTACCACCCAGTAGTTACTGGGTTACACAACGCGCCATTACTATCCAGTAGTTACAGGGTTACAAACGCGCCATTACAATCCAGTGGTTACTGGGTTACAAACTCGTCATTACAGTCCAGTGGTTTTACTGGTTACAAACGCGCCATTACAATCCAGTAGTTACTTGGTTACAAACGCGCCATTACAATCCAGTAGTTAACTGTGTTACAAACTGGCCATTACAATCCAGTAGTTACTAGTTATATAAACGTCCCATTACAATCCAGTAGTTATTGGTTTACAAACTCGCCATTACAATCCAGTAGTTTACTGGTTACAAAACGCGCCATTACCAATCCAGTAATTACTGGGGTTACTAAACGCGCTATTACAATCCAGTAGTCTACTTGGTATAAGTAGTTACTGGGTTATAAACCCCATTACAATCCAGTAGTTACTGGTTACAAACGCGCCATTACAATGCAGTAGTTACTGGGTTACAAACGCGCTATTACAATCCAGTAGTTACTGGGTTACAAACTCCCCATTACTATCTAGTAGTTACTGGGGTGTACAACGCCCCATTACAATCCAGTAGTTACTGGGTTACAAACGCCCCATTACAATCCAGTATAGTTACTGGGTTATAAACGCGCCATTACAATGCAGTAGTTACTGGGTTAAAAACGCGCCATTACAATCCAGTAGTTACTGGGTTACAAACGCCCCATTACTATCCAGTAGTTACTGTGTTTACAAACGCCCCATTACAATCCAGTAGTTACTGGGTTATAAACGCGCCATTACAAGCAGTAGTTACTGGGTTAAAAAACGCGCCATTACAATCCAGTAGTTACTGGGTTACAAACGCGCCATTACAATGCAGTAAGTTACTGGGTTACAAACGCCCCATTACAATCCAGTAGTTACTGGGTCCATACCGTGTGTTAAAGTATGTTTTTCGGCTCCTGGTTTTTTTATTTCGTCTTTTTATTCACGGAAGAAAACAATGATTCTAACATTTACGAATCCGATTTCTATAACCTCCAAGAAGCGAAAACTGGGTTCAAGAAATCCGGGGTGGTTCGAAATATCAAATGGTAAAGTTACAGCGAAATACAAATCCAAGGGAAATGACTTTTGGATCGAGCTATCGGGGTTTGTGAGAAATCGACGGTGACTTCGAGAAACCGGCTGAGATTCGCACTTTATTAAATCTTCCAACAGTGTATGTAACATGTATGGCAAAACATAACAACAATCGAAACGGGAATAGTTTGAATAATCCATTGATAAGAGTTATATTTCCCTTTTGATTCATCAAACGCTATGGAATAAAGTTTGGAATATTGTCTGTTTACTTTTTTAGTTAGGGAAAATTATAAGAAAATACAAAAATTACATCTGGCTATTAATACTGCCAGCGTAAAAATCCAGTAGCTTCAATTTCGATGATTAACCCCTGGATCTGGTCTTGCGTCCAGGTGTTTTGATCAACATTTTTCCTTTTTTTTTTTTTTTTTTTGGAAACGTTGTCTTTTAAGTTTTGGGGACCATACCTAACTTTTGACTTTGCTCCGACGAAGGGCTACGATCGAAACGTCACTTCTATAAATTCGCTACGGTGGTTAATTTACCTTTTATCAACTTGAAGTTGATAATCATACTAGTAAGTGTTTTACCTGCCCGCCGACGCAGCACCACAGTTTCATTAGAAACTAATCACTTTGTAACTTTTTAAATTACCAATTAATGGTGTAACGATTGGAAATGGTTTCTGCAATTTATTCGAAAACAACATATTTCCATAGGTATTATTCCATAATTTATTCCGGCAACTTGGAATGTCCTCCCCTCTCAATTCCCTATAAACTATACTAAACTAATGTTACAACAAACGTAAATGTTACAACAAAGTTTGTCGTAATCTGTTACAAAATTACAATGTTTATAGCAAAAAAGTGACCGTGATCTGTCTATATTGTAATATATTACGAAATTACAAAAAAATACATTATTAATATATTTACTATACTCATTGAGTTTACAATGTTGTAATTGGCCCATGTAATTAATTAGTCGACTATTGCAACGATTTTGACCTCGAAATCACGATTGTCGTGCTTTTCTGTGGTCGAGCTAAATTCTCAAAATCAGGGCATGACTCAATTTACTGTTTCTTTAGTTTCAAAACAGATATGTAATTTCACTGTTTTTAGGCCCAGTTCAGACGCCTTACTTCACATGAGCCGAATCGAATTCGATGAATTAAGTTCATGTGAGGTACGGCGTCTGAATCATTCAGAAACGGCTGAATGAATTCGGATCGGCTCAGCCGTTCTTCCCGCCTGGCTCAGCCCGGAATAACGGCTGTGGACCGGCTTTGATTCAGACGCCGAACTTCACACGAACAATGCATGAATTATTATAATGTATTTTTCAGTATAACAGCAATTTTCCCCTATTAATTTAAGTTCGGCTGAATTAAGCTCGGCGTCTGAATCAATTCAGCCGGTCTAAATTAATTTGGGTCGGCCTAAATTCGAATTCGATTCGGCTCATGTGAAGTACGGCGTCTGAACTGGGCCTTAAAGGTAGTTTTCTTATTTTTGTTTCTCTTTTAATTTTTTTGTTGGCGTTGTATAGCTTAGTGCCATTTATTTGTGTAGTGATTGCCTCACATACGCTCATAAGCTTTAAAAAAATACACATAAAAATTAAAAAAAGATATCCATCCAAATAGCATTTTTACTCGAGCACGAAAAAGAAACGTCCAAAGTTGTTTGAGCCCTATTCCCACTTGAAATATCCCAGGCTGTGGCAATTATTTCTGTTCCTCCAAAATACATGCTGACTAAATATCTCTATCAAGTCCCTGCCTGGTGTCAGGAGAGTAAACCACGATACTTCCAATCTCAGTTACCCAGGGTCTGTGAACGAAAATGACGTCAGGACTGGCAGCGGCGTAAAATGTATATCTCATTTCCGTTTCATCTGCTCCTCGTGGTCGGTATCTGATATAAATTTTCTGTCTGTGTTTGACAGTGTCATTTTCCTTCACGAAGCAAGCAAGCAAGTCCTTTGCACCTCTCCTTGCCATTAGCCAAGAATTTCTTCTCTTCTGGGTGTTCACCTCGGACGAAATGCCGTGAACAGTCAACACCATATGTTGCGGCTGGCGACTCTTTCCTTCGCCCCAGCTACCATATGGGCAACCATCACTGCCCCCTTAACAACCGCGACGGTGGAATCACGTGAAGCGATTACGCATGCGCAGTATGTGCCAAAAAACTCCTTTTTGATTTCTTCTTGGAGAAGAAGAGAATCCGCGTAGCCTCCGACCAGATACAACGTTGTGACCTTTGAGAGCTTCGGTTTACTCATGAAAGCCCTTAAATGATGTTTTACGGTTTTTATAAAAGGCTTGAAAAGCTCTACCATAATGCTAGACTCAAACACAGATACTCATCGTCGAGTATTTTGACTTCCAGCCCCATAGCTCTTCATGGATGGATTGCGAAAATCATTCATCGAGGAAACAAAACTGCCAGGCAAACGGATCATTGTCCTCCTCATTTTGAAGGTGCGTTTTTTCGTCTCAAAAGCCTCCATTATGTTGAGCCAGTCAGAAGGAAACATTTTGCGATAGTCGTACAACTTCTGTGCACCAAACACGCCTGCTAGAAGATGCTGAAAACGACGACTCACCCGTAGCGCGCCATAATGAACCACCAGTCGCCTTGTAGATCTCATTAATTGTACCATCATCATGTCGCTCATAGCGGTCATGTCCAGACTTCCTCCTGGTAAAAATCAATAGCAGTTATTACAGACGGTCAGCGGTTTGACATGCAAACGAGGCGAAAAGGTCAATCTGGCATTGTATTGGCCATTAACCTCATTTGTAGGCTCAGATTACCACAGGTCGCCCAAGCTAAAGATAAGAGAACAGTGTCACGTATAAGCGGTATTGTGTTACAACCGCTCAATTTATAAGGGTTTTGTATGGGAACGCAACGGTTATGTTTTAGAAGATATAAAATCGAATGTTTTTGTGAATAAAAACGACTTACCCTGTTGCTGTGTTGTATTCTTTGTAGTTTGCCAGCTTCTCAGGCGGTTTGAGGCGATTTAGGCGAGTTTTAGTTTCGGAAAACCTCGAAAACTAAAACTCGCCTAAATCGCCTCAAACCGGCCTGAGAAGCTGGCAAACTACAAAGAATACAACACAGCAACAGGGTAAGTCGTTTTTTATTCACAAAGCATTCGATTTTATATCTTCTAAAAATAACCGTTGCGTTCCCATACAAACCCTTATAAATTGAGCCGTTGTAACACAATTACCGCTTATACCGTGACACTGTTCTCTTATCTTTAGCTTGGGCGACCTGTGAGATTACCAGCCGCTGTTCGGGAAAATGAGCCAGAAACGAAAACCGCGACTCCGACGAGAGCGGCGGAAATCGAGCCTTACTAGGCTTTTTCTCGATTGTGCCAGTAAAACTGGCACATTATGCTACTAGCAGTGCTCTTTTGTTGTCTAAATTATGCTCGAATTATGCTGGTTTACAAAAAAATTATGCTAGTTTTTATTAAATTATGCTATTCACAAAATACACTAGAAGGTCAAAATTATGCAAAATTTAACTTTTATTGTTAGCGAAAGCAAGTTTCTAACTTTTAAATGATCACTTCTTTGTCCTGAACTGTTCTTAACTTAACTTAACACAACATAAAGTTATCTTCCGGCGTGGCTGACGCCATTTTGGATTTTTGATGAGAGCGGGGATTTTCGGACTGGGTCCGATATTAAGTGTACTTCCGGTGCTTACCCCAGTATCCCTGGTTTTGGCGGTTTTTTACGTTTTTGGCCTGCCCTGGAGTGCCTGGACTACTAGCGCTATAAAGATAGATTGAACAAAGCTTTAAAGAACCAGTCTACATGTAAGGAATTAAAACTTGTCATGGCTTCAGTATTTTGCTCTGAAAGTTATATAAATATGCCGATTATGCTAGCAGTGCTTTTTTCCTTAAAAAGTGCCAAAATATGCTCGTTTTCCAAAATTATGCCAAAAAATGTGCTAGCACAATCGAGAAAAGACTAAGCCTAACTCGTTTGTATACTTTTTAAAAACAAAGAATATTTGACTGCGGGCTCAACTGTAATAAACTGTTATTATCGGGTCAATGCATTATTTAATCCTATTCTGCTAGTAGGGAAGGGGTGACCTCAATTCACATTTTGGTGTGTCAATTGTGTTTGGTCACATCAGGACTTGACGTTTCCATGATAACAATGTTTTATCAAGACGTTTTTCCCAAATTTGGTGCTTTCAGCATAATTTTTGGTTTTAATGATATTTTTCGGTTTTTGTGAAGAGTTTTCTTCCAAAATCTTTACAGGTTTCGTATCCTAATATTTTTTCGATGTTTTCGAATCCAATTGTGACATTTTTGAAAAGTATGACGTCATTTTGGCATGAATATGACGTCATAATTGGCGCATAACTGCCACTAAAATAAACATTTTAGGATCAGTTTAAACACGTTATAAGTTTCATTACTATAGCGTGAATAGTTTGTTTTGGAATACATACCTCCTATATCAACGAGGATGAACTTCGCGTTAGCTTCGTCCAGCGTCTCAGCCCCCGCCTGAGATGGAGTGTCCTTAGTTTTCCGTCTTTATACAGAAAAGAGCCGCAGCTTCAGCTTCATTAACAATCATCACCTGACCCGGGTTACCACGTGACCCAATACCGGCCTATTGAAATGAAAGTCAAACATTTATAGGCATTGCATTCATTCATGGCAGAAACCCATAAGGTTTTCTGTTCATGGTCAATACATTGTAATGCAGAGGGGATATTTTCTGATGTACATGCAAACTGTCATATAGCTAACACACGCCGGCCGACGCCAGCGCTCGCCAGTGCTCTTATAACCTGTCCCCTCTCCGGAAAATTTTTCTGGTCCCCTCCTTATAAACAGGTCTGGTATGTCATTTTATTTTTTATGAGATCATGTCACACCTCTTAGCTAAGTATACGTATTGCCACAATAAACTTGTATCTTATCTTATCTTAGGTCTGGATCCGCCACTTTTATGTAAGCTTACCATTTGTTCAGGTTAGTGTTGAATGTTTAGAATGTTCGGATTTACGCCACGCAGCGCTTAAAGCAAGAAAAAAAGCCCTGTAAAATACGCCAAAAGTTGGCGTAAAAGCCTAGTTCCACGCCGAAGATCTTCGGCGTGACATACAAACTTTCCAGTATGGCTTTGTGGCAATGCTCGCCAGAGAGAGGTAAATGATCGTTTCCTCGTAAACGAGCGTGGTGACCTATCCTTTTTTTCGCATATTTAAGTCTAGTAATCATCTTCTTTCTATACAAGGAGTATAAACCAATTCTCAGTGCAGACAAATTAATAATCACTGAAACGTGAAAAAATACGTGTTTTTGGTTGATTTTGTAAGGAATTTTGAGGTATTTTAGTCGATTATATCTCTTTCGCGGGGCTGGTGACCTATTCTTTTTATTCTATATTTTGAAACATTACATCACAATGTTCAACTAGGGAAAGTTTCAGAAACTTCCCAGTGTAACTTCTATTTAGATGGAATAACCTTAAGAGGAATATACGCCATCAATAAGATAATCTATGATGGTTACTAACATAATTAATAGTCCATTTTACCGTTGTGTGCTTGGAATCCAGGCCTTTGAACCGAAGTGAGGCTGGAGGTGACTTTGTTATGATACAAACCTTCCTTCGTTTCAAATGTAAATTTAAATTTTATTATGTTTAACTAGTTTCTGATCTCTATCATCTCATGGTCACCCCAAACCTCACTTTCATCCAGAGGCATGGTTACATTTCACGGAACTGTAAAATGGTCTATTGATTGATTTGGGGACTGTGAACGGGTCTGGTGACGTCACCATCATAAGCTGCCTCCCTCATGAACTGCTTTGATCTTGCCGCCCACATAACCGGGACAGTTAGAACCCACTGGATGTCATTCACATCGCATCCCTCTTCTCCAGTCTCCTGCCTGATAATCTGGACAGCTTCGTGTCTAAGAGACCTGATGCAATGTGCAAAAACTGTAATGGCTCTTACAGTTTTCCCATTGGATGCCTCAAGGGTGCTCTCCAGGTCCAATATCTAAAAACATAGGGATAATTGTTGTAACTATTTCCAAGGCTAATCATGTTTTGTTTGCTAATGGGCTCCTAGTAACGTACCTTACTTATAAACTCACCTTGTCTTTGTAAAGAGCAATCTTGAAATGCTGGAAAAATAGGAATTCGGCCTGCCCTTCGTAGACGCTCCTGAGATATGCGTACCTTTCTTCCGCTTCGTACCCAAACGAATCAAATGACAGGTCTGGTTTAAGTAGCAGACATGTCGGTGTCTTGCTTGTTTGATGGCCCAGTTCATTCACCCAGTCTCTGTTCATAAAAATCGCCGGGTCTTCACCTTGTTCGTTGTTGAATGAAAGCGAAGCCGCTGCTGGTCGCTCCAAGATCGATTGCAACAGTAGCGAGAAAACGTTTTCTCGCAACCGAAAAGTAAATTTTTGAGACCTAAGTAGTAGAAAAAAAAAATAAAAAATAAATAGCCAAGAAAACATAAGAACAACAACAGCAACTGAGAAAAAATGAGATCGGAAAATAGTTCCATAAAGTATACGAATTACTGTTATATCCCTTATTACGTGAATTTCGCGATTTTGAAAAAAGAAATCGCGAAATTAAAAAGTACCGCGAAAATTTGCTGTCGCGAAAAGTGACGTTATAATGTTAGCTATAAATTAAATTCATCACGTATCAGTCGCGCCTTTTGTCAAACTTTATAAGAACATCGTATTTCAGATGGTAAGTCGTGTTGATTTCATCGTTTTATTACCGACGACATATAAACAATAGCCTCCATTTTGGCTTCAAAAATATGCTCGGATATTTGTCCGCGGACATTATCTGTTCCGAGAAGCGAACAGTTTTCCTCGAGCTTCGCTCTCGGAAAACTGTTCGCTTCTCGGAACAGATAATGTCCGCGGACAAATGTCCGATCCATATTTTTGAAGCCAAATGGAGGCTATTGTAGTTATTATATATATTTTTTTTCACAAGGCCGCTCTGTTTGCCGTGAAAGATCTCGGTCAGCCAAGCTGTTACACATCAAAATAATTATGTTGGCGTTCAAAAATATTTCTAGTCTGTTCAAAACAATCAGTTTGATTTAATTTAGCAATTTATTTGCGACGAAAACTGAACCTGCGAACGTGAAACGCAAATTTTCAAAACTGGGGAATATCACTTGGGGAATATCACCCGGATCCCCAGTTTTGGCTGCGTCACGTGACGTATTTAGACCAATCGCGCGCGAGAAAAAATTTCGATGGATTATAAACACGGATATACAAGCAAATATTCTATATGAACGATCGGATGAAATCGCGAGGTTTTTAACAATTTTGAAAGGTTTTACTCTGGATGCTAAAACTTTCAGTAACTGTTCGATTTCATCCTCCTTCCTGGACATTTTGATGTGACCACTGGCTGTTGTTCTGCAGGTTTGACGTTCCCATGACAACCGCGTAATGGTATCTAGGCTTAGCCAAAATATAGACGGGCGGGGTGGGGCGAGGAGACGGCTGACACGTCAGAGTAATATAATTATTCATTAAAATGACATTTTATCCAGTTTTCTTAACAAATATTGCAGTATTGTTTTGGAATAAATAAACTTGGATCGATTTACGCTTTTTTCTGATGCCTTGAGAAAATATAGTGAAAACTAAGATGGTTGATCCAAGATGGCGGGCTTAATGGCGTCATATGACGTCATCGAAACCCAAGCGGAGGGACTTCCCCTAGGCTTTTACCGATTGTGCTCATAAAAGTGGCATTTTATGCTCCTGGCAGTGCTCGTTTTTTCTCAAAATTATGCTGAAATTATGCTACTTCTGCCCAAAAAATTTGAATAAATGCTAGAATACAATATGTGCCTTTTGCTTCAGTAAAATTGACAAACAAGACTTATTTTTATTTGTAACATTGTCCAGAATTTACTATTTGACCTTCCTTTTCTTCACTAGTAGTGTAAACACAGCACAATGAAATTAGAAAATCATGTCTTACAAGGCACTGCCGCATCCCGCCCGCCATCTTTGTGGCCGGCGCCATCTTGCTTTGACTTCTGAGAACTGGAAAAAAACGAAACTTCCAGACTTTTGACTCGTGAAAAAAAAATTAGCTTAAGTAATGAAATGTACGTGTTTTGAGAAAACAGGCTTTGAAACACAAATCAGTAAGCAAAATATGGCTTTTGGCTGATAATGTGCTTTCAACTGACCAAAATATGCCAGATTATGCTAGAAGTGCTATTTCGTCAAAAATTGCCCAAAAAATGCTCGTTTTGCAAAATTATGCCCTCAAAAATGCTAGCACAACCGGTACAAGCCTCCCCCCCCCCCCCCCAGCTTGTATGTCCGAGGGTTAAAGTTCATGTGAGCACATGCAGCCTCTTTTGCTCTTCAGTGCAGGAGGCTCAATGTACACTAGAAAATCACGCATGTCACTTAGCTCATAAAGTGTATGGAACATCGAAGAAATATATATATCGTTTTTTCTTCATTGCGTTTTAGCCATCTAAAACTCTTAAACTTCCAGTTGGATCAAAAACCGCGCACAGTGGAGAACTGGGGCTAGTTGGGTTGTGACGTCAAAACAAGACTGTTACTTTCGGTTTTCCCTTTTTTGTGTCAGAAAAAATGGTCCAAAGATGTGTCGTGTATGGCTGCAGCAACGTGAAAGCTGACGAGAAAGGAAAACAGGGAAAACCAAAAGTCCACTACAAAACCAAAACATTATTTATAATCGCTTGGCATTTCTGAATAAAGATCGAATACTCTCAGGGAGTTTCAATGATAATTTTTGTGGATATTCTATGAGATTGATTCCGTGAGTCAGAGCACGGATATACATCGAGATTTTATAGTATATTGCCAAAGCTCGATAAATCCTCAACTACGAAGCCAAAATAATGTTTGAAATCGCTTGACATTTCTAAAGAAAGATAGACTATTCTCAGAAGAATTAAATGAGATATTTCGTGGAAATTCAATTAGAATTTCAGACTTCCGGGTATCTAGTTTTATTAAAACACTTCCCAGCTGCCGGCTATAGACACAATGAAACATACTGAAGGATAAAATGTGTCTTCTTCGAATCGATGTTCATATCAGGATCGCATGTAGATTCGATCAAGCAAATGAAAAAAATATATGCCATATACACTTTAATATTACATGTTGTTTCTTTTGGCCACGTTGAACCTAGCAGATTAATACTCGAGCTTGTACGGCTCCCAGCTATGGCGTGTAAACTTTAAATAGGGATTCTACGTACAATATTAATCAAGCCTCGACGTAAAACAGTTCACTTGAAAGTTAACAAGTTAAAAGTCCAGTTTTTCCCTTATTCGACGGTAGTTAAACATATCAAAACTCCAGCAACTGTTACGAGGACATAAATAAATTGTAAATTGTCTACATTACAGTGCATGTGTTTATACCAAGGTATTAAAATTAATTATAAACTGACTCAACATGCAATGATTCTACTCAACATTACCTGTGAAGAGGAAAGCCATGTTTGGTTGCGTGGAATAAACGATACTTATCAGACAAGGCGAACAGAGAAGTCAATTGACCAAGATTCGTTCTTGTGTATGTTAATTTTTTTGCCGCTTCAGTTTCGGTTCACCACGGGAACTTTCCCGGGAAAACGATGTAAGCTTATATATGAATAAATAAAACAATGAACTAAATTTAAAAATACAGCAACTCTTTTGATGGCTTGTTTCCTTCCATTTTGATGATCTACCCAGTGGTTGTCAGAATTTTATTTATATAAAATTTTTAATTTTATAATTTGGTTTGGATACCCAGAGTTTTTTGTATTGAGAGCGTGACGGGACTGACGGCAGCGTGAAACGTTTCCGGTTTTCGTCGAAAAACCAAAACCGGAAGTGAATACAGAATTGTTACTCAAACTCTGTAAATATTATGAAGCGACCGCTCCGACATCCGTAAGCGACCGCCTGCCACTTTTGGGAATTACCAACTGGTCGTGTCCTTTGTTTTTAACTCTCGTAAGTGACCACTTGTTGTGCTATACATTCACATTGTGCTATACATTCCATGTATTATTTGTAATCATCTGAATAAGGGAAGTTTTCAATTTATGTGGATGTCAATCTCGTACCCCACACAGCGGTTCAAACGCAAAAATTGCGCGCCACTTCCGGTTTCCGCGGCCTTGACTTTTCCATGAGTTTGAAGCGTAATGGCCGCGAAGTTTGTAAGGAAACGTTATAGAACATGCAGTGGTAAACCAAAATACGAGCTGAGACACTTTTTGTATAACAATTATTACATATCTATGCATACTCCGAGTATAAAGCTTAAGTTTTCAGTAAATTTTTAAGTTTTAGCTTTAAAGGCGGACGACTTCGCAATTTTAAGACATTTGACTGCAAAGTTTTGGCGGGAACTGCGCGCACGCAGTACGTTTTGACCGCTGTTTGCTCGTACCCAGAGTCAACGGTCTCCTCGCGTCAGCGGGTCGTCGCCAGGTTAGACTCTTGGGGAATGGAATAAATATCGAATTTTTTTGATTGGCTGTCTCGTGTATACAAACAATGAGCCCGCGTTTACACCAGATTTCTGGTATTCAAAATTCCATTCCCCCAGAGTCTAACCTGGCGACGACCCGCCTGACCGAGGAGACCGTTGATCTGCTGGGTACGAGATTGTGTGGATGTATGAACCTGTACATTCGCTTTCGTACACAATTTTGTACAGTGGCCAGCCTTTATTGCTTCAGCACGTAGGTCATTTACTAAGCAGCCCATTCTGATGGCGCAATTATCGGTGCCCTGATCGGACAAATTCTCACAGCCTAAGTGACCAGCTCTAAGTTACGACCACCTTTTTTTCGGAATTCCCGAGGTGGTCGCTTACGAGAGACTCAGTATTGTATTCATCATGTGATCGCTGACCAAGTTGTTCGATCGGCGCCGTCATCACCGCTCAGCACCACACAGCGGTCAAACGCAAAAATTCGGCGCCACTTCCGGTTTTCGCTGCCTTCAATTTTGCAAGAGATTGCAAGCGTAATGCCGCGAAGTTTGTAAGGAAACGTTATAGAACATGCAGTGGTAAACCAAAATACGAGCTGAGACACTTAGTGGATAACAATTCTTAAATTATCTATGCATACTCCGAGTACAAAGCTTAAGTGTTCAGTAAATTTCTTAAGTTTGAGCTGTTAAAGTGTTCGAAAAGTGGAGGACTTCGTAAATTTAGGGCATTTCGCAGTGGGGTTTTTTGGCGGGAAACTGCGCAGGCGCGTCACGTTTTGACCGCTGTTCTCAGCACACCTCTCATCCATTCTCGACCCCAGACCTTCGCTTTTTCTTGACTATGCGGAAAAGAGAACAGCTCTGGGGTTGAGGTTCCTCCCTGCTTCAACTGGAAGGAGACAGCAGACGTCCTGCACGAAGGCTACTTCAAGCAGGCATTCAAGATAAAGCGTGGGGGTGGGGGCAGGGGGGATTTTTTCTTTTATGATTTTTTAATGCATCAGTCAATTCCAACAGTGCCCATTCACCCCTCCCTGCTAGGGGGGAGGGGAAGGACATTAGCATTTTCTAAAAGTAAATTTCCCACGATAGGGACAAGCAAGCTGTTCAAATTCCCCACAGTCAGGCCAAAAAAAAGAAGGTAAAATGCCCCAACCCCCTCGGGCTCACACTGTTGAAGTTTGAAATCAATGGCTGCAGAAGACAAAGAGAAAATATAAACATTTTGTAAAATCCGTAATTTATACCCCTAAAAGGGACGACGAGTATCCCCGTCACTTTCGTATGGGAGTCCCCCCCCCCCCCCCCCCCCCCCTACATCAACTGAGCTTGATCCCAAAATTCACACACGGCCTAAAATCACTGCTTTTTGGAAGAAACACCCAAAAAGGTAGCCTGCGCAAGTCCGTCTGCGACGCAGGCTACCAAAAAGGTGGACAAAGAGTCCTTTCTGAAAAAAATAAAATAACTGCAAGACAGTATAGTTGTAGAGCAGTGTCATTCATATTCGTAATATTAAAATTTTATTTCATGACCAAAGTACCTAAACACGAACAATTTTAATGATTAAAAAACAATTTTAATGCAGTAGGTTAATTGTTACAAAATAACCACATGAACAAAGACGTGGCAAAATATTATATTCTAGTTTCCACTGTATGTCTTATTTTAATTATTAATCCCTGACATTTTCTATGATCATCAAGATCGATCATCACAGGTTTGTAAAATTCAAATAAGCCCCCTACCCCCACCACCAAAATAATAGCCCCCTCCCCTAAATCTTGAATGCAAAAATCATTCCATTTTGATGCTCAGAAACTTGTCGTGTTCAATTTGATGACTGTATCATCACACCTGCACCCCCTTTCCTCCTGCTGGTTAGACCAGCCATTGTGTTGTTCCAGAAAATATCCATACCTCCCCCACGGAAGGTTTTTGTTTGAACCCCCCACCCCCCTGGAATTTCCAGTTTAGCTTCATACTTTCCTTTAAAAATTTTGGTTTTTGAGACCCCTAAACCCCTCGGAATTTCCAATGACCTTCCATCGGGTGGGTATGGAATTAGGAACTGCACATTTATACAAAAACACCCTTAAATTGGGGCATTTAATTGAGGGGTGTGGGGCTTATTGGAAGGTCAGAGTACTAAATCACATCATCGACATGACATGTACAGTTGTATGTTACCTGATACCTTGTTGAACAATCTTAACTCTCATCAGCTAAGTATCTGCCTACAATTAGCAATTAAATGCTGTAAAACTAATTATGAAATAGGCTGATTTCTCAATTTCTCTTGATATAACTGTGTATAATTATAAAATTGTTTTCAAGGACCATCAGTGCTTTGAAGAGGGAATATGACAGGGTCAAATCCAGCAAGTGATTTGACCAAAACCCTTGACATCCAATAATGCAACTAGCCAAATTCCTGACAGTGACATGGGCTTATCACATACTCAATATCTCCCCTGCTTTGTGGGGAGGAAATAGTTTGTGATGAGCCGAAACAGTGTCTATGTATATAACATTCCAATGTAGTAGGTTATGACATGACAAACTGGGACTTTAAATGATGTTAACTGTTTTTTATTGTTTCTCTTTTCTGATAAAACTATCTCAAATACTTGGATCTTAACCCTTTCACTCCCAGAGTCAAACCATGAGTAAATAAATGTGGTTGTAACTTTTGAGTCTGTGAATGAAACCCTCGTGTGTGACCATTCAAATGAAAGCTATTGAGCAGTACTTTCAAGTGGTGCTATTTGCTTTTGACAATTTTGCAAAATGAAATTCAAGATTTTTCCCCTCAGTTTTGAACTTAGCACTCTAGGGAGTGAAAGGGTTAACAGACTGTCATTTATCAGCAAGCAATGGCTGCAAATTCAGCTAGTACAATGTACTGACCAATAAATGCATTTAACAGAACATTGATAGTACAGTAGAACCCCGCTAACTCGAACTCGGTTAACTCAAACTCCCCGCTACATGTATCTCAAACTCAAACCCATTCACAGTGCCCTTGTTTTTCAGTCATTTACTATCGGCTAACTCATACCCCCGCTATCTCAAACTATTTTTTGTTTCCCTTGGGAGTTCAAGTTAGCAGGGTTCTACTGTACATACACTGTACATAGTGGTGGAACTAAGTGAGGGGCCCGGGGGAATGAATAAACTTTATTATAGTGTCAATAAACACATAGCAGAATTAAATCAACTAACTGGGGACACTATTTAGAACTAATTAACAATTTCAAGTAATACTATTTAAGCCGTACTAGTTAAAAAATACTAATGTTACTAATATAAAAAGGAAACCCTATAATTTATGTTTAAATTTACAAGGGAGCCCAGCCTTCCCCTTATGGGTGAAAATACTTAAGGTTCGAAGGGCCAAAAATGCGTTGG
The DNA here is from genome assembly GCA_029204205.1 of Desmophyllum pertusum. Classification (NCBI taxonomy): domain Eukaryota; kingdom Metazoa; phylum Cnidaria; class Anthozoa; order Scleractinia; family Caryophylliidae; genus Desmophyllum; species Desmophyllum pertusum. Next base: position 197,916 of record MU826875.1, on the reverse strand, counting down.
GCCCCAGCCTAAATTTAAGACCTGAAGGGCAGGGACATTTTTTGGGCCCCACCTTACAAATGTATTAAATCAGGTCTGGATCCGCCACTGTACATGTACAGGTGGCAAGGCCCCTCTCTGACAGGGTCCCTCCCTGGAATGGCCCCTTCTGGACTGCTGCTCCAGAGAATTATTTCATCAAGAAGAAAATAACAAGCAGAGTTTTACACTACAGAGAGCTTGCTATGCAGGCTACAATTACCATGTGCCCTTAACAAACATAAAAATAACTCCAAACAAACCTTAATTAAGGACGGTGCCTCCTTTTGTTACTGCGCATAATTTCTCGCGTCATTAGCGCGCGCATACAGAACATTGCGGAATCTCTTTCAGGCTAAGCTCGGCAGGGAAATATATGGTTGTTTTCTTCATATAACTTACAAAAACGCATGGTGACCCCTACTTTTTATGTTGTAAAATGGAAGCGGTAAGCCTATTAAACATAATGATTAATTTTTTGTTGTGTGCAAAAGTTATTTAGACTGTATTTTTGGTATACCAGAGGAGAGCTGTCAGGGTTGATAAGGGCTATGTTGCGATGATTTTTAATTAAAAAACACATAAACAGTAGTTGTTATGTTGCTTTTGTGTATGTCAAGGCAAATTCAAAGGGAATCTGCGAAAAAAAAATATTTTTCTTTTTTTTCAGAGAAAATGCTATTTCAGCATTTTTTTTTCCAGATTGAAGCTTGATTATCTCTGGAAAATGCGTGGTTACCCCCAATTTTCTTTTTGGATTCCAATAGCCCTTGCTAAGATCTGCTTTTCCCGCATAGTCATAAGCCACGCAAAAATACTTTGGTATTAGGAGGCACCGTCCTTAAAGCACATTACTGACAATGATTAACAAATAAAAAAAAAAACAACAACAACAATGATAAAAATGTCTCACTTATTTCATTTCATCATTAGTTGATATTGACAAGTGTCAGTAACAGACCAGAGAACAAAACCATAGCGCTGATTACAAAGCCTGAGCCTTTACTCTCGGCAAGAAGATCTCCTCTGTTGCATTCGTCACCACTAGTACAGCACTTTCCTTTGCAGTCCACAGCATACCCTTGCGCCTTTTGAGTCGTACAGTGCCCAATCTTCCCCTCATTGTACTCTGCACACAGACTTTTACTCACACAACCTTTTGCGATGGCAAGTGTTTTATCTGATCCTTTTCAGCCTTGACATCTACATGAAAACATCCACCATCGTCATTGGTGCAGTTTGTCACTTTTAGCTTGCTTTGGCAATCATCATAGGAAATCGAACTGGTACAAGATGAGCACTGTCGAAAAGAGCCTGCAAATACAGTTATGTTCACACATGTTATCACTATATACACATGTATGTAAGAATCAATTCCAGTTGGACGATCCACTATGTCCTGGAGACACCCTTCTTGGCCAAAGGTACCCTGTAGGTAGGGAAGGGAGGGAGAGACGGTGGCCTACATGTAAATAATATTAGCACATTAGACTCCGAATCGAGCAGTACAGACTTGAGCACTAGGCAGGGTGGTTACAAGTGTTGTCTTCTTGGCATCGGCAAGACATAAATATTTTAACTCTCCTCCGAGTATAAATGGGTACCGGTGACAAAAAGCTGGGGGTAACCTGTGATGGACTAGCATTCCATCACATTGAAATTCCTTTGTGTTCTTTCAACCGAGAAAGAACCTACGCAGGAATTTCAATCCACTGCTGTTTTACCCTATATTAACTTAGGTGTATCAGAGGTTCTTCGCCGCTGCCTACAACAACAAGGCGTACGCACCGTTTTCAAATCTGAAACAACACTTAGATCACATTTAGTACGACCTAAAGATGCCCTTGAGTCATCTCAACAAGACCGTGTTGTCTATAAGATTCCATGTGAATGCGGCAAAGTATATATCGGTGAAACAGGGAGATCGATGCGTGAAAGAATGAAGGAACACGACAGAGACATACAGCTTGCTCGTACTCAGAACTCCGCAGTTTCGGAACATGCCAACAAGACTGGGCACTTTCCTATTTGGAGCGAGGTTAAGTTTATTGACAGAGAAAAAATTAAAGGAAAGTACTTCGTATCTCAACTTCGAATTTACGAACTTTGGTCAGAGCGAAATTGCGAACTATGTTCTGAAGTTCCCAATTTAATTGTGTAATTCGCAACGTAATTGGCTAGTTCGTAGCCTAGTACCCAATTTCCCAACGAACTTTGCAACATCGCGCGGTAAAGTTATGTGAAAACAACTGTAATGTAACTTATAGTTCTGAGTATTTGGTGCTTGAAAGTGATTTGCATGGAAATGAAACTTATTAATGATTAACAATAATTTCAAATCGACGACAATTTTTCATGGTCTACACTCTTTTTGTAGAAACTTGTCATGTTCTATTGCAAATCCCACTAATTGATTGGCTGTGCCATCATTTACTATTGATTATAAAATTTTGGTCATATAACGCCCGTTCTGATTGGTCAATTCAAATTCATTATAACTCGATAAAGCATACGCCCTGCATGTACATGTACGTGTGTGTCACATGCGTGTGCTTAAATTAAGGGAATACACGCCCGAGTGCATTGTTGAGTTATATAAGCACGCGGGATTTTTAAGAACACAAGAGAAGTGCCTAGGCCTTATATACTGCTCAACAATGCACGAGGGGCAAGTTTACTATTTCCTAAAAAAAATGCTCAATCATGGAATTGTGTGCACTCAAACTTGTGACGTAGGCAGAGTGCATTATAACTCAATAAAGCACGCACATGACCAATCAGAGCGCAGGTTACATGTATAAATTATGACCAAAATTTTATAATGCACTCCTACGTCACAAGTTCAAAATTCCTGCGTGCTTATATACATGTACATGTAACTCAACAATGCACTCGGCCCCATTTACTATTCCCTTAACAATATTATTAGACGGCAAGCTTGAGGTCTATCGGCTGATAGTTGGCGAGGGAACAAGCGAGCCATCTAATAGACATTAAAATATAGACTGAAAATTTTGCGCGCTCTGGTTGGTTAAAAAACCATGTTTTATCAGAGTATAAATCATAGAAAAGCGTGTTTTATCGTTTCGCACGCGTAAATCTATATTTTAAAGCACATAAAGAAGCCAAAACCATGTATTATACTGTCATAAAACACGACGGGAATTTGAGAACACTCTAAATTTCTCTCGTGTTCTCAAATTCCCGTCGTGTTTTATGACAGTATAATACATGGTTTTGGCTTCTTTATTTGTGTAATTCGCAACGTAATTGGCTAGTTCGTAGCCTAGTACCCAATTTCCCAACGAACTTCACAACATCGCGCGGTAAAGTTATGTGAAAACAACTGTAAATGTTTAGAAATCAGAACAATTAATTAATATGGGACTATAAAACTGTTCTTACGAACTATAAATTCCTAGGCACATTGCTGAACTACACGTACATGCATGGAAATTATTTAAGTTCAATGAATACGGAAATGAATATGCAAGTACATGTATTTCGCCCCCTGTTACATGTACAGTGTATTTGCTGTCTTTAACGGAGCGTTCCTCGCGCAAACAACTTAGAATCATTCTCCTATCAGTAGACTACTTTTCTGCTTTCTTGCTTGAAAGCACGGCTTAAGAAAGAAGTCGCGCTTAAGTCTGCAGTTTGCGTGATCTGACAACGTGCGGAATATCGAATAACCATCTTTTCCATTAGTTTGTCCAGCAAGAAGAAAACAAATTAAAGCGAGAGGAAAAATGGCCACGCGCTTGAACACCAAGGGGGACGGGTGACACTCTCCGCTTTCTCCTGCTTCTCACTAGACGAACTAAGGGAAAGGATGGACTGCTCGTAGCTAACTATTTGGGAAAATGTGTTGACGATAAAAAAGGTATTAAATTTTGAACACAAAACATGTTGCTGCATGTAATACTTGGTTCAATTCGCTTTCGCCAACGGACAGAGACTGTGAGCATTCTAACCATCTTTTCACCAAGAGTGAGCGGTGCGCCGCGATCCGCCGCACCCCACAAGCCACGGTTTGCACCACCCAATTTAGAAAGAAAGATGGAGACTACTGGGCTGTATGGCCCTATATCTGCACAAGGAAAAAATGTTTATTATTTTAAACAAATTTTCTGTCATCGCGGCAATGCTTTACAAGTGCAGATGGTTTGTTGCGTCTTCTCGAATTTTCTTCAAAGCGAACAAATCTTCAAACGCGCCGGACTGAAAGACGGTGATCTGAAAGAAATCTAGAGATCTGAACGACAGAGATCTAGCATTACTAAGAACTGTTCAAAGCCCGCTTTCAGGAAGGAGAGTGGGTGATAAAAAATATAAAACGACTACAACCAAACAGCTCGACAAATATTACAGTGGAACCCTGTCATACGCCACCCCCGTAAATACGATTTCTCCGTCTGCACCTCCCCCCCCCCCCCCCTTCAAGCGCCGTTACTCAGTTCAAGATGGCGCGGACAAGATTCATGAACAAATTGGACCGACCGGACAAAGAAGGAGCTAAACTTCACTTTCACTTAAGCTATATTTTTCAATAATGTATTTTTTATTGGCTAAACTATAGAATACAAGGCCACTTTTCCACAATTATTCATTCAAGTGGCTCGGTGGCTCGCCAGTCAAATAGAACATGTATTACTCAAGTGGCTCAGCGGCTCGCTAGTCAAATAAACACGTATTACTCAAGTGGCTCGGCGGCTCGCTAGTCAAATAAAACACGTATTACTCAAGTGGCTCGGCGGCTCGCTAGTCAAATAAAACACGTATTACTCAAGTGGCTCGCCAGTCAAATAGAACATGTATTACTCAAGTGGCTCGGTGGCTCGCTAGTCAATTAAAACACGTATTACTCAACTGGCTCGGCGGCTCGCTAGTCAAATAAAACACGTATTACTCAAGTGGCTCGGCGGAAAAGCAAGCTTAATTACCTGTTTATTCTCACAGAATTTTGATCGATAATGTACCGCTGCCCGGCTTTGAGGCGTCACAACGGTAAGTTATGCAATTTGAAAGTCACGCTTCGTCACAGAGCAACATTCACCGCTGGCTTTGAGGCGTCACAACAGGTTATACAAATTTGAAGTCACGCTTAGTCATGGCGATTTTTCTTGCATTGGCAATGCGAATTTTTCGCGTCCCTAGTGCGACGTACAAAATCGTATCGCCAGTGGAACAGAAAAATCGCTTGTGTAGCCGCCGCTTAATGTTTTCATAGGACTTATAACATCTGAAAGTCATTACTATTTGAGCTACAAATTCTCCTTATCACAACACAACACTAGTTTGGAACTGTCAGTAATTGTTATTTTAATTTTCTCTAATTTTCCTTCACAATTCAAAACTAATTTCACAAACTTCAACGCTTGATAACTGTAACATACAGTTAAATGTTCTCAAATTCTCCTTTGACAATTCAAAACACAACTAATTCAATTAAAGTCAAAACTAATTAGAATATTTTTACAAAATTCAACACTTGATAATATACTGTAAGTACGCGTCTCAGTCTCGTGTTTATACTTTGTAGATTTCTTTTACATCACTTAAAAACACTTTGAAGGTGTCCATGTTCTTATACTTGTAACGCCACATGAATTCGGCCAAATAAGAAGTAAAATGTTCTTTACGCGTTCCGAAAATTGGAAGGCTTGTCTTCATGTGCCTCCAGTGTCCCTCCTGTTTGTTCGTATCAAATCCATTTTCGTTTTTAAATTCTTTGGAGTGGTTTACTGTCTCGTGTTCATAACCATGCTCCCTCAATTTAGAGTACGACTTCCAGCAATCAGAGACAATTAAAGTTCCCGGTTCGATCCACTGTTTAATAATAGGGACCAGCGTGGCTTCACTTCGGTCTTCGACCGGAACCATGAAACATCGACAAGAATCCTCCTCAATACCTCCAAACACCCACTGTCCCTCTACACGATGACCTCTGTGATACTTTCTTTTTCCAACTTTGCTTTCATCGATCTGCACCACTTTTCCAACGCCTCCTATCTTCTCGCTCTAATGTTAAGCAAACTAAATTAAGGACAACCTGCCATTATAAAATACGCGGGCCAATACGCGTTAGCATATTTCCTCCTGACACCGACATTTGCTTCCTGGATTAAATTAGCGACGCCGAAACCCGACCGACTGTGCCCAATGCATAGCACATGCATGCAGCTCAAATATGAAACAACAACAAAATACGCCTCTAAAATATACATCTTTCTCGTTCGATAAGTCTTAACGCCACTGGCGAGCCACCGAGCCACTAAAATATATACCTTACTCGTTCTATAAGCCTTAACGCGACTGGCGAGCCACCGAGCCACTAAAATATATACCTTACTCGTTCCATAAGCCTTAACGCGACTGGCGAGCCACCGAGCCACCGAGCCACTAAAATATATACCTTACTCGTTCTATAAGTCTTAACGCCACTGGCGAGCCACCGAGCCACCGAGCCACTAAAATATATACCTTACTCGTTCTATAAGCCTTAAGCGACTGGCGAGCCACCGAGCCACTAAAATATATACCTTACTCGTTCTATAAGCCTTAACGCGACTGGCGAGCCACCGAGCCACTAAAATATATATGCTCGAAAACTGGCCCTGCATACTATAGTTGCTCCTTTTTATTATTAGTCTTAGAAATGTTAGGGGGTCTTCGTTTTTGAGTTTTGGGGGTCTTAGGTCTTTGGGTCTTCGTTTTCGAGGTCTTCGTTTTCGAGACACCCGTATTTGTGCCCTGGATCGTATGATACATGGCTGCACTTAGCGGAATGTGCTGAAGCATGCTTTACCCCCTTGGGGAGCTACACATTTAAGTTGAAACTATAGATGCGAAATTCAAAGCGAGAACTTTGATAAATAGAACACAATTTAAGCTTATAAAAGAACAAAATATCCGCCCGTGTAAACTGTCAGGCCTTCGCGTACACGAGAGTCACGACAGGTTCAAAGCTGATTTCTATTAATTGCTAACATCACAACTTAACTTACCGATTGTCCAAAGTGAACAGAAGAACACAAATCCCACAAACAAAGCGACTTTCATGTTGTCCTTCGTGTGTATATAAAGCAGGTACATGTAGAAGTGATTGTAACCCACAACAAAGATCTCCGCACCTTCACGTTCTTCGTGTGGGCGACACGAAGGTGAGGCTTGGGGCTGTAAGACAGTATTTACTGGGGTGGGGTGGCGGGGGACGGTGAGGATGACGTAATAACAAATTACGTTACAACCTCGATTCTTGAGAGCCTGAATCGAGGTTGATTACGTTACTCAATTTCTAAAACCATTCCACATCACTATATTGGAAGATTCGTTAAAATATATTTTTAAAAGTTTATAGTAAACTGCACAGGCTACGTTCACCCGACACCCTCCCTCTAAGTAAAGAGTAAGATAAGTGACGTCACTGCGAAAAATTAATGCTTCATCATCATCATGGTATTTCCGGTCTCCATGGCAGCGAATTTGTTATTTTCCTGTTTGATCCAGGCGCAGCCATGTTCTTCAGCATGCACGAATTCGTTGCACACATCCACCCCCCGGGTAAAGATATATAGTCAACTCTCTCAAAGTAACCTGCGACCAGTCTTCGTCTTTACGTGGTCGTGACTCGTGACATATATGTAAAGAGAATGTAAGGAGCGCGAAAAATTGGCCTGATCGCAGGTTACTCTCAAAGCGGACAAGCGGACACCTCCCTAAGGCGGACATGGATGACTGTCCCGGCCGAATTTCACTTGTTTGTCTGTAACTGAGCTCTCAACCTCGTTCCCAGGGTCTACTCCGCTTTCAAAATGGCGGCTGGGCGCGGAGAAGAACCTGGGACTCCACGGCTATGCCTTAAATGGATAGCCCAAAATAAGATCAGCCTACTTTAGCACCCAGTTGGCCTATAATAGCACTGATTAGCCCCGAGAATAGCGCTGATTAGCCCCGAGAATAGCGCCCCGGTTGGCCTACTATAACCTAGTCCAGTCCCTGAACTCTCTCTTTACCCCGCCCTATATAGGGTCTGAACCCAGCGGGAGTTCCAGTCCCTATGGGCGGGGGTAAGAGAGAGTTCAGGGACTGGACTAACTATAACCCCGAGAATTGTTAGCTTTCTTTTGTGTGTTAGGGCAATGCCTGATCTTATTTTGGCTATCCATTCTAGTCACGACCGGGACTTCACAGTGGTCAAACGTTTGACCGCTGTGGAGTGGGAACCAGTGTTAATAGCGCGAAATGGTAACTTTTCAGAAGCTTGGATCTTTTTTAGTAAATCGTAAAAAAAGTTACTGAAAGTAAAACTCTTATCTAGACTTCGCTTATTTTTTACGTTTTACCGCGGTCAACCCTGGGACACGCTGGCGAATTGCGCGAATACTCCACGAATCGTGGAGTATTGTGACACACGATCGAAACTCGTTTTCTCTGCACTTGACCAACGGTTCTGGGATCAAATATAATATTTGATCCGTTGGTCAAGTGCAGAGAAAACGGATCGTGTGTCGCGTGATAAAATACTCCACGATTCGTGGAGTATCTCGCCAGCGTGTCCCAGGGTCTACTCCGTGCCCAGCCGCCATCTTGAAAGCGGAGTAGACCCTGGGAACGAGGTTGCTGAACTCTCTATAAGGCGGACACCGACTACGACGGACAGCGGACACTTTTTAGCAAAATTCTGGTGAAAAATACCTCTCATCAGCGTTGTTGGAACATAAAACTTCAAAAGCGAAAACTGAACATCGATGCATTTTGAGTTTCATCAACAATATATTTTTTTAATAATTGTTGAAATATATAACTTCAAAAGTGAAAAAAAACATCGATTAATTTTAGTTTCTTTCTCCATGAACGACATATTTTTTAAATATAGAACTTCAAAAGTGAAAAAAACACCCATGAATTTTAGTTTCTTTCATCAATATGTTTTTTTAATAATTGTTAGAATATAAAACTTCAAAAGTGAAAATAAACATCGATGAATTTTGAGTTTCTTCAAGCCCCTATATTCTCTTGGTTTCTTTCATCAACAACATATTCAGTTTTTTAATAATTGTTGAAATATATAACTTCAAAAGCGATTAATTTTAGTTTCTTTCGCCATGAACGACATATTTTTTAAAAATCTAATAAAACTTCAAAAGTAAAAGAAAATCAATGAATTTTAGTTTCTTTAGCTTTCAACGACACATTTCTTAATACTGAAAATGACGTTAATTAGCTGGAATATCAAGCTTCAAACGCCGGTGAAATAACATCGATGAGTTTCTTTTGTCATCAACAACGGAGTTTTTAATAAGACTGGCGTCGCTGGAATATATTACTTCAAAAGTGAAAGAATATTATAACATCAATGAATTTTACTCATTTATTTTATTTAACAATCAACAACAAATTTTTAACAATACTAATGCTGTTGGAATATTATAAAACTTCAAAAGTAAAAGAACATCAATGAATTTTAGTAAATGTTAAACTAAAAGCGTCTTAACTTCGACTTTTTCCTTCGTTATAAATTAAAAAAAATTAAGAAAAATTGTAAAATTACGCGCGGTTCATTTATCTCATATATATATGACTATCATTGTTCAATGAACAAAGATTTTCGTAAGAGACTCAAAATTCTTCAATTATATACTTCTTTCGAAGCGGCCCAGAATTGGAAAGAACATTCAATTGCCGTCGATTGAAGTTTACCCAGCTGTTTTAATTTGACCGAAACTACTTTGTTTTCTGCATGGTTAGCGTGCGTGTTGTCGTTTGATTACTACATTTTTTTCTTCGTGATGAAAATGTAAATTATTTGGTATCGGTGCTTCATATTTTCTGTACAAGTGCGTTGTATTCATAACATAGCTTTAATCTGATATTTATATATTCAACACTGCAGAAACACCGAGGAAACGTAGTTATTTTGAAGCCTACACTGCCGAGCAAATTTTCGCTATTCACTATGTCACGGAATAGAAAGTCAGTAGCCTAGCGAATCAGATTACAGCATTCGTGATATATAGTGAATACATTATATTACTCTACGGTTATTCTAGCAATTCCATGCAACGGACTAGCCAATCAGTACATGCAGCAATCGTATCATTTTTGCCACGAGAAATGTTCTTAATGTAAGCAATGTCAAATCTCCGATACAAAGCTCAAGTCAATCTAATGGAATATCATCCATAGAAACCACTTGTAGCTTTACTGTGCATGCTCTGTATAAGCGCAGAAATTCGAAGACTAGACGTACCATCAACTGTTTTAATCCACCAGGAGGCACCAAGCGGCAGAAGTCAACAATTTCGTATCCAGTCACTGGGTCAGTCAGCAATGTTGAATTTGAACAAGCATGTGGCGCCTTACGTCCGTTTCAGTGCTGACCAAACCTGTGAAATAGACAATGTCCCAAAGCCCTGAAGCAGTTTAGGGAGCGCTTCAACTCGAAAGTCACGGTCGCATACTGAATTTCTGAGATCTATCACTAGTGCTTTTTTCACAGGGTCGAGAGTTTGAAGGCTGCAATTGGCGTCGTTAAAAGCCATGTCGATCAACTCAGTGGTGGTGTTGAGGAATATTTCTTTCAAGTCATGGTATCGATAATTTGTCCCTAGCCAGTTTCCTTGGGTCATGTCCGTCAGTGACGCTGGTGTTAACTTTTCCTCTCTGGTTTGGGTGTCTTCATTGCCTTTGGTGGATTTGATGTGTTCGGTGTTGCACACCGGTTTGTTGGCAGGCTGCTAAAAATGTCTTCCTGAATTAACTCCTTCGAAAACTGCATCGGATTTTCCATGATCTTCTCAATTATCCCCACCAGGGATTCAAGAATCTCGGGGTTTTCAATTTGATGCGCACCAAACAGATTGCATGATCTCATAAAGAAATGTCGCAAATGCTTCTTTTTCAGAGCTTCCAAAAGGTTCCCGAGGAGTATCATCATGCACACGACTCTGTTGTTTTCTGTCCACATCTCAGCACCGGTCTTTTCGATCGTTTGCAGAAAAATGTTTTTGAGATGAAATATCACCAAACTCTCAGGATGAGTGGAAAGAAAAGCGCGGTGATACTTCTTCAGACAACAGAAACACTCACGTTGGATCTCGTTCATCTCTTGGCTTAACAGGGATTCTGCATGAAAAAGGATATTCTGAAATCATCTTCTGGATCGCCGCTGTTGTTTGTGGGCTTTACAACGACGTGGCATCCCCCCTGGATAACCCTGGCGACCACTTCAGGAGAAGGCCATCTACGTTCTCTTTTGTTCCAATCATCCCTTGCAACCTTCGGCCATCCTCGGAATCTAAGGGCAGGGATCCAATGCATCCCCCGTTTTTGCTCATAGGAGGACGCTCCTTTCCTTGCAGTTCCTGCTCCGAAACCGTGGTCAACGATGCGTTCGAAACCTAGATACATTGAACGTCTCATTGTTTTGGTTTGCCTTTCTTTTTTGGACCTATTTTCGTCGTTATTGAGGTCTCCATTCTCTTTGTGTTCACTCTTCTCGTCTTCGCCTTGCCTTCAGAAACTTGAACATGGAATCGACGCGTACGCTTGAGGTGGTTCCCAAGTCTTCATTAGGCTTCTGACGGTCATCACAAGTTTGCGGCGTGACATCTGACTCATCAATGGAAGGTGAAGTCCCTCGCGAGTCCTTTTTCATATTTCTTCTGCTTTCGTCTTTGTCACTACTTTCTTGTGTGACCAATCGCATCTCATTTTCATAAACATTTGCACCCATCAGCATCATGATATTCTTGATAAACTGATTGAAATCTAAATTCTGCAGAGTCATCGCGAGAAGCTGAGTCAAACACTGGAAGGGGTTTTCAGTTAGACGCTCGGCATGCTCTCTAGTATAGTCAAGTCCATTTACTTTGCAAATGAACAAGGCCAACCACTCCCACTGAGCTGCGCATTCGTCAAAGGAAGGAACATTTCTTGAGTCGAAAACAGTACTGGACTGGTTAGTAAGTAGTTGAACTATGTATGGAAGCATTTCTTGGCACATCGGATTTACAACTGCAGACATGCTCGACAATGCTTTGAGCATAGGAGACTCTAGACAACCATAAATTGCAGGATGAAAATTTGCCAACGCTGAAGTAGCCACGTATTCTTTATCTTTTACAAGGCAGGGACCGTAAAACGGGATGAGCTTCTCCTTTGATTTTCACATGCAATGGATTCTCGAAAGAATATTCGAGCAGTTCCTCGGGAATGATCAGGTTATTGGAATTTGGAAAGATCACGATATTCGGCCTACCTCCATCATCGTGTTCTAGACACCATGAATTTCTATCACCCTCGCTTCCAAAAGGAATGATTCCGAAACAGTGTTCGTGAAATTTGTTACCATTCTCCATAAACCATGTAATTAAAAAATCAATCGTGTTTCAGCTTTTCTCGCGTGCTCTCCCAGAGACTTGAAGATGAAGTTGAGTTCATCCTGGCATTTCGCATAATCTCCTCTCTCGGCCATTTTGCAAAACTGAGATGTTCACGTAGCGTATCAGGTTTAAAATCTTCCTTACGCACAGAAAGCGAGAAAACTCTGGGAATTTTGGTTTCTGAAACTATTTCTGGACTGATTTCGAATGTTCGGCCAATGAGAGCCAATGCGGTTTTCACTTCTTTTTTTTTCATTGGACCATATTTTAAAATGAAGAATCTGGATTCATAATTATTGCAGACGAAAATAAACTCATGAAGATAATTCATTTATCTATCATTAATATTTATAATTGTCGTCGGAAATTAATTTTCAGAAAGTTGCAGAAACCGTATTTTTTAGGCGTGACACAAGTTAATTTTTACCCAAAGTGGTGTTCATTGATTGACGAGTGACAACTAGTTTATGTTTCACTAGAGGAAACAAGTACAATGTACCAGTTGATAGCGAAATCCTGCCTCCGAGACGGGACTGAGCCCGCGAATTTCTTCCTGAAGTTGCTAGGCAACATGAAGTATCCTAATTGCGCTATGCTGGCGGGACAATTTTCGGAGTACTCTCGAATGCTCGCGCTGTTTCTTGATTGGATAATAAGAACCGGAAACTCTTCGATTGCTTGAACGATGATTTTCCAAAATCGGCACTTGTTCCCACGACTGGTTCATGATTTGCGGCTTACTTTGAAAATGTACCGTAAGAGGTTCCACAATATTTAGAAAGTCCGAAAATGGAGCACCCCAAGCTGTACCAAAACACGACTTTCAACTCCTAAAAGCTACGACAAGCATCCCCTCAAGAGCCATATAGGGAACCAGGTGAGTGGGGAGTGGCAGAATCTACAGCTTCCTGTCTTGCCAAAATATTATTAGCATATGTATTTATAAAGTATCGAAAACGAAAACTTAACAGAAAGCGCGCCCCAATTAGCAAACTCGAAAACGAAGCAACTTACGAAAGTGCATGCAAGCGAGCGAAGGAAAGAGACCAGGGTGGGAATTTCTCACAATTCAACAGCCTAGAACAGGCTAAAACCGAAGCACCTAGTAATTATAAATAGACAGGAGCCCATTAGCCGGAGCGAGCAACTCCGACACTACGCTTTTGTCACAGTGTTTTTACAGACCGGTTTATTTTTAGATTCCTTTTTCCCGGGAAAATGTGTTTCTGGTCCCATGTGTAATATGAAATGAAATAAAATAAATAAAAAGATGGCGACCTAATTGCGGCCTTTGTTACGCGGTAACGCCAATTAATGATTACAAAGGAAAAACGTTTGATTGTCTGGCGGGAATACGAATTCGCGGGAAAAGCGAATCTAAAAATAACCTGGACTGTAAAAACGCTGTGACACGAATCCAGTCCAGTTGCTCGCTCCTAGTGATGTGCTCCTGAAATAGAACATTTCGAGAATGCTGGTCTGTAGTTTAGTGTGGTGTTATTTCGGCTCGTATTCTTTGTTTTCATCTGACGTCATCAAAATCCTAAAATCGAAACTGTTAATCCTACAAAGCTATTCTTTTTATATCTTCTAGACATGGAAATCATTAATCTATTGCAAAGTTTGGTATCAATCCAGTGATTTCTTTTGAAATTAAAGCTATTTGAAATTTGTGATGTCCCGGATGAACGTGTGAACTGTCACAAAAACGGCTATTTTTGTATAATTTTTAAATTTTCAGACGTGAAAATAATTTAGAAGTGATGTCTAAACAGATTTGAAGTGAAAGCTAATGATATTGACGGTAGAATCTTCTCTACTTCTTGTGCAATTTTATGGTGCCCCGCTGAAGAACACAAACAAGGCGGCGGCATACCGTGAAATACTGTAATTTTCTGAAAATTAGTTTGGCAATAACTCGGTTATAATTATGAAAAACGCTACAAAGCTATAATTTGGCCAAAATGTTTCTTTCTGCCAGTTACGTTCTTTTACCTGTTAATTTTCTGATGTTGTTCATTCAAGCAAACAGTTTTTGTAATGTGGATAAAAACCACCATTATATATTTTGGCTCCAATCAAAGCCCCTGATACTGTCACAAGTCTTTATTTTACATGTATATTTTTTTTCTCTTCTAGCGTCGGTTGCATCTAAGCGTTAACGCGTGTACAGACGCGAAAACATGACCACGTGGTGTCACGTGGTGTCACGTGGTGTCACGTGGTGTCACGTGGTGTCACGTGGTGTCACGTGCTGTCACGTGGTGTCACGTGGTGTCACGTGGTGTCACGTGGTGTCACGTGGTGTCACGTGGTGTCACGTGGTGTCACGTGGTGTCACGTGGTGTCACGTGGTGTCACGTGGTGTCACGTGGTGTCACGTGGTGTCACGTGGTGTCACGTGGTGTCACGTGGTGTCACGTGTCGTGATTGGCCACTGAAGTTAAAAGTTTGAAGTTTCCTTTCGGTGTTTTTTTTAGTTAAAACGGTCTCATTACGGTGAACAGTTTTAGCAAAAACGCAATCATTCTGGTATAAAATGCAAAGCTTTAATTATAACAACACAGAATTGTCATAGTCCATTATTAGAGGCATTTACAGACGTTTGTACGACTGGATGGAAACTCTTTCTACCCAGCCATGCAGAAGTCTTCAAATGTTGCAACTTTTGAACACATCGTTTGAAACATATTTCAATCATGATCCATTTTCATTCAAACTCGGCTTAATGTGATATGTTCTTTCTAGTTATTTTAATATCTGTGCTAGCTTTTATAATTAAATTAGTTAATTTCTGCTGTACGAGGAGCAAGCATGCAATGACGTCAGCAAAATGGCCCATTACATAGGGCTGACGTTGTTGGAATATAAAACTTCAAAAGTGAAAGAATATCAAATAATTTTAGTTTCTTTAGCCATCACTGACAACATATATTTTTTTTAATAAGACTGGCGCTGTTAATGATGATGAAAGCATTTATTTAAACACGATAAAAGGTTGTTGGAATATAAAACTTCAAAAGTGAAAGAATATCAAATAATTTTAGTTTCTTTAGCCATCACTGACAACATATTTCAGTAATAATTAAGACTGGCGTTGTTGGAATATCATGATAAAACTTCAAAAGTGAAAGAATTTCAATGAATTTAAGATTTTTTAGCATCGACCACAGGTTCTTAATATATACTGACGTTCTTGGAATATAACATTTCAAAACTAAAATAACATCATTCAATGAATTTTAGTTTCTTTTAAAGCATCATGCAATAGCAGATTTATAATAAGACTGACGTAAACGTAAAGGGAAAGCAGGAAGACAAAGATAACAACGGATCGTTGCGTGTACGCTCGAACTAGATCTAACGAGACATATCATAGTCCAGTTCTGGCCCCTCTCTGTCACGCAACGCTACGCTTGACGTGAGCGTAGCGTTGCGTGATAGAGAGGGCCAGAACTGGACTAGACATATCAGTGCTCTTTGGGGGAAACGTGATAAACTCCCTTTGCTATAGAAACTGGTGAAGTCGGGCACACTCTGTGCATTGTGTGTTGTACTTACTTATGCAGGTCAGTCAGTTTGCAAAAATCATTATTTCATGTTCTTGTGGGAAGGAGTTGTTCTAAGACCTCATTTATTTCGTGTTCAGGTAACCGCCGGTGACTGTTTGGAAGTGCAACAAGGGCTCCTTACCAACTCATTTCATTTGCCAAAGGTATTTATTTTGTCTCCGACGTAATCGTAACGTAACGATTAGGCCATCCCCATAAAATGTTTTGTTTCCCATCGCCCGACCGACCCAATTTAAAAAAAAAATTATAATTCGTTGCCTGCGACCTTTTCTCGGGTGTTACCAGGCTTAAAATGCTTTGTTTATATCTTAAAATCATTCTGACATCTAAATCAGCCCAGTCAGTAATGACATCTTCGAACACTTTTCAGAGTGATATCGGCTCGTTTCAAAATGGTGGTCACGGGGAAGATATAATCAAGGCTCGCTTGGAATTATTTTAATATGTATAATTTGTCAATATTTCGTTTCTAGGCTTTTTTTTTTTATTTATTTATTTTTTTTTTACCGACCGACCCACATTCACGAGAGAGAGGGCGATGGGTAACAAAACATTTTAGGGGGATGTCCTTAGTACTATTTTAGTGAGTGAAGCATAAGCAGTTTACAGATGTATTCCACTGGACTCGGATACTGTGTCATCTTCTTCACTTGTGGCCAGTTCTACTTCATATCCACCATTTTTATCTCTCGCCTCAGTGATTCTTGGAAATACAAATACGTAACATAAAAGCATGTTTGATTCCCAGGTATCTTAATTATTCTCATCAATGATGGCTGATAGTGACGTCACCGCACCTTCTGAAGATAAACTGCCGGATTTTGATGGCGGCAATTTAAGAGGTGAGAAAAAGAACCGCAAAAAACTTTGCAACAGCACAATTATTATCACGTTTGCTCTTATTTTTTATTGCAACACACAAAACAACACTACTCACAATACATTACTTTTAATATGGTTACAATGCGGCTACTTAACAATTATCTTACACAGAATACATAATTGTTTTTCGCCATAACACAAACAACTTACTATCTATTACGCTAATACAACGGTTCGTGATTTTGGGAGACTTCCCATATAGGCATTGCAATAACAGTGTTATCTTTGCTCGTATTCGTTTATCAGTTAGGCCGCCCAGGTCGGGCGGGTCGCACTCGGACGAGAAATTGGCCGGTGAAAACTATTGTCGCGTAATTTGTAGTCACACAAGATAGCAACATATGCATAAAACTTTAAACAGCTCACTGACGACTAACAGAACTTATGCGTACAATCCTAGTAGGCAGGCTGGATAGAGTAAACTTTGAGAAGGGTAGATGACGACAAAGATTATTGTCGGCAAAAAATGTAAAGTATCCCAGCCTGCTTTGGTTTTCCGAATGGTTAATTACCATGCAGTTAATAGGCAGAAATTTTAACCCGGGGGGGGGGGGTGGGGGGATGATTAATCAGTTGTAAGCAGGTTTCGCTTTATCTAAATGTTGTTATACATGTATTTTCTGGAGTAGTTTGATTTTAGTAGAGATTTTTGGGGTATTCAAAACAATTAGTTCTGATTATTCCTTCTTTTTATCCCCAAAACATTTTCAAAACTGACTTTTTCCTGGATTTTTTTTTTCAAAGAGATGATTAATCAGTTGTAAGCAGGTTTCGCTTTATCTAAATGCTGTTATACATCTATCATACTCGTGATGTTAGTCGCTAGTATGATTAATTGGACTCCACTCAGCCCTATTACCATTATATATCACAATAAGTTGCAATTAATAAACGAAATGCTTCATTGATAAAGCTGTTTCATTGCCTGGGCATTCTCTCCCCATGTAATGGGTTGACAAAAATGTGATTCTTGCTAATATTTCCTTTTTGTTTCAGTAACAGCAGAGGATTACAAGAATAAAGGTAAAAAAACAATTCCTAAAGGAAGAATATAACAACGCCATAGATTTGTACACTGAAGGAATTAAAGTGAACTGCAAGGATGCCGCGCTGGAAGCCAAACTTTACACCAACAGAGCAACAGCTCACTTCCATCTGGGTAAGATTCAGTAAAGATTATTTTAATTAATTTATTTCATTATTAATTTAATTAATTAATTAATATTATACTACAATTGTACATCTATTTGTATTTTAAAGTTCGATTTTATCATTGTATTTTAAGCATTTTTATTGTAATTTCTTATTAATTCAGTATTGTAAATAGTATAAATATCATTAGTTTTTAGAGTTTTTTATTAGAGGGTCACAAGTTTATTAGCCTCGCTATTACGTGCTACCCTCTATAAATAAATATACTACCTACCTACCTACCTACCTACCTACATCCTAATAAGCCAAATTGGAGTTTGAAGAATTGGAGCAGTGTGCATGCGTTTTTATCACAATTTATTCTCTTCTTTTGTTATTTAAATTAGTTATTTTGTTATTTAAATTTGACTTCTATTGTACTTTTGACCAGTGCGTGTTTTTATCCCGACGCGCGCATGTGCTTTTTAGAACTCCGATTTGGCTTATTAAGGCATGTTCGTGCATGGTTTGGTAAGGTATTCATAGTAAAGAGGACGCATTTTCTCCATGGTAAATGGCCTGACAATTTCATGTACGTTTTAGGGGATTATTACGAAACAATTAACGATGCAAAGGCCGCCTACAAGTTGAACCCATTTTACTTCAAAGCCACAGCAAGAGGTAAGCTTCGTGGTAGCCATCTTTGTTAGTTCGAGGGTTTATTAAAATACAGATTTTTAATGTAAGAACAAATTTAATCGTCATATAAGGGTTTTACGACGTCTCATTGCCCATTTTGCGACCGTAGAGACAGGATCGCGTGAAGTGGTCGCACATCGGAGGTTAAAAACAATAGAAAATTTGAAACCATAAGCGCCAGAAGTGGTCGCGGTCGCTTACGACAGGTGGTCGCTTACGAGAGGTTCAAACTATGTGATTTGACTGGGGAAATTGTGGTATTTTGGAAAAGTGGTCGCTTAAAAGAGGTGGATGCACAGGAAGGTTCAACAGTATTAACACAAAACAAGCTGTGCAGTCGTCAAATAAGCATCAAACATCTCTAAACAAACTGTAATGACATAAATGCAAAGCAAGTTTGTGGGGAGGGGGCTTATTACCAGTTTTATTTGAATTTTTTTTTTTTTTTTTGGGGGGGGGGGGGGGGGGGATTTTAGGTGGGCTTATTACCGGCAGTTTACTGTATTTCATGTGTTGAACAATAGGCACGCTAAGATCGGTCCTTGCAAACTTTTGGCATTCCATCCCATTCCATTTCTTTTGTCACCATTTCTATGGCGGTCATTGACTTATCTTCGTTTATTATATAGACACGAGTGCATGTTTTACTGGAAAATAGACCACTCTATTCATACGAAACTACATCCGGGACCCAAGTGGCGTATTTTCCATATCCTCACTAGTGAGGATATCGATGACGTCATCTCCCGCTTTTGAATGGCTTTTTGTGCAAAGCTGCCAAACTCCGTTGAAAAATGGCGAGCGATAGATTCGTGAAATTCACTGAAGCCGACATGAAATCGTTGACTGAGGAGTAGGAAAGAAAGAAGAAGAAAGACACGAAGAAGAAAACTTCATATGACTTAAAATTATTCAAGGAGTTCCTTGCAAGTGAAGACGAAAGGAGAGAAATTCGGAAAGTCTAGCAACCGAGCTGCAAGAGTTTGTGCTTTTGTCTTCTGTCTATATATAATAAAAAGAAAATTATACGGTGGCTTGAAGATATGAATTTTATTTTCGAGTGGTAAAAACAATATTTTACTCACTCGCTGCGCTCGTTCGTAAAATATTGTTTTTACCACTCGAAAATAAAATTCATATCTTCGCGCCGCCGTGTAATATCCTCAATATATACGGTTTGTATTTTTCTGTGGTTTCATAGTTCTTTTTTCGATCTGACGTGAAATTATGTTGTTTCTTTAAGTTAATAATTAAAATACAAGAAGGAAGCGATTTGTGAAAGTCTTGTGCTTGGTTTGATTTTTCTTTCAGGGGCGAGTGCTTGTTTGGAGCTAAACCTGTTTAGAGAAGCCCTTGCTTGGTGTGATAAGGGATTAGCTGTATCCTTTCATAACATACTTATCACCCTATAATACCCGTTTAAGGATACTTCCACCCTTCGCGGGTGTCCTTCGGAAAACAATTCGTACACGCGCCAGTTTCAAGAGAACGTTACCGAACTATATGTCAATAGAAAGCTTAATAACTGTAGTTTCGATAAAAATATAATTTAAGCGACTTTTTTCTTTACGAAGTGTCAGGAGCCGGTAGAACCCCAAACGTCCGAGTGTTGTGCGATTGAATTTATCGGGTATCGAATGCCGCCGCATTAGCGAAAATACCTGTACAGTGTTATTCACAAGGCATCAATCAACAAAACGGTGTCAGGCTTTTTAGAAATTCTGATTGGTTATTTAGATATCCTTGTCCAAAGTTGGAGTGGCTAAAAATATACGAGATGTGTTGCGTAAATGGTCGCCACGGGAAAAATATTTGAAATATTAAAATTGCCTGACACGGTTTTGTTCGTCATTATCCGTGTAATGTTTTGACCAAATTTGACGAAAATCCGTTAAATCTACATACCCTATAAATTCGGTCAAAGTCGATATATTCTTCCCAAAATCAAATGCGAGATTTCAGCTCATCAAGATTCGTAAACAAACCACGTCTCCACAGGAGATTATATCGCCTCATGACACCGCGAGCCAATCAAGAAACAGGATCCCGTGGCGTCAACTACAATGGAACAGAATTTCCCGGGAAAAGTATCGCAATGCCGTCACGTTTGCTTTCTCGCTGCGGCACGTTCAAGTGAAAGATCGATTTGCGAAATGGGGAAGGTAAAAAACACTGGGGATAAACGCGGCAAGAACAGTCAGAAGTAAGACGAATCGACCGGCGAATCTGCCGAAGTTAATGTCAACAATGCTCCAGTAATGAGTATTTGGTGGCTTCGCTCGCTTCTGATTCTTCTTCTTCATCGGATAAGCTTATGTCCGATTCCGACATATACTCTTTGGAACTTGTGCTTTCGATAGCTTTTATTTTTTAAGCTACTCGCTCCTGAAGGCCGCTCCGATAATTTCTCATTCGATGTCAAGCTTGGACAGCTTGAAGGATCTTGGCCGAACAAGATCCTTTGTCGCTTTCCGCTAGCTCTTGTTTACTTTCTTCAGCGAAAGCTTTTTCAGCTTTCTTCTTCGGTCCTGTTTTTTTCTTGACTTTTACCCAAGGACTTCTTTCGTTTTTAGACTTTTTCATCGCATGTAAACATTCCCGGCGCGGGACAACTAATTCCACGTGAAAATTCAAAATGCGAGTGAAGTACGAGTTCCGGCGTGAAGCCCTTTGCCGCGAAATTAACCCAGGGGAGTCCACGCATTTGAGAGATTATGACACCTTTGTGAATTATTAATTTTTATTTGAAAATACCTTTTCCGAAATAACTCGCGCGCTTTTCAAGATTTTTAAAAAACAATTTCTGTAAATGTTAGGAAAAATACTTAACTTCAATCTAGTCAAATAAAAATAAAATTGATTTTTTTCACTCTCAAAGGGTGGAAGTATCCTTAATGCTTCTTTCTTCCTAAACCTGAGAAAATCAACGACAACGATTAATGCCAACTTTCAGCATTCTAGTATAAAGTATATTTTTCAAGGACAAATGCCTGTGGTTGTCTTTTTTCTCGAATGTGCCTCGCTCAGAAAACGTTTTCTCTTGTTCAATTTTGATGAGGAACTTTTCTAGGACTCGTATAGGCTAGTTACTAATGAGTATTCACGATACTCAGCCACCATGATGGTTTTCATGGTGGCGGGGACAGAATGTGCCCGCGCTGGTTTTCAAAACTTTGTGACTTTTCCTAAAAACTATCAGGAAACATTCTAGTGTGTCATTGTTTGATCATGTGACTTGAAGTTTCCATGGCAACCAAGTTTTCAATGGTCGGTTTACTCAAATTTGGTGTTTTTTAGCTTAATTCATGAGCTAGATTTTCAATTTTTATGAAGTTTCTTCCAAAATATTGACATTTTTTGCATCCTTATATTTTTCGATTTTTTAAAATAAAATTCGGAGATTTTCAGACATTTCTGAAAAATCTTGAAATCTAAGAGGCGCCGTCCCAAGATAGCGGATTTTTTTAATGTATGACGTCACTTTGGCGTGATATGACGTCATAATTGAGACGTTTCTGTCACTAAAATTTTTGGATGCTTTACCCACCATATAAGTTCACCACTCACAATAGGGTGAATACTTCTGAAGATACATAGGCGGGGCACTTTCTGTCACCCACCCCCAGGCTCACAAAAAAAAAGCCCAGGCAGTATAGGGTTACTGTACAGTCTTTTAACTTTCTTTAATCTTGTTATACCTGTAGATTGGGGCTTGCAGAATGTGGTCTTGCGCTGATTTAAATTTGCTTGTAACTTGAAAAGAATGCGAGCGATAATGACCACGTATCATGATTTTTCCTAAAAGATATTAGGGAACATTTTGCTGTGTCGATTGTTTGCTCACGTGACTTCACGTTTCCATAGCATGGAATACTGATCAATGATGAAAAGGAGAATTCTGATTAATTAATGCAACTGTTTATTACACTGAGTTCTGGATTTATGAACACCTTATTCCAAATGATATGTTATATAACTTCATCATGACAAGATTGAGAACAACAACAAGATACTGTTGGATTTACGGACCAGGTCTGTGGATGAATTCAACCAAAAGGAAATGAAGAGCAAGGCTGATAGTCAAACAGCGAAAGACCAGGTAAGTCCATCTAGGAGCTCGTAACCTGGAAAAAAACAACAATGTTTGTGATGTAGTGCTTGACTTATTGGGTTCAACCTCGTTCCCACGGCCTTCTCGTATTTCTGAGTTGGCGTCTTTGGTCGACCAAGCAGCAATTTTGAAAAACAAGAAGACCATGGAAGCGAGGTTGTATAGAGCTAGCCAATCACAGGTTTTTCCGTAATAACTATTGAATTCTCAAAACAGACATGACTTTAGTGAAAAAAAATCCGCCATCTTGGATCCTAAATCTTGGATTTCTAAATTGTTCAGAAATGTCAGAAAATCTCCAAATTTGTTTTGAAAAATCAAGAAAAATATAAAAATGCTGAAACGGCAAAGATTTTGGAAAGATTTCATCGTAAAAAGCAAAAATGTTATGAAAACTGAAAATTAAGCTAAAAAAAAAAAAAACTTGGGTAAAACGATCTGTATCTCGAAAGTTATTTGTGCTATAAAAATGAAACTTATGTGGTGAATAAAGCATTCAAACATGTTTATTTTAGTAACAATCACGAATCAATTGTGATATCATATCACGCCAAAATAACGTCATACTTTAATAATGTCCGCCATCTTGGATCCGCCATCTGGATTTTTTAAATTGTTAATAAATGTCAGAAAATCACCAAATTTGAATTGAAAACATCAAAAACAATATAAGGATGCAACAATTGCAAAGATTTTGGAGGAAACTATTCGTAGAAAGCGGAAAAACCTCAGTGGCGTGCAATTAAGACAATACATTGTCGATTGATGCCTGGGCCTACTGGCTGATAATTGCCTCTGGAAATTTGATGTTCTTAAAACTAGGATATACGCCTCAAACTTCGTTTTCGGGCTAACATTTGTTTCCGCGGGCAACTGGGCAACGTACTGTAGGCCAATAGTCTCTCGACAGGAACAGTGTTTATATCGGAATTCAATAGCAAATAATCTAATTGTTTTAAAATGTACTTTATAGAAAAGAAAAATAAGTACACGAAGAAACTCTTAAATTATGTTTTCGTTTGCCTGACAGAAAACGGGTAACTCTCTACCTAAAAATGCCAAAGAAGTAGAAGTCAAGGAAAGATCCGCGCATTGTGACATTCTGCGTGGGGATTTTAAAAACGCCATAGAGTCCTTAACAGTCTCCCTAAACAATGCCATCAAAGTTGGAGATAGGGCTCAAGAAGGAAGGATGAATCGTGAACTTGGCTCTGCTTATGACAAACTCGGAGATTTCAAGAAAGCCATCAACTATTATGAATCATCTCTGAAAATTGCCAACGAAATAGGAGACAAGACTTTACAACGATGGGTGTATTTTGATCTTGGAGGTACCTATTGCAGTCTCAGAAATCCCGGAGAAGCTAACAAGTACCAACAACTCTACCAAGACATAAGCAAAGAAGTGGGAAAAGACACGGACAAAGCGTATGAGGCGAGTTTAAATCTACGTCTTGCTGAATTAAATTTCTTTCTTCAAGATTACGAAAAAGCCATACGCTACTGGAAACTCCTTCTACAATGTGCCATAGAAATGAAAGACAGGGCCGAACAAGGAGATCCGAATTACAATCTAATAGATGCCTGGCATTATCAAGGAACAGCGTATAAACAACTTGGCATGGCTTATCACTCACTCAAAGATTACAGAAACTCCATACATCACCACAAACTTTATATCGAACATTCTAAGAAAGTGGGCGACGACGGGAGAGTAATCGAAGATGCAGAAAATTATCATGGCCTTGGTTGCAGCTTGCAAGCCCTAGGCTCTCTTCGTGAGGCTGCCGATTGCTTTCAGTCCAGTGTAGATACATTGGATGATATACAGGATGGGAGTCGGCTAACAGATGAGTTGAAAATAAGCTTGCATCATTTATACCGAAATTGTTATGAAAGTTTAGTGCATGTCTTGTTAAAGCAAAGCAAGAGAGTCAAAGCTCTGTCTGCTGCTGAAAAAGGCCGTGCACAAGCTCTGAAATATCTTATGGAATTACAATATGGCATTGCAAGATCTTCCGCTGAGTCCAGCTCAGTGGAAGAAACAATCTATAACACAGTTAGTTGCCTTTCGTCAAATGCAGTTTTATAGCAAATGACTAGGCACATGCGCCGCATCAATTTCTGGGTTATTCAAAACGGAAAGTATTTTGATTTCAAGATGAAAACAGTCAACGACAATCCTTGGAAAAAAGTTAACGAGTTCTTTGAGCGTTTAAAGAAGAAGGCGTACGACGAAATTGGTGTATATACCATTCGATGCGAGAATCGCTCATTGGATGAGCTGACAGATGAAGAGAAATTGACACATGAGAGGTCTGATCAGACAATTCCTCGTTCCATAGCCCAACAGACTGGAGCTTTGCGAAAACTGTATGAGCTGATCGTAAGCCCAATTGCAGATTTGGTCCATGGGGATGAACTTATCATAATACCTGATGGTCCGTTGTGTTTGGTCCCTTATGCCGCACTTGTCGACTCGAATTCAAAGTATTTGTGTGAGTCTCTCAGAATCCGAGTTCTTCCATCCCTGACAAGCTTCAAATTGATCGCAGATTGTCCACCAGACCACCATCACAAGACTGGAGCGCTGCTTGTGGGAGATCCGTGGGTGCAAGACATTCCCAAAAAGAAGAAAGATTCTTTGCAACAACTACCCTGCGCCATAGAAGAAGTAAAGATGATTGGAAAATTGCTCAACACTGAACCCCTCACTGAAAAGAAGGCAACGAAAGAAGAAGTTTTAAGAAGGCTCTCCTCCGTTGCTTTAGTGCACATTGCAGCTCATGGTCGTATGGAAACAGGAGAAATCATGTTGGCACCAAATCCCACACGGACATCTCGAGTCCCCAAGGAGGAAGACTACATGTTGACAATGAGAGATGTGTTGAGTGTTCAATTGCGAGCAAGGCTGGTTGTGCTAAGTTGCTGTCACAGCGGTCAAGGGGACGTCAAGGCCGAAGGTGTGGTTGGTATTGCGCGGGCTTTTTTGGGTGCCGGTGCACGTTCAGTTCTGGTGACATTGTGGGCAATTGGTGACAAAGCCACTCTGGAGTTCATGAAGAGTTCTATCAACACTTGGTCCAAGGAAGAAGTGCCAGTGAAGCTCTAAGCCGAGCCCAGAACTCTATGAGAGAATCTGATGAGTTTAAGGACATAAAACACTGGGCACCGTTTGTACTTATTGGTGATGACGTCAAACTGGAATTTGGTGAAAGCGAATGTGTACTGTAAGTAGTCATGTATTTAAGATTTTAAGCGGGGGGGGGGGGGGGGGGGGGGGGATGCCACTCCCATGAGGTTTTTTGAACATTTTGAAAAGAGGATATAGTCTGGGATGCTCAAACTTTCAGTAGCTGTTTATTAGTCCTTCCCGGATGTGACAACTATTTTTCCGCAGTTGTTGACGTTGCCATGAACAAAGCACGAAAGTCATCGAAATTCGTTTGTATTACTTTGCATAGTATTGCATGACTTTGGACGTATGAAATGGCTTTTAGCAGAGGTCTATAACTAAAGGTTTCCATCTCTGGTATTGGGTCTTGTCCCATCAGATTCACGTTTAGGCTATTTTTAGACCATTTTCCCGAGAACCGGCCAGAAACCATTTTTAATGCGAACGCTACGCAAAGGCAGAAACTTTGGCAAAAGAAAAGCGAAAAGCGTCACAGGAGAATGTAATAATTGTTTAAATACTTCACTAAATTTAGGTGAAATTCGGTATTGCTTTTTGTAAAACTATAAATCGACTGAGTGATTTTTCAGTTCAATCTAAATGAAGCATTATTTGTATAAAAATGGCGGCCTATAACTCACTTTATTCGCGTTTATTGTAATAATTATTACAATACATGCCAAGACATTTCTAAAAGATGGTCGGTTAAAATACACTTCATAAAATGCTGAGATATCTCAACACGAAAAAGTTACAGTTTCCAAATGTCAGAAATGTGGCAAGTGTAACAATTGACACTTTCTAAAAAAGGATGGCAGACATCTCTATTGTATTCAGTATAGTGTGTGGACAATAGTGGACATTTCAATGAGATTATCTGTCAAAGTTTAAAAAAAACTACGAATATTGAAAGAAAAACACATTTGTGTGATGAAACTGATCAAGCTACGTCACGGTTGACGCATCTTGAAAAAATTGGCCAATTTTTTTAAGTTCGCCATTCGCAATCCGTCTTAAACTTCTCCATCCTCAGCCATCCTTGTTCCTGTTTGGTTTATTATTATCTCTTTGGTGTTTTTCTTCCTCAGTAAACTATTATTTTGTGGCTTTCTTCAATTTAAAGGTGATTTTGCACTTCGCAAAATTGACTTAAAATATCGTGACATAGCTCCTTTAAACGTTTCAAAACGAAGCATTACCGACGCCCGAGAATCAGCTACGATCGTCGTAGTCAGCTACTAGGGCAGTTATCGATCGATTGCATTGATTACGGCCCATCGATATCATCGCTTATAATATACTCACCACAGGATATTGACATTTTGGACAATCTGATTGGTTCCCTACTCGAGGGATATGAGGCAATGTACCATTACTACCTTATTTGGGAAGCCCGCTAATTACGAGGTTGGAGTAATTACGGGTTTAGGCACGTGCACTTGAACACATACAATATTTTTCAAAATAATAAAAATCTAATTTTTTCCCTCTATTTGTTCCTTCGCTATTTCCCCGGTAATTTAATTTGCAATATCCGGTGGTGAGTATATTATAAAACAATTATTCCACGAAATCGAGTCGTACATTATCTCATAGCCACCGAGTTTTTTTTAATTGTTAATTGTCTTCAGATTGCAATATTTACCTAGCGTTTATGTTTAACTTCTCAGTAGAAGTTACTTGATTGTAACTATGTGTGCTAATCCACCGTAGGAAAAAAGATGGCGACTGGTACATTTACCCATAATTCTTAGCGCACGAAAACCCTAAAAATGCTCATAAAACGCACAGAAAAGTTTTAAAAACTTCAAGCATAGCATACACAATTTTGTTAGTACAGGGACGAATTTCGCAAAAAAATATGGCTTTCTGTGTGCCTATTGGCTGTGTTAGGCTCGCAAGGTATTGTGGTAAAATGTACCGCGCCATCTTTTTTCCTACGGTGGATTGGATTGCTCATTGATGTCATTGATCTTCCACACTGAAATTCGTTCATTAGTGATTAGTGATAACTATTCCCAATATTAATGTATTTTTGGTTTGAATCTAGATTCCTTTAAAAATGAAAGACATCACAAGCGTATTTTGG
This sequence comes from Desmophyllum pertusum, assembly GCA_029204205.1. NCBI lineage: Eukaryota > Metazoa > Cnidaria > Anthozoa > Scleractinia > Caryophylliidae > Desmophyllum > Desmophyllum pertusum. The sequence goes on along the minus strand of MU826875.1, from coordinate 169,853 downwards.
ATCATTGAAGCAACACTCAACCAAGCATGGCGGAATGCAAGGAGATTGTTAACTCCAAGTCGTTAAAGGTATAAAAATGATAAGGAAAATGTAACACTTAATCCCAAAAATTTTTTTACCAGTAACAATTTTACCTCAAATGTACCATTAACCCTACTTTGCCTGGGGGGGTCAGAAAGTGTGACGTCATAATGACGTCATTTGACGGCATAGCCAACACATAACTGTCTTATCTTGTAGAGCAAACGCAGGCTATCTGCTAAAGGCATAATGCTTTCGTTATGTCTTATAATAACGAAAACCCAAGGGGGTTCCCTGCTGTACCTGTACCCTACCCCCGCTCCTTTTACGGTAGTGAGTGTATGACTTTAATGGATGTACGAACAAGTGTATAAGGTTTGATTTTAATGAGGTTTTCAAGTATCAATGAAACGTTTCTTCAATAATCTTTACACAAATCAATTTTGATGATTTTCTGTCATCTGCAAAAAATCTTGAAATCCAAGATGGCAGATTTGTTTTGAAATGTATGGCGTCATTTTGGCGCGATATAATAAAATTCCGTAATTGACACGCACATGGGGGGAGGGGGGGGGGGGGGTCACACTATCTACCCCCACCTAAAAAAAACAGGCAGAATAGGGTTAAAAAAGCAAAGAAATGTCTAAGACAACTTGATAAAAATAAACCTTGTGCAATATATGCATTTAGTTTGAGGGGCGGGCCCATCGTGCACGTTCGCGACAGGCCAGTAACAATGCAGAGCTCACTCGCGCAACCATGCAGTCATATGGCAAAGTCTTCACGAGCCTAGTGGCCCACAACACTTGGAGCCTATCCCGTTTTCCGTAACATGAAGCGATTAAGGGTATTGCTACTAGACTCCTTGGCCGATGGGATGCTAGCCTTGTTAGGGCTCCTCCCCAACTTATTTTGTTATGTTACCCTAATGTTTCTCATGAAGGTCGGGACACACTAGGCGACGGGTCGCAGCGACAATTCCCTTCGTGTGACATGCCAATTTTAATGAAAAATCCTTGCCACCGCGTCAGAATTTGTCCCGCGACAGGTCGCATGAATTCAAACTGGTTTGAATTCGTGCGTCAGGTCGCGGGGACAAAATGACACAGATTTCCGTTGCCGCCTCGTGTGCAATGCTCATGCCGAGACAAAAATAAAAATAAACCAATGGAAAAGCGTCATGTATTCTCCCATGAGAATAAATGACGTCACAAGGTAGGATTCCTTGCTTAAAATCCCTTCGTGTGTACTAAGCAAGCGTCTTGTCTCAGCGACATGTCTCCTAAGCAGTGCACATGAGGCAGCTTATCGCAGAGACCTGTCGCCTAGTGTGTCCCGGCCTTCAGGTACTCATTTATACTCCTGAGTTGAGGTATAGGTCCACGACCCCTGCTAGCGCTCTATCCGGAGTTCAACCCGCTAACCATTAAGCCACCACACCTCCCCAGACAGCCATGGATAATATATTAACCTTTTTGCGAGCATTATTCTCTTTCCAGTTGTGTTCGTCACGTCACGCAATCTCGTTCCCAGAGTCCTCGTTACCCTTGTCCAGCGGTGGAGCGGCCAACAAGGACCTCTGGGATCATTAGAGTGATCCGCCTGACCTGCGAAGTAAGACCGGAAGTCCAAGAATCTTCGCGTCCGTTAGTTGAAACATGGGGTCGAACACATGCGCAGTAGAGCCGGAAGTCCTAGAATCCGGTCATGGCGGATCGCTTTATCCTTGTTGGCCGCTCCACCGCTGGACAAGGGTAACGAGGACTCTGGGAACGAGATTGCACGTCACACGGTATAGAAGCCATATCTGCAGCTGCTAACTGAGTAGCAGATGTCACGAAACAGCGTTTGGAATGCTTGTGCTCTTTCGGATCGGACAATCAGAATCGGAACTCTTCGTGTACTTCAACGAGGATTTGCCGAAACCGACGCTTTTTCACCCGATAGTGGAAAACATTTTGATGGACTCTTATTTAACCAAACAAAAACATTGCCGTGTAGATATTTACCAATTAACAAATACACAGTGAGATGTTTAAAATAACGAAGATGTGCCAACATATTTTAATTGTAGCCTGAATATGAGCTTACATTTTTGGTACAATTTTAAGTAAAATAACAATTTCTTGAATTCGCAACGTAGTCAACGTTTTGGTTAGTAGACGTTTCGATCATCACGGGTTATCTGCAGATTAAGCTCACCCTAAAAATAAGCTATATCAAATATTTCAAGATGCACCATCCATGAAAACACGTACGCGTCCCTTCGGAGAAGAATGCCAGTATGGCCAGTTAAACTTGGGCTTCATGCCACTAAGGATAGTCTACTCTGAAGATGTCCAGTGACTCTGGTCGAAACGTCGACTAAGAACAAAAACTTTGCTGTGCTATGAATAAATGTTAGTTTTACTTTAAGTTTAACCAGCCTGATGAAAATTTTCCTAGATACTATCATTATAGTTTGTTAGATCGATAATTCAATTTAATTCGTTTCTACTTTTGACAGTGTAAATATATGCTTATGGGAGTCGAACAACCGTCTTTAACAAGAAGTTCTGGTATAAAAGTGGCCTGGCCTGGCCATTCTCACACCTAGTTGTCAATCAACCACCAAAGAGTAAACAGCTGACAAACAACCTGCGCTTTTTGTACGACCGTTACTGGAAAAATTCATGTCATTTGTTTTCTAAGAATGTTCTGTTAAACATTAGCAAGTGATATCCAATTTTTGTTGATGGTATATTCATGAGATTTTGAAACATGTTAAGTTTGCAGGACGCTTGACTCAGCAACGTGCCACGACTGCAAGAGTACAAACTTGCATTTCGCACCCGAAAGGTGTAGAATGTGGGAACTGGGTACCATCCCTTTTATAGCGGAACTTCGTGTTTAAAGGAGCTACGTCACGGATGGCGCATCTTGAAACAAATTGCCGTTTTTTTCAAGTTCGCCGTTCGCAATCCGTCTTAATCTTCTCCATCCTCAACCATCTTTGTTCTTGTTTGGTTTGTTATCGCCTCTTTGGTGTTTTTCTACCTTAGTAAACTATTATTTTGAGGCTTTCTTCAGTTTGAAGGCGATTTTGCACTTTCGCAAAAATGACTTAAAATATCGTGACATAGCTTCTTTAAGAGACTGGCCAGCTTTGGATTAATAAATATACCATTAATTTATGTAATGTTTATACTCATGGAATATATATTTTTAAAGTTTGTATTTTAATAGATTTTATTTCATTTTATAATAACATTAAGGCATTTCTATACTCACCGAATATGCATATAAGGTAATATAGCCAATAATAATAATAAAAACATTGCCAGACTTCTACCAGAGTTGATTATCCTAATTTAAAAGCGTTTTAACGTTGGGGAAAAGATAGGTCGTGAACAGTCTATTAAAAGCAATGATATGGTTTATAAGTTTGGAATGCTTGTGCAATCTTCCCTGGCCAATCAACGCGAGTATGTGATATTGTTAGCCAATCACTACGGGTGAAAAACCAAAACCAATCGTGATATGGTTCTCGCGACATTTCCCGCACCTGTCACCAGCTACAAGTTTCTATAGATGTTGGCGCGAGGAATTGTCTCTGTCGACAATATGGATATACAAGCCATTTCAAGAGAGGATGATCCAAGAGAAGCACGCTGTGAAAGTTATTTTATTTTCTTCTGATCGAGGCTCCGACATCACGTTACTCGAACTGATCAATCTGGTAGCCCGCTTAAAATAGCTCAGCGCTATGCACTGAAAATTATAAATCGATTTCCATGAAGAGACCCATGTATGGGGAATGCTTCCCTTAGACCATCCTCGCTTGAGTTTCTAGATTCCAGCGTGTTTGCCAATCATACCCCTGTTCCTGCTAACTATATGGTACTGAAGGGATGCTCGTCGTACCCGTTAGGAGTTGAAAATCGTGTTTTGGTACAGCTTAGGGGTGTTTTATTTCAAAATTTCACACATTATGCTCTTTCTTGGGATAGGTTTTAAACGTAAGCGCAAATCAACGATGACCAGTTGTCAATAATTAAATAAAATTTACATTTAAAAATCGCTTTTGTCTGAGACGTGGCTCATGGCTGGCCAATGTCACTTGTATCACTCATCAATAAAATATTTTCGAATTGGTACATATTTGGGGTAAAATGGACTTGAGCCATTCCCCAAAATAATGATTCAAGTACTTTATAGGGAGTCTTTGTCAAAATTTTAGACTAGCATACCCATCCCCCTGGAAGTTGGACTGCGCTCGTCAATTGCATACAGCAATCAATAACGCGAGTACAGCTGGTAAAGTACTGCGACAATGTAACATTCCGCCTGAAGTAGTGGCTTCGTTTGGTACCGAGCTTGCATTGTTTGCATTACCTGGAAGAAAGGCAAATTAATGTCTGTCTTGCATTTGATTTTTTCGCCCATCGTAAGTCGTAAAATTCCGATACCCTCCTCCAACACACTCCCCCCCCCCCCCCCCCCTTTAAGGCGAAAATATGCATGCGATACCGAGAATATGACCCCTCCCCCACAATTTTCAAACGCAAAAATCCTTCCCATAATAAGACTCCTCCCCATTTCCTCGATATTCATGTCGTTACCGTATGCTCAGAGAATTGTGATTTTCATCTCGGACTCTATTAGTTGTTTTGTGTTTCATTTCGTTGTGTTTAGAGAGTTGTTCATGCAATAAGGGCCATATCCGCCTCCCTCATAATCCTCCCCCCCCCCCCCCCCCCCAAATGTTATCGCACACATCAAGACAACTTGTGTTTAGAGTTCTACGGTGTGGCATTCTTCTATGGACCTTCTTTTTCTCCTAAGACGCAAAATTTATTTGTAAATGATTAGCCCAAACATGTTTTTACAACTCAAACTGGCTTTCTGGTACGGTTAATTATTAACTATCAATTTTGTGAACTTAACGCATGCGTAAATAGTATTTTCGCATGTTGCGGAAAATACTTAAGGCCTGAAAATGTTTTGGGCCCCCTCCTTATAAACAGGTCTGGATCCGCCACTGAAGACAGGCCATCCAATGGAAAAATAAAACTAGTAATACGTGACTCGCGGGTTCTCGCGAAGCTGGGATGGGATTATTCTTGGAATGTGAGGGGGATAAGCAGGCTTAGAGATCGACTGGAACAGAACACATTTGGAAATGTAACAATGTTACATCCTCTTTCTTGTTATGATATATGTTCGTTTGATGGTTTTTAATCGAGTTTAATTGTTGTCACCAAGCACAGAACAAATACAGTGTACGTGACATAATAAATTTTTCACGTTTTGGTTTGTACCACATAAACTCTCAAGTCATTTTGTGATCGTAAAAATACCAATGGAGAGAATTAAAATGGATTCAAAACTTGCAATTTGATTTTTTGTTATGTCGGAACAACATCATTGTTATTTGAATCGATATAGAATCATTTAAATACATCACCATGGTAACCGGCCATAATTGACAATAGCTCACCTTTACGCCTCTGTTTCTCTCTGTTATGATTTCCGGTCCCATTCTCCTCTCCATCCTGAAGTGTTATCATGTATTTCTGACGGTAGTAGCAAGTGAACGGAAAGTACAACTCGAGCGAGTGCGAGACGATCGCGCGTGAGATCGCGCGTGATTCATTCAGCGACAAGGAATTCCCCACAGCATTTGAAAAGGTGATATGGCTGTCTTTAGTCCCGCGGGTTGTCCCGCATCCTTCCAAAGGGACTCTGAACAAAGCGCTGGTGTTCGTCACGTGGTGCGGCTGGCACGAGGAGTGTCGTAGATGGAGTGAAGATGGCTTGATTTTGGGAATGTCTTGAAGATCCATCTTTAACAACATGAAGTTCCTTAGACATTGTAAAGTAACTCTCTTCTTGTGCAACAGTGGCAAAGGACGAGCTGAAAATGTGAAAAAAGGTGACCTTTGTTATATTATATTCTCAGCGCCAACAATAGATTCTGCTCTTATATTTACTTTTCAAGTAATGCATAGCAACTATGTTGAGAATAATATGTTAATCAGTCAGTGACATAAGCTACTCGGGGAAAAAAAAATAGAATTCTCCCAACGGGATCGACAAGCCTATGACCTTCCGCACACATGTCGGAGACCGCTACATAAGGCCATTGTGGGCAACCTCGTCCACAATGGTTGCATTGTGGGTTCAAAAATAACAAACATCCCGCATACTGCTAGGATTGTTATTATACCGTTAGTTGAAATTAACACCGTGGAATAATTCCAACTGCGTGAGTCAACTGAAACGGCATAATAGCGAAACAATTTCAATTTTAAAAGTAAATATTATGCTCGGTGCTCTATAACCATCAAAACGTGTTTTTCTTCAAAGCATATTTTCCAAGGTAACAAATCATATATTGTTTATTGACTCTTGTGTTATCTCGTGATTATGGCGGGAGGCACTCGCGATATTATAGCAAGCGTGTCAAGTTTGTAAGCATTAAAGTCATTAATATTGGATTATTCATTTATTATTGAACATTTTCACGTTGACCCTTTCTTTCCCAAGAGTGCCTAGTTCAAAACTGAGAAAAAAATCTTGAATTTCATTTTGCAAAATTGTCAAAAACCTGAAAGAACTGCTCAATAGCTTTCATTTGAATGGTCACACACTAGGGTTTCATCCAAAGACTCGAAAGGTAGAACCACCTTGCATAGCATAATAAACAGTACCACTTGAAAGTACTGCTCAATAGCTTTCATTTTAATGGTCACACACCAGGGTTTCATCCACAGACTCAAAAGTTACAACCACATTTATTGACTCAAGGTTTGACTCTGGGAGTAAAAGGGTTAACAGCTAATATGTTTTTTTAGTGTAGATACATCATTTTTTTTAAAGATGAATGAAAGGTTTTAAACATTTAGGGGCCATGTATAGCAAATGTAGCTAATATAGGAACAGTTTTATGTTGTTGTTATTTTTGTCATATTTCTTAATATATAATTCGAATTTAAACAAAATTTATGAGGCGGCTTCATTTTAAAATATGTAGAATCGAAAATTGTAATATTTAAGCGTGAGCTTATAGCAAGTCAAAGTGACCGCACGGTATAGCAATAATTTATCACTAATTAATTTGCTATAGATATATGTGCACCTATACTACAATACGATATTGCCTCAGAAATTTTTTTTATAGTCACGGAATGTGTTTTGTTCATTCGAAAACAACGCACTGTAATGGATCCTCCCGTTGCATCGAGAACCAAGAGTACGAATAAATGTGCCTGAAAAAATTCAGGGGGATTATGGCAAACTGTACTGGGAAAAATTCAGAGAGCTTCGTTTAAGGAAATGATACTGAAATATGGGTTTTAGGTGTGATGGCAATATATATATAAGAAATATTTCCAAGGCATATTCTTGGCTAAGCATTAAGCATAAAGAGCTTCATATATTATATGACTCATATTCTTTCTCTAGCAAGAAAACATCACTATAATCATATTAAGCACTTACTTGCATTGATGGACGACACCGCTATAGTTAGCACGAACATAATTGTCCAACACCTCATGTTCCTCTATAGTACATCAACACGATCGGCGAATGGAGCTTGCGTGTTCGGAACACCAACTGATTTTTTTTTAAACGCCTTCTCCGATATCGATGTCATTGTTGGCTCGGGCAACAATAAACAACGTTTTAGGCGTAACCTTACCAATTAAACAGCATTTATTTTTCATGTACCCAATTTCCCGGATCTGATCCGGGGAAGAGGGTTGGGGATCTAGTACCCGCCGCCTTTTCTTCAAGAGTATTTGATTTTTGAAAAGTTGCCGTATAATTCTGTCCAAAAGGTTTTTTTAGTTTAGACATAAATATGGAACTACGCAATGTTCAAGAAACAAGCCTATCAACATTGAATCGCCTCAGGCTCAGTGAATATTGGTGAATATTTACGGAGACGAAGTCAGGTAAATATTCAACATTATAATCCATCAGATATTTTTCTTGAGCGCGATTGGTCTAAACACGTCACGTGACGCAGCCAAAACTGGGGAATATCCGGTAATATTCCCCAGTTTTGAAAATTTGCGTTTCATGCATGTTCGCAGGTTCAGTTTTCGTCTCAAATAAATTGCCAAATTAAATAGAGCTGATTATTTTGAACAGACTAGAAATATTTTTTGAACGCCAACAGAATTATTTTGATGTTTAACAGCTTGGCCGACCGATCGATCTTCCACGGCAAACAGAGCGGCCTTGTGAAAAAATATTTGAAGGATAATAACTACAATAGCCTCCATTTGGCTTCAAAATATGCTCGGATATTTGTCCTAGGAAATTATCTGTTCCTCGAAGCTCACAGTTTTCATCGAGCTTCGCTCTCGGAAAACTGTTCGCTTCTCGGAACAGATTATGTCCGCGGACAAATATCCGAGCATATTTCCTCGCCAAATGGAGGCTATTGTTTATATATTCACTGAGCCGGAGGCGAATAATTGTTTTAGTATATACGGACGAGGCGACCTCCAGCCTAACTCACGCAAAACAAGGTTTTATAAAGTTTTATTTTTAAAAACACTCAAAGTGACGCTCAAAGCGCGCACAATGCATGAGTGAACTCGCGTCAGGCCATTTCAATTTATGCAAATTCAAGATAGCTCGGAGTACTTACAGTTCATTTAATCAGTTTGCGATGAATTGCTGACAGATAATTGCTCCACTGGAAAATTTAGAGACGTTTGTATGACTGGGGGTATGGCGCCGATACAAACGTCTCTAAATTTTCCAGTTTTCAACTTCCGTTTTCTAGACTCAGGTAGAACCTAACATAATGAAAGTTCGTACGATTACCAAACAAACAGGAGGTGGTCTTTCAGGTGCTGGTATTGATTTTCCGCTCAGCTTAATATGAATTTGCGGCGGCCATTTTGGAGAAAGGTCTATGTCGACCAATGAACCCCTGTTTACTGTTACATAGACCCACGTAACGCAATTCGTTGCAAATGAGCAACTGAATTGAACAAAGCCAAGCAATGAGGAAAGAAATTTCTCTCAGTCCGTTGTTTAAGAAAACATAAATATAAGGCTTCTATAGTGTTGAGTGTCTCGAAGACAGCCTCCTCCTCAGGCACTTCGCATTTGTTTTTGCGATTGGACGAGCGACTGGGCACGAGCCCGAAGCGCGAGGGACCATGGGAAGGGGAAATACGAGGCGCCTTCCCTCCTTCCTTTGCGCGCCCATTTTCTTGGAAATAAGAGAGACGTCTGGGTACGAGGCTGTCTCGAAGAGTAGCTTTCAATAGCTTACGACAAACTTCAAAGGGGTTTAAAAAATATGTGAGGACTGTGAACTTTGTCAGTTTGTCTGCTTTTTCACTAAACAGTCTCGCCAGCATTTCGACTATAGTCACATTAATAACTCGTACCGAGATTCTGGATATCACAAAAACCGAATCTAATAATTGTTTTATTATACATTCAACGAACAAAGATAATGCTTCTGCCACTGATGTTGTTTACTTTTAAGAGTCAAGCAACGCAAAGCGCGCGAACTTGACATGATTACCCGTGATCCTCTCGCGAACTTGACGTGATTATTGTATATAATCTGTAGGTAGATGACGTAGATGCTTTCAAAGGCACTGATTTTGAAAATTCACTGTACGCTTTCGTCCAATCAGAAAATAGAGTGAGTTGAATGTCAGTATAAAAATATAAATAATATCACGACTAGGGACTCCAAAAGGTGGTCGTTGGTCGCGAAAACGGGGTGATCGGATTAACGGAGTTGTCAGATAAGAAAATGGGTGGGCCTTTGTTTGGGCCACAAACAAGTGGTCATAATAGCGGAGTGGTCGTATTATGGGGATGGTCGAATGGCGGGGTTCCACTTTGGCTCTACCTGCGTAAATTAAGGCAGAGACAGTTAACAGGTTAAACCAAAGCAGTAATACAGTAAAAGCTCCTGACTATAGCTAACGGCCACAACTGTCTAATATAACGGGCAGTTTATAGTTCTGACCCAGTGTGGCCGTTGTAAAGCGGCTCAAATCGATTTTGTTACAAAACGAAACATCATGCTTACTCCATAAAGTGCTCTTTGTAGACAAGATAAGTTAAATCGTCACTGTTTTTTTTTGTTCGTAGGCAAAAGAGCTCTGACTTCACTTGAGCAAGCCAAATCACGCATAATTGCTTATTAATTGCTTAGCAACTTGGGGATGAAAACCGCGGGCTCAATGGATACTAGGCTGATGGGCACAAACTGTGGTTAAAAATATTCTGGAAACAAATTATTCAAAGATGAGAAATATATATTTTATTCTGATTTATGGAAGTAAGCAATTCATCGTTCTCGTTAATTTGTCGCGTATTTACAAACTTTAGTTAATAATTATACATTTTATTCTATATTTTCTAACCAATAACAGTAACGCATCTCTGAAAACTATAATTGTCGAAAAAGATACAAGAAAACTTACTAAGATGACTTTGCAAAGTACAATGAAGTATAAATCTAGCCCAGGCGCTTTAGGTGAGCGATCTGAAATAAAATTGTCACGTGGTTAGCGTTGCGAGCGTCTTGTCGGCGAAAAACACGTAACGGTGTTGTTTTTCGCCGACAAGACGCTTAATAATAATAAGCTTTATTAATGCGTCGAAGAGTTTTAGCTGAGAGAAAGCCCTCTACTAATAGGGGGTACCTACCTAAAATGATATACTATTTAAAAAATTAGTCTATTTAAAAAGTTCATAAAATACTTAACGAAACTATTTAATAAACTACTTAACTAAGAATTACAAATAAAATTGATCTGTTATACAATTTATAAAATGCTTAATCATATTACATAACTAAAGATAAAAGATTATAATACTAAAACTAATTACTAATTAATTATTACATAGGTGGCAACTCCGGCATCCCTCGTCCGATAATACCTCCAGGTTTATCCTCCGCTTGCGACGCGAACCACGTGATAATTGTTTTCAGATCATGTGACACATTTTTCACATTACGTGTTAAGGATCGAACCGCTTTTAACAGCGGTTTTACCCCTCTGGTGGTTTTGATAAGTATAATCTTTGTATCTAGTTAACCTCTATTAAGGGGACACTTGTCCTTGTCCAAAGGGTGTCCGTTTAATGGAATTTCCACTGTATCCCATCTAGTAAAATCCATTTCCAGAGTCTTATCTCTCAGTCTGCCATAACACAAATACTAGTCCAAGTAAAATACTATTCCTTGACATGTGGTGCCATTCAACACTCAACGCAAATTTGTTCAAGGTTTTGGGGTACAAATCACAACAAAACGCACAAATGAACGGTTTACAAATAGCCTTAGTATGATTAAGTCAGTTGCTCAAAATTCTCCCCCAAGCCTCGTTTACACGAAATTATTTTCAACCTCTAGAACATGTATACCTTTTACACGTGGGTATTCCTTTCATCTTCAGTGATGCTTTGGGAATTCGCTCATGATAAAATTTATAAGTGTGGGCATCGAAAGCGAGGTTTGGGAGTGAAATTAGGGACTGTGCAATAATTACCAGGAGGGAGGGGGGGGGGGGGCATAAAGTAAAATCAAAGCAAGGAGGGGGGGCTCTAGGTAAAATAAGTCACTCAAGAGGGGGGGCTTAACATTTTATTTAAAGTACATATTACATTGGCGAATCCATACATATTTATAAGGTGGGGGCCGAAAAATTTTCCGGCCGAGGAAGCCTTCACCGGACCTGAAAATAACACACATGCCCTTTTCCTTCTGCTATAGTTCTGTTGAACATTGCTACGGAGGTGATGTTTGTTCCAGACGCGGATGTCCAACAATTAAACATGCAGTAGGAGCTCTTCTTTCTGTTATAAGATTTTAATCCACACTAGTGCGTGTAGAGAAAATGTAGCAGCGTACTTGTATAAAAGGTGTGTGTATACTGTGAGGGGGGGGGGGGGGGGGGGGGGGGGGGGTCGTACATAATTTCTGACTGATTAGAGGGGGGGCAATAACTAAATTCACTCCTTTAGGAGGGGGGTATTACCTAATATTTGGCTACATGAAGCCCATTTTCCAACCCCCCCCCCCCCCCCCTCCTGATAATTATTGCACAGTCCCTTAGCTAAACGTTGAGAAATGAAATTATTTTGGTGCTATATGAAGTCAAAACCGACGTTTCGGCATTATTTCCTTCTTCAAGGTAAAGCCCCGATCAAACGGTCACAACATTTGTCTCAACATTCCCTCAACATTTGTTGAGAGCCGATGTCGAGCCCATCTCAACAATGTTGTGAGGTGTTGTGACATGTCGAGACGAGTTTCAATCCATTTAAACGTTGTCTCAACATCGTCACAACATTTATGTTGTTCTTGAAACGTTGAGAGGTTGGTCTCAACATCTCTTAACAAATGTCGAGATAATTTTGAGACAAATGTTGTAGCAAGTCTGACGTAAACTGCATGTGACGTCATCGCCGCCATGCTGGTGGTTATTAACAAAATATTTATAATTAACTTATATTGTTTGTTCGACCGACATGGCCGCCGCGTCTTTGTCAGATTGGTTGCAAACCAGCAATAGTCCATTTCCGAGTTGCCTTTTGCCTCTGTTTCAAAACGAGTCTTGGGGCAAAACCTTTCAAATGAAAATTAGTTTTACCCGAATGTTCATTTCCATGCAAATCAAACTGTTTACATTTGAATGGTTTCCACAAGGACTCATTTTGAAACAGAGGCAACAGACGACTCAAATATGGCCTATTCAGTACAAAATGCAGCATAAACATTGACAAAATATTATTAAAATCCTGGAGAGAGGCGCTCTGTTTTATCTATATTCATGTGTGCCAATTCTTGGTTTGCAACTGACGTCAACGCCGCCATGTTGGATGACACTTAACAAAAGAATTATAATTAGCTTTATTGTTCCTGTCATCCAACATGGCCGCCAGGGTCTTTGTGATTTGAATCTCTCGGGAATGGTTGCAAACCAGCAATAGCGGAAATTATAGAGACCTTACGCAAACCGGCAACGAGAACGCTGCTAAATAAAAAGAATTACCGAAAAGTACAATGGCTCTGCACGTGCGTTATAATCTTGGTACATTTATTAGTCGTCCTCTGCAAAACAACAACGTGCAATCGTCAAATTTTGCGTTTGTAGAGAACGTGATCCACGACAGCGAATTTTACAAGTTTCTGTTTAGAATTGAGCGCGATCTTTACATATTCAGCTGAGGATAGCTCTGGCACCGATAGACAAACTGAATGAATCTAGATTTCCGCGATATTCTTAAGTAATTTTTAAATTCATTTTTTTTTAATCAACGTGTTCCTGGGTGTCGCCGTCGTGGTTGCATAATGTCCCTAAAATCATCCTTGTAAAAATTCTAACCATTTGGTAGCATTGCGAGAATTTCAATTAATTCTCGACACTATCGTATCACTGAACGAGAACTAGGTATAATGTGTTAAAGACCAATTTAGACGGTACGATTTTGCCGCATGCGACTTTTGTAGCGCGCGCTGCTAGCGTCATGCAAAAATCGTATACAATTTTCATCATTTAACTTTGTCGGCGGCTACGACATGTCGCAGGGTTTTAAAACATGTTTCAAAATCGTAAGCGAGTTGTAGGTTTGATTTACACGACACAATTCGTGTCGTAGACTTGTCGTAAGCGCGTGGCATGCGACAAAATCGTACCGTCTAAATCGGCCTTTTAGAAAACGTTTCTATTCATTCTATGATGAACTGGAACAACTGTCATTATCAACACAAACAAGACATCCTAAATGAGGTATTTTCTTGAGTGCACATGTGGGGCAAAAAATACCACCAGCAATTCTTACGTTTCCACCCTAAAGAAAAAAAACCATTAGTGCATGAGAAAGATAATATTCAGTCAGTGACACAAGCTACTTGGAAAAAAAAATCTGAGTTCTCCCAACAGGAGTCGAACTTATCAATCGAATTTGTTTAAAGGAGCTCTGTCACGATATTTTAAGTCATTTTTGCGAAGAGCAAAATCACCTTCAAACCGAAGAAAGCCTCGAAATAATCGTTTACTAAGGTAGAAAAACACCAAAGAGGTAATAATAAACCAAACAGGAACAAGGATGGTTGAGGATGGAGAAAATTAAGACAGATTGCGAATGGCGAACTTGAAAAAAATGGCCAATATTTTTAAGATACGCCACCGGATTCCAGATCGAATTGGAATTTAGAAGTGTTTTTATGACCTTCCACACACCGGTCGGAAGGACATAAATTCAACTGATGTTGGAGAACTCGGATTTTTTTTCCAACTTCGGGGTTCGACTGTACGTAATTTCAAAATAAAAATTATCAGATTAATTTGGACATAAGCAAGTGACATCATGTCCTATTTCACGAGTACTGATGTTATTACTTATTAACCCGTTCACTCTCCAGAGTCAAACCTTGAGTCAATAAATGTGGTTCTAACTTTTGAGTCTGTGCATGAAACCCTAGTGTGTGACCATTCAAATGAAAGCTATTGAGCAGTACTTTCATGTGGTACTGTTTGTTTTTGACAATTTTGCAAAATGAAATTCAAAGATTTTTTCCCCTTAGTTTTGAACTTAGCACTCTTGGGAGTGAAAGGGTTAATACATTGAAACTGAGAGAAATTCTAGCTAGACGCTGGCGACTCGATTACGAACTGATCTCACCTTACAAACTTCTTGCCATGTCCTTCCCATTCTTCAGACTTTGCTTGCACTATTGCACTATTATTGCACACACATTTGAACCAAAAGTCCCCATAACTTAGTAAGCTTTTCTCGTGTTTTATCCGTTTCATGTTACCTTGACAGTAACCGTTTTCGAAATCGCAGAGTGGTTTTCAGTCGAGTGTCGTGAAACCATAACCAAAGCGATTACAATGGCCAACCATAACAACCGTAAATAACGAAACGAACCGATGAGAACTCGAAGCAAATACACGGTTACGTCAAGCCGGTTACGTGTATTTGGTTGTATATTATAGTCACCAAGGAGCTCTTCAATGAATAGCACAATAGTTAAACGCACGTACACGCGCGCACACTCCCACGCGCGTACCTTCCCACGCGCGAACCTCTCTACACGCGCACCCGTAATCTAACTGACCTTCCATGACAGTGCGTACTTACCAAAGTTATGTCTTCTTTCTGGATGACGACATGAGGCTGTGGAGAAAAGTCGACTTGTCCCCGACATGATACACAGACAGGTGTCTGTAAATAAAATAAAAATATAACTTCAACACAACGATACTAACGAGACCAGACTATTTCTCGTAAACTCTTAAACTGCGAGGAAAACTTGCGGTGGCTGAACACAATTTACCAAACTTTCTGACATACCGCTCTAACAATTTTTTTTTACATGTAACAGACTGTGTAATTTGTTAAGCACTTTGTATAAATCCATATAGAGCCAACAGGGAACAAATAAAATGATCGATGTATCGGTGCCATGTTTGTATTTCTCAACCATCGTGAGCGCGCTACCTCGCGTTATGAAATGAAAACCGCAGAGCGCGCGCAGACTGTGTTCATCTACCTTCAAGTGGTCTGCAAGCCTGTAAAAGAGTTATCTATAGTTCTCATGCCTCGCCTCGCGCGCTACACGCTCTTCTGACGCGGTCCTTGCTCCACGATATCCCCACGCGCTCATCGCAAAACGTACAATATTACAGGCTACTATTTATTATCTAGACAAAGCCAGTGCCACCGTTAGAATTTACGGTAAATATTAATTATTGTCGAGTGCAATTTACTCCAAGAAAGTTTCGACAATGGCCAGAATGTAATAAACCTGACCAATGAGACAATAACATGACTTAGGATTAACACGTACCTGAGAAACGTCCTTTGGCGATACAGCCTTTACAAAGTGTTCCTATCAAAGAGAGAGAGAGAAAGTCCCACTTGGAGATGTTTGGTGCATATTAAGTCCTTACTCTGTGAAAATACTGAACTGTGTACTGCTAGTCTGATTCAGGTGCGGTTTTCATCATTTATCCATGCAACAGGTTACTTATCAATTTAAACCTTCCACTCCCAACAGTGCTCAGTTCAAACCTGAGAAAAAAATCTTGAATTTCGTTTTGTAAAAAAACAAACATCACCACATGAAAGTACTGCTCAATAGATGTCATTTGAATGGTCACACACTAAGGTTTCATCCACAGACTCAAAAGTTACAACCACCTTGTACAGCATAATAAACAGTACCACATGAAAGTATTGCTCAATAGCTTTCATTTGAATGGTCACACACTAGGGTTTCATCCACATACTCAAAAGGTACACCCACATTTATTGTGTGTCTGTCTACAAGTGGCTTATCAGGCCAGCGCTTAAGTCCGGTTTCCATAGCATGAAGCGACTAGAAGTATCGCTACTCTCCTGGATGGGATACTACTCCATCGCAGGTAATCCCCCACCATTTTTGTCAAGTTGCCTTGACAATAATTTGCTAGTACCCATTGATACGAGTCGTTGAGCAGAGAGAGGGGAGAGAGAGGAGGGGGGGGGGGGGGGGGGGGGGGGGGGAGAGCGCGCGCGAGAGAAAAAAGCAATGTATCTTGCTCAAGAACACCAGGCCAGATCGAACCCGGACCGCCGTAGTCCAATGCGCTAACCGTCATTAATTAGGCAACCACGTCTCCCACAAACAAACAAAAACAAAAACAACAACAACAACAACAACAACAACAGCAAACAACAACAACAACAACAACACAAATAAATAATAATTATTATTATTATAATTGGATGTGCAGTAGTTTACCTTCCTGGAGGCCAGGATGCCAAGGATTGTATTATTAAGCTGAAGACATCTCTTTGCGCGACTAACCGCCACATACACCAAGTTTTTCTCGTCCTCGCCGTGGTCATCTAGTTACAATACAAGTGAAAGGAGGTGTTACATATAAATATAGCTAAAGTACCTTTTAAGCGCGTACTTTATTTGGCAAAATCGACAGACCTGCGTTCGACCTCGTTCCCGGCAGTGTCTTCAAGATGGCGGCTGATGGAGAGAAGACTCTGGCAAAGGCTGGGTTACCTGACTTCCGCCATTTTGAATTGATTAAAATATCCAATATATATTTGGAGATTTTTAAGGTCACGTGATCTGGCGGTCAGGGTCTTCTCTTGCTGCAATTTCAAATATCAAGAAGGCTCTGGGGACGGGGTTGATTTGCGTTTCACAAGGCTTTATTTTCGCGATTTCAGAGAAAATAAGTGCTCAAAAGCTTAAACTCTGCGAAAATATCGCTTTCATTTTTGCCTTTTGTTTCCTACATCGAGATTAAAAAATTATACTCGTGAAAATAAGTGAGATTAAGGTACATTGTAGATGGCTTTGTCTGTATTGATTTTTAGTGCAGAGTGCACTGTACATGTAGGTATGGTTTTTGTGAAGTGTCGTCCGAGATAAGTCGCTAGTTTGATAAAGTATTGACTGGATTTCAAGACAGTGGATACCCGGGTACAAATACAGTCGTACTCTCTAAGCAGACACTCTCGTAAGTGGACAGCTCTACTTACGGCCGCCTGTACGTCACTAACAATAAGTTATTACTACATTGTATAAACCTCATAAAAGCGTCCAATGTCAGAATCATAGATGGAAATAACTAATGACCGCTCAGCAACGATAAACCAAATTATTATTCAACAAATTGTAACACTGTCCAAATATGGTCATGATGCACTCAATATCTGTCGACCGTACTCAACAGATATCCTGCGATATACATGTATGTACTTTCGTATGTGCACGGTAAAATGTTCAAGTCAGTTCTTGAAATAAAAGTGGAAGAGTATTGTTTTAGTTGTGTTATCAATTTGTTGAATAATAAAACAATAATATCGTCTGATTTTATCGCCTGATTTTAGCCAACTCGGCCTACGACCTCGTCGGCTATCAGGTGATATTTCCGCGCGATTTCGCAGGTAAAACATGGCTGCTGGACTCACGTATTGTCATCCCCATTTCTGTTCCACCTAAAAAGTCATCTGTGACTCGAACGGTATCAAATTCAAGTCCTTTGGCTTTGTGTGCCGTCGTGAAAATGATATCTGCGAGGAGAGAAGAAAATACAGTCAAACCTTCACTGAACGCGCGAGTTAATAAAGCACGAGCGCGACACGCGAGTTAATAATAAAAGCACGAGCGCGACACGCGAGTTAATAATAAAAGCACGAGCGCGACACGCGAGTTAATAATTTAAAAAAAGCACGAGCGCGACACGCGAGTTAATAAAGCGCGAGTGCGACACGCGAGTTAATAATAAAAGCACGAGCACGACACGCGAGTTAATAATAAAAGCACGAGCACGACACGCGAGTTATTAGTGAGCTTAAGCACAGACGTTTTTGAGCCACGCACGTCAACCGGAAGTCGAATGATCTCTTCTTTGGCGCGTATTACCGACTTTTTGTCAGTAACGTCAAGTTGTAAAATACTAAAACAAGGGCTTTTCAACTCATTGGTGGAGGTGAAAGCGCGCCAAAAACAAGAACATTCGCCTTCCGGTTGCCGTCCGTGGCTCAAAAACGTCTGTGATTACAGCAGATTTCAGTGCTGTGTGTAGACCCGGTTTTTTCGAACATGATTCGCCCGCTATGATTCGCCCGTCATGATTCGACCGAGAGGTTACCAAGCAGTAAGACGAATGATGAAAGTTTTGCACGAAGACCCACGCTGGCGGGTGATTTATCATCAATATTTGTACGGAAGTTCTATAAAGGAAACAGCTAGATGTCTTTTTACAAGTACCAGCTTTGTATCAAATATTCACAGGTTGTATGGGGAGCGTAGCGAGATAAAACCGGCAAAGAAGAAGAGGAAGGCAAAGAATCTTGTCTAGTAAGCGGAAGTTTGAACATGTTGAATGTTTATTGTATTTTATATCGAGTGACATGTACAAGTTGTTGAAAGTCAAACATTTCTTTATATGATACTTGAATAGATAGAGAAAACAAAACTCTGGAGGCAATGCATGATAAGGAATAAGCCGGAACTGTTTATAGACGAGTATCAAGACTGGTTTCACACAGTTACACGGGTTAGCAACTGATTGCAACTATTGTACTGTGCAGGTCGATACTACGCCTTGGATTTACGTATGAAAAGGTAGGTCTTATCTCAATGAATTTTCCGTGTTTTTGCATGTAGGAAAGTTTGCAGCCAGTACATAAAACTCCTATGGTCTGGAGAAAAGCATTCTTGACTTCTTGACGGCTGTGCGTAACAGCGGCAGCAGCGGGTTTCGGTAGTTCGCTATTGTTATTGTAAGTTCCTTCAGAAATTAACGTTTGATATCCAGTCACAAAGAATATTTAAAAAAAATTCTGACACATTACATATTTTGCGAGGCCGTTCAGAAGGATATCTTGGTCCTTGCGGCTTGCAAATCTGATCGATGCGATTGTAAATTGACCTAAATTATAAACAATAACAATAGCGAACTACCGAAAACCGCTGCTGCCGCTGTTGCGCACAGAAGTCAAGAATGCTTTCCTCCAGACCCATAGGAGTTCTATGTACTGGCTGCAAACTTTCCTACATGCAAAACACGGAAAAATTCATTGAGATAAGACCTACCTTTTCATACGTAAATCCAAGGCGTAGTATCGACCTGCACAATACAATAGTTGCAACAGTTGCTAACCGTGTAACTGTGTGAAACCAGTCTTGATACTCGTCTATAGGAGTGTTCACTGTTTATCAACATTACGTCACATTTTGTTTTGTTATTCAAATTTGCCAACCATTAAAACAAAGAACTCTTTGTTTCAACAGCCAATAGTTTCTCTGGTTGGCACATTAATAACAATAGGTGACGTAACGAGAAACATCGCTATAAACAGTTCCGGCTTATTCCTTATCATTTCCTCCAGAGTTTTGTGTTCCCTATCTATTCAAGTATCAGATAAAGAAATGTTTGACTTTCAACAACTTGTACATGTCACTCGATATAAAATACAATAAACATTCAACATGTTCAAACTTCCGCTTACTAGACAAGATTCTTTGCCTTCCTCTTCTTCTTTGCCGGTTTATCTCGCTACGCTCCCCATACAACCTGCGAATATTTGATACAAAGCTGGTACTTGTAAAAAGACATCTAGCTTGTTCCTTTATAGAACTTCCGTACAAATATTGATGATAAATCACCCGCCAGCGTGGGTCTTCGTGCAAAACTTTCATCATTCGTCTTACTGCTTGGTAACCTCTCGGTCGAATCATGACGGGCGAATCATAGCGGGCGAATCATGTTCGAAAAAACCGGGGTCTACACACAGCACTGAAATCTGCTGTAAGCCCTCTATTAATCAAAAGCACAAGCGCGACACGCGAGTAAAGATTAAAATAACGAGCGCGACACGCGAGTTAATAGAGCACGAGCGTCACGCGCGTGTATGGCAGATCATTAAATAATGTATCATTAAAATATACTGATGAATCAGGCGATAAAAGCAAAATTCACCTGCCCTGGATTAGATAAAACCTTCGCACTTCACACCGACAAACCATGCACTGTGCTTGTTTGGAGAGAATTACAAAACTCATGTTGATAAAATTGACTGATAAAGCGAGCTGATTCTCAGGCAAACAGACTGGAATAACTGAATATCATAGGCCTGCAATGCGTGCAAAGCTAGTGTATTCGCAAACCTGCTTGCTGAAGGTTGCTAATGGCCTTGGACTTGATTTTTTCTATTCTAGGCTGCAGCATCACGTGATGGCGTCTCAACGATCTGAAACACGAAAAGAAAAAAGAAAGTTAGTGGAAATAAATGATGGTAAACGCTAAAGGAAATCTCGGCTGAAAAATAGTTTTAGCGCCAAAGAGACGGTAATTCGCGCTCCCCTGGCTGACCAAACAAAAGAACGGTTGCTAAGCAATGTCACAATTTCGTAGAGTGGCGTGTTGACGTCAGAACATCAGGGCTCGGTTGAACAAGCAATTCAGGATTAGTGTGAATTTTGATTTCAGTTTTGTAACTGTTCAGTGAGTTTTTTTTTGTTTATTTTGTCCATGCTTCAGTTTGACTGTGAGTAATCTCAAACTCGACAAAACATTACCAGCGAAAAACACTTAATACAAGATAAATCAAAAACTCGATCTTGACTTTTAATCAGGATTAGCGTTAATCGCCTTTTGAAAAATCGGACCCAGGTACACGTGCTACGTTTTGATTGGTGATTAACAAATGAACACTCTCAGTTCAAAAGCTTGTAAGAGGACTTGACACGTGTTCCGGTCCTGGTACTGGGCACTAGTTTGCGCCCCCAGAGAGCTTGCTACGCAGGCTAACTGAACACATGCCTGTTGTACAAACCTTGATCTTGCCCAAGCAACTCTGGGTCAGGAGCCACTTTGGCGTATTTCTTTAATTCAGAAAAATGACCCGAATTTCTTGATCAAAGCGTCTTTAATACCCAAATAAGCTGGAAATAAAATAAAATAAAGAATTTCACTAGATAGTAAATACAGTGGAACCTCTACTTTGGGACACGTCCATTAAGGGGACACAAATGTTTGTCCCAGCAAAATTAACGCTCATAATTTTATAATATTTTGTAATCTATTACCTCTATTAAGGGAAACCTCCATTAAAAGGGACACTGTCCCGGCGTATTTGCTCAAAACTGTTATAAATGCATGAAAATGTCCCTAAATCTATGAAATAAGAACTTAATAAACTCTAACAAAATGACAAAAAACAATTTCTTCAAGAAATTCCACACTGCAACAAAATTTCTGCAAAATTTCAAAGATTTCCGAGCCAAATTTGAAACTTTGAAAAACTGACATCCTGACGTCTTTTCAAAAATCCGTATTGCAATCCATTTCCATCCTCGCTGTCGTTTGTCATCCTCACTTCCTAATGGGTTCCTGTCATTTGTCGAGTGCTATTCTACAGAATCAAACCATTATTGTTCAACTTCCTATGATCTAGATATGTTTCTGAGCTTCCCAAAATCATGCTAAAATCAGGACAGTGTCCCTTTAAGGGGAGACTTCTCCTTGTCCAGAGGTTGTCCCCAGAGGTTTCCACTGTCTAATTCAATAAGACAACACGATAAATTCTGGTGAATTCAAATTGCCTCACTCAAAGTCACTCACGTTTATTTGTACCGGCAGTGAACAACTTATGAATATCTAACACTCTGTCCAGAGCGAGACCTTGTAGACCCTGAAAAATAAGACAGATAATGTGTGCATATGTTGTATTAATCTTGCTGTGAAACCCACCAGGCTGTACATGTTAATAAATAACACTAATAGAGCGGTTTCCAATTGATTGCAGTAAAACCAAAACCAAGTAATCACTCTAGCCAATCACAACAGACGAAAACAACACAAGGAACCAATCAGAACTCGAAGCAGATGCACGTAACGGCCCCAACGCGGGAACATGCGTGCGACCAAGTTACGATTCGTTTCTAGTTCATTTGATTGGTTAAGAAAGTAGCGCAAGTTTTTCGAACCAATCAGAGAACGGAGTGGAGCAAACCAAAAGCAAACGCAGGACTCAATTTTGCTCAGATTTGCCTATTTTTTTTGGTGTGGCCTTCAATTCATTCTTACGAAGCCGCCCCATATATTTTTCCCCGATTTGACCCGTAATTTTGGAGAAAATTCCATGATAATGAACAGGTTTTATTCCTTAGCAATGCCCTCGCGTCTTTCCTTTGTTACCAGTCAGTGACTGCTACATGTAATTAGATCGTTGATGAGAAAATATTGATTTATGCGAGAAGAAATGATCATGGCAAAATTTTTAGCTTGGAAGAACACAAACAAGGAAAATACCATTCATAATCAGTCAGCGACGACATAAACTACTCGAAAAAAAAAAAAAATAATTCCCGACTGGAAGAACGTAAATGGAAGGTCCGGATAGGTTGACTCCTGTTCGGGGAACTCTGATTGTTGTTTTGTTTACGAGAAGCTTGTGTCACTGACTGAATGATATCTTTTTCATTAAAGTGCAACTAAACCCCCAAATTTTTTTTCTCTCATTAAAATCTATCTATTGCCCCGATCACGTCTGCGAAAAAATTATCGTGATTGATAAAATCCCCGCGTTTCTACAGTTGTTTAAAGTCAGGTGTTCCATGTTCACCACCGCGCAAATTGGGGTCCTGGGTCGAGCAATGTGACGTCAA
Source organism: Desmophyllum pertusum (assembly GCA_029204205.1). Lineage (NCBI taxonomy): Eukaryota > Metazoa > Cnidaria > Anthozoa > Scleractinia > Caryophylliidae > Desmophyllum > Desmophyllum pertusum. The sequence goes on along the minus strand of MU826875.1, from coordinate 146,662 downwards.
AAACCGGAGACTAGATTTACCATGTTTACAAGCATTTGACTGGGCATCCATCGAGCGTATATATTATTTCCGTTATTTCCGAGCCGTTTTATCTTCGAAAGCCCACATAATTTTAACACAAACTAGATATGTCATCTAGTGACTCAAATTCGGAGTCTAGTTACAATTCGGAAGACTATGACACACAAAAATTTTGAGATCGAAGTGGAAGATGCAGTGGTTTTTGGTGACTTTGCCGGGCACAGAAAATCGAGGATTCAACCAAGTCCAAAAATTTCTTCGCAGTAAAGTTTCAAATAACAAGTAAATTTATTTAAACGAATAAAAATCTTTGGGGTTAGTTGCACTTTAATAAGAGTGATATAGTTCTCACACGAAAACAAGCGAAAGATCGATGAAGCCTTACCCCCAACAAACAAACCAACTTTAGTGTTGTTGTTTGCACAGCAGACATTGACAGCTTCGTTAAACAGTGTGTAATTACAGCGAGTAATCACACACAGTTGGCCACACTTCTCGCCCAAAACAGAACCTACAAAAAGAACAAACCCAAATATGTCACTGCGCCTTTCTATAACATTGCAAACTCTGCTCATTCAACTGTTGCGTTTTTCGCTGCCGTCAATCATCTTAGTGGAAGTCCCAGGAAACAGAAGTTCACTTCAACGGGTTTCAGTTCAGAATGCCATGTCCATGGGTTTGATTCGTAGATTACAATCCAATTTTTTTTTTTTCTTTTTTTTTCCTTCCAGGATCCATTGTTTGTCATTAGTTGGTTGTTGAATTTCAGAGTTTTTGTGTTATTGATCATGAAAGGCACAGTGAACAGGTCCAACTGTTTACACGAGTGTCAGAACTGAAATGCAAAGTTATATTTTAGCTAAAACTTTGTCTACTTTTTAAGATGGCCAGGAACGAACCAGAAAAGACCTAGCATCGTATGCAAATTTCCAAAGATAATTCATGTGCTATTCATTACGAAGTATCGCAAAAAGTTTGGCCACAGTGTTAGAAGTTTGTACAATATTCAATGAATTGAAAAAATAATACTAATAAAATAAACAACTTTATTTAAGTGTCTGTGGATTTACACGGTAGACTGTTGTGCTAATTGTGGACACTATAAATCAACAAACAGATATTGCAAATTGAACATAAACTTGTTAAGAATCCCAACTGGTGGGAGGCTAACCAAATGGCTGTTTACAAAGCGAGACCAAGGAGTTGAACTTGGGACTACAGTCAACTCTCATTATAGCGGACACCCTCGGGACGTAGTTTGGAGTCCGTAATAGCGAGAGTCCGCAATAGCGGGAGTCATTTTCAGTCAAACCTCTATAGCTTTAGCCAGGTGGAGGGCTGAATTCTGTCCGTAGTAGCGGGAGTCCGTAATAACGGGGTGTCCGCAAGGCGAGAGTTGACTGTACCGCGAACAAATCCAGCTAGTGGCAGGATGATGACTAACCAAGGTAGGACCTCCAAATTTCAAATCCAGCGCCCTAAAACCACTCGGCCACGTGACCTCCCTACATATTGGCCAGCCGCCTCTAACCGTCATTACGGACCTTCAGATTGGGGTACGAGTACGAGAACGAGTACGAGTACGACTTTTTAAACCTATTGCGCATCCTCAAGATCATCATGTGTCACGTCAATCTCCGGCCAGAACCTACACTTCTACTGGTCAGTCACAGGGAAGAGCGAGGACTCTGGGAACAATATTGTAAATTGAAAGTAGAAAGTCGTACTCGTTTCTCGTTCCCCAATCTGAAGGTCCGTAATGATTATAATACCACTTACAACTTGCTAATATACATGCAATTCTATAAGCCAAATGAAATAGTAGAAAGTATGGTAGAAAGCTAAATGGTAGAAGATATGAAAGTAACGAGCACATAAAAACGCGTACAATATTCACCTCTCTTAGCTCCTCCAACCAGTGTCTTGTTTCGTACACCTTTCAATACATCCAGAACACAAGATGCCACGTAAGCTATCTCAGGACCAAATCTAAACGACTAAACAGGAAAGTTGAAAACATAAGTACAATATACTTTTGGAATGTGGTTCTAACTTTTAAGTCTGTTGATAAAACCTTAGTATGTGACCATTGAAATGAAAGCTATTGAGCAGTACCTTCAAGTGGTAGTACTTTCAAACCCTAGTGTGTGACCATTGAAATGAAAGCTAGTGACTTTCATGTGGTGCTGTTTATTATGTTGCACAAGGTGGTTCTAACTTTCAAGTCTGTGGATGAAACCCTAGTGTGTGACCATTCACATGAAAGCTATTGAGCAGTACTTTAATGTAGTACTGTTTGCTGTGCTGTTCAACTGACCTGGGTGAGGTAGAAAGTGTGAGTACTCGTCACTTCCTGCAGAGCATTTCTTGCTCCACGAAAGGCGTAAATCTGCTGATGGGGATCACCAACCAAAATCTTGGCACAGGATTGTCTGAGAAGAATGTCTGAGGCAGCTACATCAGTACAGAAAAAAAAAGTTAACATACTGTGATTTTTGCAAGAGTTTTATTTGCGGTTTTGGCGATTTTTTGTGTTTTGCTGGATGTAGTTTTTTGCGATTTACATTTTTTCTTTTTTTTCTTTTTTTTTTTTTTTCTTTTCCGTGCGGGGAATTAATTTTAATTTGCGATTTTTCGCAAATTGCTTACAATAAATATTGAAATTAGAAAATGTTCGTAATACAATTAATATTGCTTCCATTGAAATGTAATCACATGTAATCCAAATACAAACACGTTAATCAGGGTTTTAATTATTAGTCTATTATAATAACATCTTGTTCTGCTGTGATTAATAAAATTATTATTATTGAAAGTGAAGTAAATGTTTGCAAGGGAAAAAAAATGCAGGATTATTTTTTTGGTGCACAGGAATCTTTTTCTCTCTGTAAATTTTGACTAGACTGCGTGCAGATGTATAGTATTTCTAGAATTGCTTCACAGTCATGTGGAAAGTGATGTCTAACGTTAAAAGGGGCTGTGTCACGCTACGTTTTGCTATTCTTCCCTGTATTCTTTTTTTACAAGCTATAAACTCAAACATGTCAATGAAATATTATCAAGATGGAATCTCACTTACATAACAAACACAGATGAATTTCTAAGCATTATTTACCACTTGTTCCACACAAATGTACTTAACTTGAAAAAAAGACTGACCGTTGTTTTCAAATTAACCTTTCGCGCAATCCATTTCAATCTTGTCCAATTTGACCATCTGCACTTCATTTCGGCTTCCTAGTATTTGTTTTATGTTTTTCTATGGTTTGAAACCATTATTTTGTGGTTTCAATATATTTTAAGTTTAGTTGTCGTGTAACAGAATTGCTGAAAATAGCGTGACACAGCCACTTTAATCCAATCACAGTTTGATTCTGAATATTGTACTCTGAATATTGAACTCATCCCTATGTTCTTGTGGGGAGCGCATGACCAGGTGTAAACTGTAAGACCCAGAGTGAAAAGAAATTATACAGAAAAAAGGATGTAAAGGGTCCAGCTCTTACCAGGAGTACAATCCTGAGCCTCGTCTACAAGCAGGCAATCGTATCCATTCAGAACTGGTCTGCTAAGCTGATAGAGCTTGAGGTAGCCTAATCAATAATCAATCAATAGTCAGTTAGTATCTCTTAATCAAAGGGTTTCCCGATTTTCAGGAGATTATCCCAAAGTGGGAGACCCAGTGGCCTAATGGTAGCCTGCAAAACAGGCGTATTTTGGGCGAGCGAGCGCTGAATATTCCATCGAGTGTTTATAAGCCGTCATCTTGGATTAGGAAAACATTAGAGGAACCCCTTCCCCACCCCGCCCCCTTCCTCTACTTGGAGGCAAGAGACTTTCACATCAATAGTGGGGAAGATCAGCATCATTGAATCTTATCTAGGGTATTTAGGTCCGCAAGGCGTGCAAAGACGTTATTATCATTGAGCGTCATACATGTATGTCCCCAATGTGTGAGAAGACGCTAGATAATATTATAAACAGCTAGTACAGACACAAACTAGTCTTTTATTGACAATAGAAACCTACCATCATGGTGATTCGAAAGTCATTATCTCTCTGATCTTTCATTCTTTGCCACAGCAGGTCAGCATGCGAGACAACTTTCTACAGTCATAAAAAAAAAAAGATACATCGTACAAACTGTATGTGTAACTCTGTTATACCCACAACATTTTCTCCTCGCCCCAAGCATTCAGGCGATGAGATTAATACATGTTAAATTGAAAATGTGCGAGGTCTGTATTAAGGAAATCATGTAGTTCAATAAAAGTTTAATATACAGTAATGGTTATGATAACCATTGCTGTAGAATGAATTTCATCAATTTATCAGCAAAGTTTAAAAATTTTAAAACTTTGCTGGTTTGTCCGACCAAATGGTGACTTAGTCGGACACATTTCCTTTCAAGAAAACAAAAATTATTTGCAGTCCTGTGTTTGGCTTCACCTTGTGTCAGTTTTATACCTGATAAATCACTGCTGCTCATTTATTAAACTATACATAATCGACTTAAAAACAACAAATGGGTGGAGCGCAAGCCACTGATTGATCAGCCCAGCCTGAATGTATTTGTCGCTGTTCAAATACTCATATCTGCACCATGATCACCAAAGATTGACTGCACTATGTCACGACCCTCTGACAAGGACACCTCCACCACTGCTCTGTTGGCAGCGGGCACATGCTTGGTCTTCACTGCAGCATCAGAAGAGGCCTATGAAGTTCTTAAGAGTATCTTTCAACTCGTCTCGCGTGCAGATACCCACATTTATCCGGGAGAGCATTCATGATTGAGCTGATCGCAGCCCAAAGGCAAGCTTGTGTTTGTATCTGCAAATGTTTTTTTGACAGAAGACAGTTTTGGAAGGCAGTGTTTTACTAAAGCAATGCCCAGGCTGCAAAAACAGTCGGTCATTGGACAATGGCCGACCAAAATTGTTTGATGAAAATTCCAACTGTGGTCAGACATAAGGTCCGGACAATTTTTTGTGCCTTTCAATGCAAATGCTAAGGGTTATAACGCGTTTTTGTCTAAACGCAAACTACAGTTACTCTACATTGACAATGCGTTAGATTAGCAGGTTCACTTATCAAGCAGTACTGTATGATGGCCGACCTCATTTTTGTTTTGTCCGACCAAAACGGTGACTTAGTCGGACACATGTCCTTTCAAGAAAACAAAATAAATTTGCAGCCATGAATGCTTGTTTTTCTGGTCGGGAGCCATATATGTGTTTGAGTTCTTGTTGGTTCTCAACCTTGCTCCGGAGGTTTTTCTCTGGGTATTCCGGTTTTCCTCCCTCTACAAAAAAACCAACATTTCTACATTCATGTAAATTCGATCTTGACAGTATGTGTTTCAAATAAGATTATTTACTAACCGGTAGCCTACACTTCTGAAGGCCAGTGAGTGGATTTGTGCGCGATTCTACGTTTAAGGGAAAAAGCGTCAATGCATGTTGCGGATTGACCTGGATTTGGAAATAGAAATAGTTTATTCAATTAAAAATAGGGCAATTAGGCCTGGGGATTTTTACACATTGAATAAAAACCTGCCAAGGCATATTATACAGCTTTCTGCTAGGCCATAATTTTTATAACTATTAGAAAATAAATGATGGGTGAATTTTAAGCTTGATTAGAAAACACAATGAGAAAAATAATACATTATTCAGTAAGTTACAAGGGCACAAGCTACTCGGGAAAATAATTCTGAGCTCTTGCCAACAGGAGTCCAACCCATGGCCGGTCTTTCCACATCGGTCAGATGCTCTTAACTAACCACTCTGAGCTACAGGAGACTGGCAGGGCGTTCCTAGGCATTTTCTGGTTGTAAGCCTGGGTGGGGCATAATTGAGAGGAGGAACAATATGGGCACGACAGCGCCTCACAAGGAGCTGAGTACTCTGAGATGCAATCTGGACGCTTAAAATTTGGCAAATGCCAGGATTCCATATTGAACAAGAAAATTAGAAATAATGAAATATTTAACAAAATGCAGTTGTGGTTGTGAAGAGAAGAAATAACAAAGAAGAAAAAGAAGTAATAACAACTTAATGACCTGACTAGTGACACATTTGGTTGCAAACATATCTGAAATCTTGGTGGAACTCAAAGAAATTCTCAAAGGAAATTCGAAAGCTAGTCGTCTGTTCTCGGTTTTTGGGCGCAAAATTCGCGAATCATGGCTTCTACACCAAAGGGCATGTCTCTGTACGCATGCATCGATCAGGGCAAGTGCTGAGAGTCGCTCTGTTTTCATCGTTGAACGTACTTGTTCGTCTTCACTCAACTTTTATATCGTCCGAACGACTTGTTTAGCCTGTGCTTATTTGCTTAAAGGCAGGTACGCGCCTGACTTTGACATTTAAACTTGTACATGTAGGGTGGAGCACAGGCCTCTTAAGGAGGGCATTAAATAATTCCCATTACTAGAGAATGGTACAACCATAGCAACACAATCAGCGAGTGAGGTATTATGGGACAATAATTTCCACTCACTTATTGTATGCCACATTAAGGAACTGTTTCCATGGGCCTCATCTTGGTATACTCAACTAGAGTTGTTGTCTTTCCAGTTCCTAAACCATAGTCAAAAGAACAATAGATTAATAAATTACTCGCTGTAAGTGGACACCCTCTGGAATCCAAAAAAGTTTCCGCAACTGCGAGCTGGCCACTTACGGGAATGTGTAAATACAGAGTTTGTATGAGCTAGAGATCAAACTGGGCTTTGTCAAGGAGGCCGTTTTGAGTCCGTTTTTTAGGTTGATTTGAGTCTGATTTGAGGCCGATTTGAGATCGTTTTTGAGTCTGATGTTTGAGGACGATTTGAGTCCGTTGTTTGAGGACGATTGGAGTCTGTTTTTGAGGCCGATATGAGGCCGTTTTGAGTCCGTTTTTGAGGCCGATTTGAGGCCGATTTGAGGCGTTTGAAACCGTTTTTCGAGGCCGATTTGAGGCCGTTTCGAGCCCGTTTTTTGTGGCCGATTTGAGTCTGATTTGAGGCCGTTTTGAGTCCGTTGTTTGAGGCCAATTTGGGGCCGTTTTTCGTCCGTTCTTTTGAAGCCGGTTTTGAGTCCGTTTTTGAGTCCTCTTTTTTTAGGCCGATTTAACCCGTTTTGAGTACGTTTGTTTTTGAGTCCGTTTTTGAGTCAGTTTTGAGTCCGTTTGAGACCGTTTTGAGTCCGTTTTTGAGTCCGTTTTGAGACCTTTTTGAGTCCGTTGTTTGAGACCTTTTTGAGACCGTTTTGAGACCTTTTTGAGTCCGTTTGAGTCCGTTGAAACCTTTTTGAGTCCGTTTTGAGAATCTTTTGAGACCTTTTTAAAGTCCGTTTTGAGACCTTTTTGAGACCTTTTTGAGACTTTTTGAGTCGCGTTTTGAGACCCTTTTTGAGTCCGTTTTGAGACCGTTTTGAGTCCGTTTTGAGTCCGTTTTGAGTCCGTTTTGAGACCTTTTTGAGTCGCGTTTTTAGTCCTTTTTGAGACCTTTTTGAGTCCGTTTTGAGACCGTTTTGAGTCCGTTTCGAGTCCGTTTTGGGACCTTTTTGAGTCCGTTTCAGACCTTTTTTGAGTCCGTTTTGTGTTTGCTTTGTTTTTTTGTGTGTGGCCTATTTGAGGCCGTTTTTTGAGGCTGATTTTTGAGGCCGATTTGAAGAGTCCGCAATTACAAGAGTATATTCTAAGAGAGCTTTGACTGAACAGTGTATGTGCATAATAAATTATTTGTAAATAAATGTTTTGTAATTCTAACATTCCTCACACTAAGTAAGTAAGCCTTTATGAAAAATTAGTTTGTATGTATGACGATGTTTTACTCACTACCCAAGAAATTAGAAGTTGACAATGCATTCACAGGAATTATAAAGGCTCTTGAAACCTCACCTGCAAATGCTACAATTTTTATGATCTCTCCAGCCTTGACATCGTGTTTTTATGATGCGTACTTGTTCATGTGTGAGTTGCAGCTTGTCAGTGGAAGATCTTTAGAAAGAATACAACAGATAACAATCAGATTTTTTGGATAAGGATGTGGGCAGGATGTGGTGTTTTCTATAGAGGGGCGAGGGTGTGGTGTTTCTAGAGAGGATGCAGGGTGTGGTGTTTCCAGAGAGGGGTGCAGGGTGTGGTATTTTTGGAGAGGGAATGAGGGATGCACAGGGTGTAGGGTTGCAGGGTGTGGTGTTTCTAGAGAGGTTAAGGGGTGCAGGGTGTGGTGTTTTTTGAATAGGGATGTGGGGTGCAGGGTGTGGTGTTTCTAGAGAGGGGTAAGGGGTGCAGGGTGTGGTGTTTTTGAATAGGGATGTGGGGTGCAGGGTGTGGTGTTTCTAGAGAGGGGTGTGGGTGTGCTTCGTGAGGGATGTGGGGTACAGGATGTAGGGTGTGGTCACTTCAGCTAACATTGCAAAGGCAATGGGTTTTATATGTAATATTGTTAACGGTTTTTCTTGTAACTGCTGGGCTTCATAATAGTGCAAGGATCATGTCTCAGTCGATTTGCAGTTCTAAAATTAATGAATACAGTGCTCTGCAACACCTCATACCTGTATCTCATCATTGACTGTTGCCCAGTAGCATTTTGATCAAACACAGAACCAATAGAAGCACATGTGGCTTCAAACGCATTCTCATACAAATACAGACTGTAGAACACTCTGTAGTGAAGTCTAAACAGAAAAAAATAAAACATCAAATCACATGTTGGATGTTCAAGGGGGGCTCGTGGCTGGGTTGTGTGTAGGGTAGGCCACTGGGGTGGTCTACCTCGGCTCTCTGGGCTGGGGTTTTGTGGCTTCAGCCCGGAGGGGGGTTCGCAGGCACCCAACCTCCACTTGTGACATCAGTTGTTAACACCTGATAAACTGTAAAATTCCGCAAGGCTTTTTTGGACTGGGCTTTTTTTTCTTCTTTTTTTTGGGGGGGGGGGGGGGGGGGGGGGGGGTATTATCGGAATGATTTTTTGCATTTCCAAAGTCTTGAAGGGAATTTACATCTGGAAAAAACTTAGGTGTGTAAAAAAATTATGCATGGCAAATCTCTGTTTTCAAACACAAAATATAACTTAGTTATAAAGTCATCAATTTATGAGCATCATAAAGTCTCTGGGAATACTGTATTTTGGGCAATTAAAAAATTAAAGACCTTGTTAAATTACACGGTTGCCAATTTGAGCATTAAAAGTTAGAACCACCTTGACCTACCCACTTCCAATTCTGTGCTGTGACTCTAAGTAGTAGAATATTGACGCCAGGCAATAGAAACACTCCAGAACATCATGTACAAGGCAGGAAGAGGACCTTGTCAAACAATTGACAATTTCTTGTACTTCATAAACTGTTTGACAAACCAATGTCAGAAGAGCGAACAACAGACCAGGGACTAGGCTCCTAAGCAAAGAACGAACATGTACTATACATCAGGGGTTACATGTACGATCACGTAATATTGGTATTGGCCTAAATCAGAGCCTAGTGGAGCACACTCAGGTAAAGCTGCACCCAGGCCACCAACTGGCACACACTGCCAGAGCTTACATGTACATCTATCCTGGTTTCTGTAGCACAAAGCCGACTACATGTAGGAGAATTGCTACTCCCCCTGGATGGGATGCTAGTCCAACGCAAGTTACCCCCTGGAAAGCATTTTTGTCACAATGCAGTACCCATTTATACTCTTGGGTGGAGAGAGGTACATGTTACTGTGATCAGAGTAAAGTGTATTGCCCAAGAACACAACACAGTGAGCCGGGGCCAGGGCTGGAACCAGGACAGCTCAACGATCTGGGAGTCCAATGCGCTGACCATTACGAGTAGACCCACACTGTCTCCCAAGTGGCTCAACAGGCCATGGCCAGTGTGCAACTCAAGCATGAATGGGCTAAGAGTATTGCTACTCCCACTGAATACTCACAAGCTAAGACTTAGCTAAGTACACTATTACCCCTTTCACTCCCAAGAGTTCTAAGTTCAAAACTGAGGAAAGAAAAAGTCTTGAATTTCATTTGCAAAATGACAATACCGCATGAAAGTACAGCTCAATAGCTTTGATTTGAATGCGTCACACACTAGGGTTTCATCCACAGACTCTGGGAGTGAAAGGGTTAATATTATTTTGTACATGAGTTTAAGAGCATCTTGAGCTCCGTTCTACTGTACAACTGTCATGTACCTCCTTTGAGTTGTTTGTAAGGGTTTCCAGTAATGTTACTATCAGTGGGAACTTGCAATGCCCTTCCAAATGTTTCTAACAATGATGAGTGTCCCTTTTCTTTTAAAATCCTTCATAAAACTAAATATTAAAGAAAAAACATAGTGATTAGTATTTAATATTGACATTACATTGCGAACTGCTACAACTAGTGCCGCTACTGTCTACCGGGGCCACTTAAACTAAACTTATAACCAATCAGATTACAGGAAATGAACAATGTATTCCAACTAAAATCGTTTGAGCCAATCAACAGTGCGGAGGAAAAAACAATGACCCGAAGAGGCAAAATTTGATGGAAGTGCATTGTTCGTTTCTTGTAATTGATTGGTTAGTTTTAGTTTAATTGGCCCCGGTCTGGTAACAAGTAGCAGCACTGTAATTTATTGTTGTTGTTGTTGTTGTTGTTGTTGTTGTTGTTGTTGTGTATGCATGATCATTAATCAAAATAAGTCACTAAGCCACATGAAATCACACAGCATGTTTGCATTGTGGCCTAATGTATGGGTGCCCCCTTTTCTTTAATCTGATAATCAGGATCAAGCAGCCGTGTTTGAATTTCGCCCAGCGTAGGTCCTTAACTTTCTTTTACTTTAAAATTTTATTTTTTGTTTTAATTCACTTACTTACAAACTACAGCCACTGTTATTACAGCCACCAATTTTTGGCCCCCTAGCAAAATCGCACTCAATCTCTTGTATAAAAGCCCCTTTAATACGACCACCTCGATAATAAAAAATCGGCCAACAGCTAGACTTTGCAATCCCTGTGCGCCTATTTTCTTTGTAAATTTACCCCACATTACAGCCACAAACTCGGCGATGGATTGAATATTGCAAATCATTGACACAATGACTCCGTTTGAGCAGGTTTTCATTGTTTTGACGAATTTTGTGCCTCAGTGTTATTGGATCTTCCTGTAAATTGGTCCAGGTTGGCTTTAGTGCTCGTTCAGTTGCTTCTGTTGTACATTTACAATCATTAATACAATGTACATGTACCTTGCAAGATTTAGTGCGAAATAAATCCACTCTAAAAGACATTTTCGATCCAGTAAATTCAATCATTTCATCCTCTGCTGAGAGATCTCTGTTTTTCAGAAGAAAGTATTTCTTCTTCCAAGGAATAAACTGAAATGAAAGTCAATACCAGAAATCAGTCGTCAACCAACATCACTTTACAGCAGTTGTCATAATCTCGATCTGGGAAAAGCGCCTGCAGGCTAGGAGACTGCAGACTACCAGACTAGTCCTAACCTCAACCCTAACACCTACACTATACATAGTAACCCTAACCTTTTGGGTTAGAGTTTAGGGTTAGTTTATGGTTATGGGTTTGCCTGCTACATTGTACATGTAGTCTGCATTTTTCCTGACCAGTAAAGCTTGTTGTACTGCAGTGTAAGTGGAATGTGTGTCCAGTCCTGATTGAATTGATATACATGTATGCACACACTCTCAGCAGCTTCTGTTAATCACTATTTACCAGATGTCAGGGCTCCAGATAAGTTCTAAAGGTGAGGTGTCAATGATGAATTGCAAAAGGTCAATAGATACGGACCTCAGCAAATCCTTCACAGTTTTCCATTGATTTGTCAGGCCAGGTAGATGACCTTGTTGAGATTTTCACCTGACACCCCTCTCTTATCTGGAACACTGGACATGAGTGGCAAACTAGCACACCATGCATGCAAAGGCTACATGTACAGAACAACTTATTCAAAACTGGAGTTTTCCCTTTATCTATCAGAGCTGTGGAGGCATGCTCATCCAATGGTTAGTGTCTTTGGCTCAAGTCACGGTTGAGAGGTCTAGCAATACATTGTACCTCTCTCCACCCAGGGGTATAAAATACTGTTGGTACCAGAAAATTGATTGTGTTGTTCCAGAAAATATCCATTACAGTACAGGTACATCCCCCTCCCCCCCCCCCCCCCCCAATTCCACCACACTTGAAAATTACAGTTCAATAGCTTTACACTTTCCTTTACAAAATTTGGCTTTTCACGTGAGACACCCCTCTCACTTGGAGTTTCCAATGACCTTCCTTGGGGTGGGTATGGATATTTTCTGTAGCCACGCATACAAAATGTAGCGCAAACCTGACCAATCCTGGAACTACATGTACAGTGTAGGAAGTGACTGAGGGTGGGGTAACCTACGTGTATTGTAGGATGGAATGCATGTACATGTGTAAAGTAATAAAATTGAAGGGTCAAGTGGAAAACTATGCTAAGCGAGCAAACGCGCTTTGCTCACTTAGCATAATTGTAAATAATGGTAATATTTTTTTGTGTTATTGTTGTTGTTCAATGTTGTTGTTGTTGTATTATTGTTGCTGTAGACATGCACATTGTACAGTGAAGCATCTCATCCAGGAATGTCCGAATCAGATTACATGTACATGTATAATAGACTGCTCATCTAGTAACAGTGTACATGTACATGTATAGAGGATATTACACGGTGGCAACGAAGATATGAATTTTATTTTCGAGTGGTAAAAACAATATTTTACGAACGAGCGCAGCGAGTGAGTAAAATATTGTTTTTACCCACGAGAAAATAAAATTCATATCTTCAAGCCACCGTGTAATTTTTCTTTTATTATATAGACAAAAGACAAAAGCACAAACTTTATCGTGAACTCTTGCAGCTCAGTGGCTGGACTTTCCGAATTTCTCTCTCAGTCTTTACTTGCAAGGAACTCATTGAATAATGTTAAGTCATATGAAGTTTTTCTTCTTCTTGTTAACATTTTCATACTCCTCAGTGAACGATTTCATGTCGGCTTCAGTGAATTTCACGAATCTATCGCTCGCCATTTTTCAAAACCGGAGCTTTGCACAAAAAGCCATGCAAAAGCGGGAAATGACGTCATCGACATCCTCACTAGTGAGGATATGGAAAATACGCCACTCGGGTCCCGGATGTAGTTTCGTATGAATTTTACGAGTGGTCTATTTTCCAGTAAAACACTCGTGTCTGTATAATAAACATGCATATTGACCAATCATGTACATGCATATTCTGACCAATCATGTACATGCATATTCTGACCAATCATGTACATGCATATTCTGACCAATCATGTACATGCATATTCTGACCAATCATGTACATGCATATTCTGACCAATCATGTACATGCATATTCTGACCAATCATGTACATGCATATTCTGACCAATCATGTACATGCATATTCTGACCAATCATGTACATGCATATTCTGACCAATCATGTACATGCATATTCTGACCAATCATGTACATGCATATTCTGACCAATCATGTACATGCATATTCTGACCAATCATGTACATGCATATTCTGACCAATCATGTACATGCATATTCTGACCAATCATGTACATGCATATTCTGACCAATCATGTACATGCATATTCTGACCAATCTGAACTCATCAAGATTTTAAGTCTACCATGGCACTTCTCCTTTAATTTACAGTGTGACTACTCAAGTGGGCCAGTTTGAGAAAAGTAACCAATCAAAACATTAATTGAGAAATTATGTTTTCTTCAAACTGGCTGGCTTCAAGTGGTCGCACTGTAAATAATGTAAATAACACTTATTTAGTCTGAAGTAAAATACTGCCCATTACCGAGTCTCTTGATATTATGTTGTACCACTGTCGGCACACCAACGCACAGTTCAACATCAAATCCACTATGGGTAACTGACAGAATATATTTTCCATGATTTCCACAGGCAGTCGAGCAAACAAGCTGCTGTCCTGTGAGTCGTCGTCATCTGAATCACTGACGTCGCCGCCACCAACAAGACCAAACGCTGCCCTCGCAGATCTAGATGGTTGCTTTTTCGCTTGTCTTGCAGATTTAAAGGATGATGATGACGACTTCTTACATGAAGTATTCTTTTGATCAAACTCACTTGTACAAGAACTTTGGGAATTACTTTCTTCCTTGCTAGCTTGGCTACTTTGGCTACTTGATTCAGTACAAGACGTTTGAGAACAATTAGAGCTTTCTTCCACGTCAGAATCACGTTTGCTCTCGCGAACCACATTCACAATTACACAGCCATCGTTGTCGCTTGAAGACGTTTCGTCTCCGCTATCAATAGTAACTGTCTCCGGGTAGTTTTCTGCTTTTCGCAGACCTGACTTTCAATTGATTCTGTGCTCCAGAATTCGTCCTGGACCGTGTACGTCTAACCCTTTCGTGGCGAGGTCGTTGACGAAGAAGAAGAGTCAGACGTCGGTGTACTTGAACTGGAAGATGTCGAGGACGCCATGAGGTGAGGAACACGTGTATATAAATTGTCAATGTGTGTTTGTTTTCTTTCGTTGAGACTACATGTATTTTTCAGAGGAGAAACCTAGGAGCATGTCCAAAAACTGCTGATTTGCAAGTTGCAGTCCCTGAATTATGCTGACCTTTGAAAATTTGCTGGCTTTGAGCCCCTGAACACCCTTCCCAGCTTCCAGATGAAGTTTTGCAGCAGTCGTGAAACCAAACGTTGGGGAAAACGTAATTGATCCTTGTATTCGCTGGTATCTCCGTCGAGGTCGCCAGTTCCCCGACGGGTTTTGCTTAAAGCAGGCCCGCGGCCCGCGGGCGGCCCACGCCCACGGCCCGCGGCCCAGGACCCACTTCGGCGGCCCGCGGCCCGGCGGCCCACGGCCCAGTCCACGGCCCGCGGCCCGACGGCCCGGCGGCCCGCGGCCCAGTCCACGGCCCGCGGCCCGGCGGCCCGGCCCATTTTTTTTTTTTTTACACAGATTTGAGGTCAGCGGTGTATCGTGAATGCGCATGAACCAGATGTGAATCGAGTACATGTGACTGGGAAAATGGACGACGGTGAGTTTGGATTCATTTGCAATTTAAATCATATCAATCCTTTGCAATCCTTGTATCTGTTTGTTGCATTTTGCCCAGATAAAAACGTTTGATCCTTTATACGTCCGTTTATTTACAGAACCCGATAGCACAGCGGACATCAGTCCTTCTCAAACGATGTAAGTTTTTAACAGCCTTGAAACCCTTGTATCAGGACACTATTTCGTCTTCAGTATTTCTGCCAAGTTGTATATATGGTATTGCCAACATAGTGAGAGGTTTTAAAGCAAGTGACATACAAAGTTATTGACGAAACTGTAGTGCATTGATACAAGGGTTTCAAGGCTTGTTAAAACTTACATCGTTTTGAGAAGGACTGATGTCCGCTGTGCTATCGGGTTCTGTAAATAAACGGACATATAAAGGATCAAACGTTTTTTATCTGAGCAAAATGCAACCAAACAGATACAAGGATTGCAAAGGATTGATATGATTTAAATTGCAAATGAATCCAAACTCACCGTCGTCCATTTTCCCAGTCACATGTACTCGATTCACATCTGGTCATGCGCATTTACGATACACCGCTGACCTCAAATCTGTGTAAAAAAAAAAAATGGGCCGGGCCGCCGGGCCGCGCGGCCGTGGACTGGGCCGCGGGCCGCCGGGCCGTCGGGCCGCGGGCCGTGGACTGGGCCGTGGGCCGCCGGCCGCGGGCCGCGAAGTGGGTCCTGGGCCGCGGGCCGTGGGCCGTGGGGCCGCCGGGCCGCGGGCCTGCTTTTTAGCAAAACCCGTTCCCCGACGGGTTTTTTTCGCTACGGGATGCGAGATTTGGCTTCGCGAGGAAATTCACCGCTTCCTTGTTGATACCTTTCTTTGGTGTAAAATATTGTGAAATTATTCGTTGTTGTGGATTTGAAATAGTCTTGTTTCGCTTTTGACGAGGGGAGAAATTACGAGCCTTGAAAATTATCCGTTGGCCGACCGTTGGTCGCCATTACTCAAATTATCTTAGCCGGCGAGGACTCGGCACTATAAACTGAGGCCACTGAAAAATACTAAAGGGAGAGGGGTGGGGAAAATTTAAAAAACCCTCTATAAAATAATCATAAAATAAAAGTTGTACAGAAAACTAGCAAGATTAAAAAAGAAACAGATTTCCCCAATCTCAGCGATCGGGGTTTTTTTTTTCAATCTTTAACCTTCGTAGCCGTTTATTTGTCGTCACACAGCGCTTGTTCTCGAAAGAGCGTTGCGTGACGACACAAATAACTTGCCTACCCTCCCTAATTTATTTTTTTAACCAAGATGGCGGACGTCGTAGACGAAAGAAGCAGTGCTAGTCTGCGCTCTGAGGATTTTATCGAGTACCCTCTTCCTCTACGCCTAATACAGGGCAACAAAGAAAGTGAATTTATCAGTATGGTTGATTCTCACACAGATGGAAAGGCAATATTGAACTGTGTTCATTCCAGATCAGGCGACACGCCGATCATTGTAGCTTCGCGCCACGGACACCTAGATTTGTTAAAGTTCTTAATTCACCGAGGTGTGGACATCGAGCAGCGCAATAAAGACTTGAAGAGAGCCTCACACGAAGCAGCTGCGGGCTGTCACTTAGAGTGCGTCAAGCTTCTTATTTTACAAAACGCGGAGATCGATTGTTTGAAAACGAGCGGACTGGTAAAGATGACCAATTATATATTGGGGGGGGGGGGGGGGGTGGGGTGTGATATCCTAGGGTTCTCAGGGAGCAATGGTCTTCGATATTGGTTTGGCTTCTATGGTACAGTATGTTGTGCTACATTACAGTCGTATTAGGCTCATGGCTTTTCCGAGCATACCTGGGCCCTGTGAAGACTGGGGAGAGTCATCTCCTCATTATCCATTCAGCACGTGTCGTAACCCACAAGGCTGCCTCGTCCCCAGGCATCGCATGTTTGAGCATGGGTTGTGGGACTGTTGCAGGTCGCAACGTGTTTTCCCGCTCACAACGGCGCCTGGGGTCGAGGCAGACTCACAAGCCTCTACCAGGTTGTAAATGTCAGATCGCACACAAAGCAATAAACCTAGTGACACAAGCTAATGTTATCAGTTCATCTTTTAAATGATACATTATTTAATGATCTGTCAGTGTAGGACACCACTCATGTTGTCATGTACCAAGTTGAACATTGATGTTATTAGAACACTGGTCCAGGGTGGAGCCAACTTGAGACTGACCAATAAAGATGGCTGGAACTTTTTCATATTGCCACAAGGTACATGTAAATACAAGGCAAATTTGCTGGAAATTCACCAGTAACCTGACAATGTACATGTGTACATCATATCATCATCGTCCTTGACGCATAAGCCTTGACCTGATGACTTGTCCAGTTTAGCCAGCACAGTTTGCCGAGAACTTTGGATGGCAAACTGTCCCCCCCTCTTCCTCCCCTTCCCATTCCTGTTTTCTTTCCACTCACTCAGATATATCAGTTGTCATGGGTGCCAGCCATGGGGCGTTATTCAATCTAGGGGCTGGTTGCCAAAAGTGGAAGTCCCTGGATATTCCAGGCACCCAACCTCCATTACTGTGCGAATCAGAAAGCGTGAACACTTTGAAACCACGCTTGGATTTTCCTTTGCAAAATTGGCCTATTTTTTCATGTATTCATTTTATTGCTATTTTCACAAAACTTTTCTGCGAAAACAAAGTGTAAATTTGAGTTTTCAGACTATTCTTCTTGTGGTTTGATCATGTCAAAGTTAAATAAAAGTGTTCACGCTTTTTTGATTCGCACAGTAAACATACATGTAAGCTTAAGTTTCTGGGAAGCCTGAACGGGAATGGGAAGTTTAATGGTGACCATCCAGATAAGAACAATTTCTCACACACCACTGGTAGCCATGCCATTTAGCCAACCACCACAAGCCTGTCCTTTATTCAAAATATTGCAAAAATCAAAAACTGTACTTGTATGTATCAAAACTGCACATGTACATTATCATGCTAAAAACTGGGAAGCTTCCAAAAATTACAAGGTTTGTACATTGTATAACGTTGCATACAACTGACATTCTTTAGGTGAGTGGGAAGGTCAGTAATGGTGGACGCAACAAAACAAATACCCGCCTCACAGTGAGTCACATGACCTATACCCAGGCCCCAGCAGTGTGTGAGAAAAATATTTTCACTTATTTCGTTTCACTCAGCCAGTGGAAAATGACCCTTAGAGAAAGACTCTCATTGGTAACTGACATTTTTTAATTAACAGCAGCAATCTTTGCAGTCACATAATGATCCACCAGACTTGGGAATAACTTGCCCTTTTATGGTCGATTTATATATTATGCTACTTGAAACACTATTATGTGAACATGCAATATTGTTTACACAGTGACTGAAACATGCAAAACTCTATTTTGATTTAAAGGGAAGGACAAGCAGAAATCTTAAATTATCTCCTTGATTGCTGTAACGACATCTGGGACAGTTGTAGCAAGAATGGGCGGACACCACTTCACACAGCAGGTAAAGGTACTAGCCAAGGATAGTAACATTTAGATGTTAACGCCCTACATGTATGCATTACCAAACCACAAATTTTAACCCCTAAACGATAACCACCGTCACACCTGGGATGCTAGAGTGTAATCTAAACTTGTCATTTATTAAATTTCAGCTCTACATGGGAGAGTGGATGCCATAAAACTCATGATTTCCAGGTAATGTGTCTGCTTGCCTGCAGAACTGTGCACTGCAACCACTTACATTGTATTGTTCTGATGTCGTCAGCCTAGGTTTATAATGCCACCCGAAGAGTGATCAACATGTTATTTTCCCTTAAAATATCAATGAGAATGAAGAACAAGAAGAGCTTTGTGTGATCGATTTTAGTGGCAAATGACAAATAGCAGCTTGCAGTTAAATTATATTTAGTGCCCCAGTGCGATCAAATTGTTGATATTCATTTAAATTTTACATTTTTGTGTACAATAATTAAAGTATGACTTTCTTACATATCTTGCCAAATTTCAATCCATTACGAACATTAATAGAAGTCTTTGCACAGATAACAAGTCCAAAGTTTTTGTTGCTCTTTGTGCAATTTTCTATACTTCTTCTTCTTCTAATTTCAACCCGAGAGGTAATTTTTAACCTTTGACGTCACTTTAACTTTCTTGTTGAAATGACAAGCAGCAGATGGCAAAAGTTGCATTTTGATAAAAAGAAGAATAATTTTATGTTTTGAGACTGAAATTGTTTCTGAATTACTTTACTAAGGTTTCCCACTGTTCTCCAAACACTTTTTTTATTGTCTACAGATGTGATTACACACCAGACTGTCCTGACAGTTGTGGCTCAACACCTCTCATGGATGCATTGCGTGCAGGACATGTGCTAGTTGCCGAGACTCTTGTCAACAAACACAAGGTATAATCATACTATAGTATTAAACAAAGTCTCCGCTTGGTCAACTACAATGTACAGCATAAATTGCCAGTACCTTGATCTCAGGTTGTCTAATGGATATTGGACAATCAGTCCAATTGCCAATTCTTCACCATGTAGTTACATGTAATGTACTGTTACAGTTGAACCTCTCTACAAAGGCCACCCTGGCATGGGGCATTATCCCAGGGGGGGGGGGGGGGGGTACTCAGGTATAATAGTGACGGGGAGGCTTGAAGACCTTTTTGGGGTTTGAAATTTGCGATCTGAGGACTTTTGGGGGGGTTAAAATTTTGTGGTGACTTTTTTGGGGTGAAGATTTGGTAAGGACTTTTTTTTTGGGGGGGGGGGGCGGTTATTACTTTTTTAATGCAGAGATAAGAGGACTTTGGGGGTTACGTTCTGGGCCGTTGGCCTTTTGGGGTCTGGTTTTAGCCTAATATGACTTTTTGGGTCTAACAATTTGGCCTCATTCAAGCCTCCTGTCACTATTATACCTGAGTACCCCCCCCCCCCCCCCCCCCCCCCCCCCCCCCCCCCCCCCCCCCCCCCCCCCCTTCCTGGGGCGTTATTAACTGGCCATTGTAGAGAGGTGGTTATTGCAGGAGGTTTCAATAAGAGTGAAAAGTAATTGGATAGACGTACGATTGGGACGAAAAATCCTGGCAGTTGTGGAGAGGTGGCCGCTATAAAGATGTGGCAGTTAGTGGAGGTTTAACTGTACTTGTCTGATTTCATTACAGGCGTCCATAACTACTAAGGATCAACTGGGAAGACAAGGCATCCATTTGGCTGCTCAGGCCGGTTGTAACAAGTCGCTAGATTACATCATTACACAACATGGTGCGGATGTCAATGTTTGTACTGAAAGTCAAAAATGGCAGCCTTGCATCTGGCAGCTAAGGTACGTCCACGACTGAGTGATTAACATATGTTTTCTCCTTACTATATCAACACATTGTCAAGCAACCCAATGACGAGAATAAAGAAAATGATCCAAACGAATACTTCAATTGAGGTTCAACCGAATTCTCTTACAGAAACATAGCGTAATTGTCAATCAGTAATTCTGGTTCATACATGTAGGTGTAAAACAAGCACAAAAGCAAGCACAGGCTGGTGTGCTTGGTGTAAAGCTAGCGCAAATGCAAGTGCTTGCAAGTACGTAGCCTGCGTGCAGGCTATCATTTCTCGCCCCACTCCCTCGCGCTCCGCGCTCGAACGTCACACAATACTAAGGATCGCGCTCCGCGCTCATCGCGCGAATGAGAGCCTGCTCGCAGGCTAGCAAGTACGTGTAAAGTTGTGTAAAGTAAGCGCAAGCCGACTAATGTGAACCAGTGTAAAGCAAGTGCAAAACAAGTGGATGCTCGACGTGTGAACTGGTGTAACTAAGCAAGCGCAAGCACATGTGAACCAGTGTAAAGCATAAGCACAAACAAAACATGCGCAAGCTTATGTAAGCTGGTGTAAAGAAAGTGTAAGCAATTGTGTGAACTAAGCAAGTGCAAAGGCAAGTCTGCAACCGTGTGAACCGGTACTGTAAAGTAAGCCGAAATGCAAGCACAAGTACGTGTGAACATATGGTGTGAACTGGTGTAAGCAAGCGCAAATTGCTGCAACTGCAAACACAAGTACGTGTGAACCACTGTGAAGCAAGCGCAAGCACAGGCACGTGTTAACCGATGTGAAGCAAGCACAAGCTTATGTCAACCACTGTGAAGCAAGCGAAAAAGCAAAAGCTTGTGTGAACCAATGTAACGCTACTGCAACCGGAATCACGTCTGAACATTGGTAAAGCGACCGTATGTGAAAGTAGATTAGTCTTGTACTCCACGGTCGCATTCTCATCTGACAATTGACATCTCCGCCTCTCAGAATTATTGCAATGTGATTTGCTAATTGATGGAAGCCATCAGCAAGTTGTCAAAAAGTTGCAAAATTAATCAAAAACTTTGTTGGCAACGATAAGGCGCTCTTCGCTGTAAGTTATTTGCGCTTCAGTGTTTCACACTTGTGAACATTGCTTGCGCCTGCACTTGCTCTCCTCGTGTGAAACAGGAATCTTAGGATTGTAACTCAGCCAAATCCATGTAATCCTATAGTGAGAGATCGTATTTTGTGATGTTTGCAGGAAGGTCACACAGAAACGGTTCAGTTTTTGTTAGAAAAAGGAGCAGCCATAAATGTCCAGGACAAGAACGGAAGAACAGGTAATGTATATTCACGTTTTATCATTGTCGCTGCTGCTGCTGCTGCTGCTGCTGTTGCTGCTGTTGCTGCTGCTGCTGCTGTTGCTGCTGCTGCTGCTGCTGCTGTTGCTGCTGTTGCTGCTGCTGCTGCTGCTGCTGCTGCTGCTGCTGCTGCTGCTGCTGCTGCTGCTGCTGCTGCTGTTGCTGCTGTTGTTGCTGTTGCTTTAATGAGAGCGCTAAAACAAAGACGCTGTGGAGTACGACCGTGCGCGAATGATATCTTTCCTCGCCGCGCTCACGCTCCCGCTCCCGCTCAATCCAAGCCGTTTTTCAATCTTTTGCCGCGGGACTAAAGGTCCAGACACACGGTGCAATATTGCGCACAGCATTTTTCACTCCGTGTGGCTACATGCTGCAACATTTTGCGCAACATTTGCTGGCTTTTCCCTATGAAAACTAGCCAAACCTAAAACAGGTAAATATGTTGAAGAACAGCTAAAACTAAAAACTAAAAACTGTTTTTAGCTTTTAGTTTTTAGTTTTAGACACAGGATGAAATTTGTTGCTCGCAATATTGCAGAAGTAGAACCTCGTGTGGTTCTACTTCTGCAATATTGCGAGCAACGATTTCAGAGGTGGACACACGTTGCAATAATTTAGCCGTAGTGGGCGCAATATTGCAGGCAAAGTTGCACCGTGTATAGCCCATTTCAATGCCTTTTCAGAAGTCTCCATTTTACCGAGGACAAAGCATAATATTTTGTCCACATCAACGTTGTCATTAAAAAACCCCGATGCGTTTCAGTTTGAAACAGAGGCAAAAGGCAACGAAATGTTCGAGCTTACTGAGTGGTCATTTCTGTCTCTCCCCAGCTCTCCATCTTAGTTCGGCTGCCGGACATGAAGGTTGTGTGGATATTCTATTACGCCTACATAATGCGGATAGCAGCCTCAAAGACTGTTCAGGACAGACGGCTCAAGACCTCTCTCTCAAGCCTGCAGTCCGACAAATATTTGACTTGGCGACATTGTGATAGCGTCTGTCTGTAGCATAAGACAAGGCGAAGAGCGTCCCAAAGTCAGCTGAAGCTTGTCGTGGAAAACAATTTTGCAATTTTGTCACAAGGAGAGAAACGTAAACCTCGAGGATACAAGCTGATGTCATGCGTCACGTGTTGTCAGTGAAAATGACGTCACATATCACGTGTGGAGATCGTGTACCCGCCCCTGAACCTTGTCATGTGTTGTCAGTCCACGTGCGTGCGGAGAGAGCGTGTGCCAACCCCGGAACCCTGCGGTTTCGCTGTAAAACAGTCGTACGAAATAAAGTTGTGAGTAAATTCTAATTCCGAAGTGGAGCATCCAGTTTCTCCTTAGAAACTCAATACATTGTCCAGCAGACATGCAGGTGATGAAAATAACGAAATACAGTCGAATCGCTCTGAGCGGACACTGTCGTAAGCGGACAGCTTTACTTAACGGCCGCCTTGACAAAACCCTGTTTGATTACACATTCCCGTAAGCGGCCAGCTCCAGTTGCGGACACATTTACTGCTTCCCGAGGGTGTCCGCTTACGGGAGCTTCGACTGTAATCAACTAAAGGATCAACCTCGTTCCCAGGGTCTAGAGCTCTTCTTCCCGCCAAAAGCGATTGAAAAGAGGGTCTCTTTTTCTGATGCTTTTGCCAAGAAGAGAGACCCTGGAACGAGGTTGGGATTTTACCTTGATGTACAGCCAAATTCTCAAAGCTAATATTAAAAGACTTATGTGGCAGTGAGTAAGGAGAGTTGACGTTGTGATCTTGAGACTTAAGTGTCATTGCCAGAGAAAACCGGCAGGAGTAAAAGATCGAGGTCGGCCGTTTACCTTCATCTTTTCACAGTATAAAAGCTACTTGAAAAAGATAAACAACGGTGGCATTTGCAGAGGTAGAGGTTGTTTTTTTCTTTAAGATATCACTATAACATGAATTTGGGCCCTCCAGCGGCCTAAAATAACCGAAATGCCGGGCAACTTTGGGTTAACCATAAAGGCAGTTAAAAAGACTTCCAAAAGTTCCAATTTTATTTTTTATAATACCTGTCCCTTATTAGTTGAATTGGATTTACTAAACGTCCTTTGCTTTAATACTACGTTTTTTACGTGGTGCTAAAATCGTCGCCGAATCGCTAATGAGCTTGACCCAAATTTTAGCCATTTTCAGAGGGCTGTTTCACCAAAAGTGCGGCAGTTTATTTTGAAAGTAAAATCATTCTACAATAGACTGCTGTACTGTTATTAAAAATTCAGTTGAGTTAAAATTGGTATCTAGAAAGTAAATTGGAGAAAACGTCCTCGGAAAGTGCCAAAAAAAAATGTTCAGTCACGAACATTTCCCGCAAATTTCTCTCGGAGGCATCATCTTGAAGTTCGATTTCCTGCGATTGTTGTCCGTAATTCACTAAAAGGTCGTTTGAAAGTATATAAACTTGTTCCCAGACTTCGTGACAAAGTGCATGTACTTGACTGTCGATATTTACATTTTATCTCATTCTGACAACTCAGCCTTTTTTTTTTTTCACCAAAATTTTTTTTCACACACTCACGAAAAATTTTTGTTACGTCACGCTGCCATGGTAAAACTAGAATGTATCTACAGTTTGTTCTTTTTTGACTGTAGCAAAAAGTGTTTAAGGAATAATACCTCCGTTTCTATATCTTTATTCTCTGATAAAGATCATCATATTTGCCTCCGGGGCGTAGAGAGAACCCAGACAAATAAGTGCCAAACTTCGCTACATTTGAACTCAGTGCGAAGTAATTACTCAGTTTTGGCTTTCATAACCAAAGTAAAAATTAACGCTCAAATAGAACATTTACCTTTGCCTTTGAACACAATCTCCATGCAGTTAGTCTGGTGAAACTCGCTGAATGAATCAAAGCGTCTTTATAATTGCAACTTTCTCGACTCTGGTTTTATGCCGGTTTCTACTGCGGAAATCAAAATCCTCAACTTGAAAATTTTATTTTCAAATCACTCAAAAGTTAAAGCCACCATCAAGCGGGCCAGGTGTTATTTTTTGCGTATAAACTACAAGAGAAAAATTCAAATCAAACTCCCTGACTAAGCTTGTATTGTCCAAATAATAATAATAATAGAAACGTTGCCATAATATAGTGACAAAACTCCCAGCATAGATCATCTACCCGCTTCAGTATAGGTTGAATCTGGATGACCCAAGTGGTAATTATGGCGATTACATGTACGTATATACCCAAGATGATCTATAAGAGAAGCATTCCCCCATACATGGAACTTTCAGTCCATAGCTGATATATTTTAATTAAGAGTGCTACCTGATCGGTCAGTTCGAGTAACGCGATGTCGAAAATAAAAATAACTTTCACAGCATGGCTCGAAACTATTAATAGATTTTAAAAAATTATCTGATCATGAGTCACGGGGAATCCTTCTCTTAGATCATCCTCTCTTGATATACTGCCGTCTAGGATGCGCTTTTTTTTTTACAAAACTATTTACAAAATACCCAAACGAGTTGCGAAAGTCGCCTACCCGTTCTCGATGATCTGTTTATGACTGTTATTGTAGCAAAGTAACAACTCAGAGGCAACTTCTAATTATATATTTTTATAGTCATGGAATATTTTGTTTTCATATTTTTTCGTATTTTTACTGGATACGTGTTAAGTAAATTGTGCAAGTTATTATAATTCAATTAAGTTTGTGGTTCACATGATACGTTCAAACTTTTTTTATATCAACCCTCAAATCAGTTCATCAATAACAGTTTTAAATTAAAAATACATTACCAATACTAATTTAGTATTAAATTTAGAATACATTTTTGTTACATCGAAAGGCTTTATTTTAGAGAGGTGATCTCAATAGGTGTTGCGACATCTTAGCGGGAGTAAAAAGTGTATTTGTATGTTTTGATGACAGTGAGATACCGCTCAAGATAATATATTTTTGATGGAAGTAACCGTCTTTTTTAAATATTAAGGACTGTGCAATATTATCAGGAGGGCGGGGGGGAGGGGTCGAAAATGGCTACATGTAGCCAAATATTAGGTAATACCCCCCCTCCTAAAGAAGGAGTTAGTTATTGCCCCCTCTAATCAGTCAGAAATTATGTACGACCCCCCCCCCCCCCCCCCCCCCCTCTCACAGTATACACACACCTTATACAAGTACCCTACACGCCACCTGTGGATTAAAATCTTATAACAGAAAGAAGAGCTAAACTACATGTTAATTGTTGGACATCCGCGTCTGGAACAAACATCACCTCCGTAGAAATGTTCAACAGAGCCATAGCAGAAGAAAAGAGCTTGGGTGTTATTTTCAGGTCCGATTAAATTTTTCGGTTCCATCTTATAATAGGTATGGATTCACCAATGTAATATGTACTTGAAATAAAATGTTAAGCCCCCCCTCTCTTGAGTGACTTATTTTACCTTGAGCCCCCTATCCTTGCTTTGATTTTACTTTATGCACCCCCCTCTGGTTTTCCAACCCCCCCCCCCCCCCCCCCTCCTGATAATTATTGCACTGTCCATTAGTTGAGAAGCAGAACATTTCAAAGCTTGTTACACATTTTCTAAGATTTCGAAAAAAAAAACCCGTTCAATATGCATAATTGTGCCATTTCATAAGGTTTATAATTACAGATAAAACAAAAAAGTTTTGAACAGTAGTTAGTACAGTACAATAAGTTGCAGTTCCAAAGTTACATTTCGGTTACAATTCCTTGGAAATGAGAATCCCTTACTCGCCTGCGAAGTACCAGCGTACGGGCGCTAATTTCCCCCACTTTTGATGTATAAATACGTGGATATAAGATGAAGAAATAAAAACGTACTAACCTGCACCGATAGAAACCACAATATTGAAAGCAACAAAAATTTCCGCTGACATAGCAGCATTGACACGTCTTGGGATATTTACTTTTTTTCTTCGGTCCTTTGTGTGGTTGGGTAGCAGCATACTTGTCCTTTTCGGCCTGACCAATCGATCGTAAGGTCTCTTCTATGCTTAGGACATATTGTCATGGCCTGCATTTCCTCATCGCTTACACCAAACAGACCAGCACGGTTTAAAATTAAGTGTGACTCAGTCGCTGACATCAGTCTTTCCTCGACCACGTTTTCCGCTGATTCCCAGACCAACAAGGTGAGAAGTCATATCTTGTTTACACGCTAGTAGCGGAAGAATGACTGACCCGAGTGCACCCGGACTACATGGCGACTCTTCTGATCCGAAAGAACAGTACATGTTTTATGTTTTAAGGTTAAGAAAGAAGGACTAAACACTTGTTCGTTTTGAGCGGTCTGACCTTTAAACGTGACGCGTCACGCGTTCGCTAAAGTGGAAACTACACAATATTTGTAAACAAAGTGGGGAAACTGTTTGCAATATTTGTCCAGCTAATTTAGAATAGTCTGATGTCTACAGATAATTTGCTTACAATTTGTTATTCGTGATAGTCAAGAGACCAAAGAACCGAGTTTTATCATGTAACGTGACATATATTAATGTAACAAAAAACTTTCGCGGGAAAATTCAGCTGTGTCTTACAGACATATTGAAATGTTTAAGATGAAATGTAAATATCGACTCCGCAGCTTGAACTTTGAACTCTATTCCGAATACCGTGAAACAAGCTTACTTACTTTCAGGCAACCGTTCTAGTGAATTACGGTCTACCATCGCGGGAAATCGACCAGTAAAATATTTTATCAACAGATGAAAATTTGGCGGGAAATATTTGTGACTGAACATTTTTTTGGGCACTTCCCGAGGCCGTTTTCTCCGATTTACTTTTAGATACCAATTTTAACTCAACTGAATTTTTATAACAGTACAACAGTCTATTGTAGAATGATTTTACTTTCGAAATAAACTGCCGCACTTTTGTGAAAAAAAACCCTCTGAAAATGGCTAAAATTTGGGTCAAGCTCATTAGCGATTCGGCGACCATTTTTTAGCACCACGTAAAAAACGTAGTATTAAAGCAAAGGGCGTTTAGTAAATCTTATTTAACTAATAAGGGGAGAAATATTACACAAAATTAATCAGAACTTTTGGAAGGCTTTGAAAGGGTCTTTTAAGTTAACCCAAAGTTGCCCAAAATTTCGGTTATTTTAGGCCGCTGGAGGGCCCAAATTCATGAGATAGTGA
Organism: Desmophyllum pertusum; assembly: GCA_029204205.1. Lineage (NCBI taxonomy): Eukaryota > Metazoa > Cnidaria > Anthozoa > Scleractinia > Caryophylliidae > Desmophyllum > Desmophyllum pertusum. The sequence goes on along the minus strand of MU826875.1, from coordinate 118,802 downwards.
TATCTTCAAGAAAAAAACAACCTCTACCTCTTCAAATGCACCGTTGTTTATCTTTCCGAGTAGCTTTTATACTGTGAAAAGATGAAGGTAAACGGCCGACCTCGATCTTTTGCTCCTGCCCGGTTTTCTCTGGCAATGACACTTAAAGAGGTTAAATGCTGGCACGCGCAGCCTTGAAATGCAACGGTGATTGAATTTGTTTGTGAAACACAGCAGCGTAGACGGTAAAAACGAACGCCCACGGTTTCGACGATTGTCGTTTCATTGTTGCCTCGTGTTGCTTCGCAGACAATACAGTAGTTGAAAACGGCTTTTCTGCTCTGTAAAGCTTATCTACTGTACAACGTTATAATTCAGTCTGCCGTTAACGATATTTCGGCTGGCCAAGTACCAGCCTTCAACAGGTTTATTTGAAAGTAGACATCGCAATTGCATGGTTACATGGTTTATAATAGGTACTAAAGTATAAATAATAAGGCCATTCCCATAAAATGTGTTGTTTCCCATCGCCCGACCGACCAATTTTTTCAAAATTTAAAAATAAGTTTCTGATTCATGCCTGCGCCCATTTCTTGCGTGTTTCCAAGTTTGCTTAAAGTCACTCTGACATCTAAATCAGCCCTGTAATAACGTCTTCGAGTATATTCTAGTTTTAAATTACTCATATTCATAGCATATCTTTTTATTTTATTTCATTCACATCGTTTGTAAGGCGCATTTGATCATATTTACATGTTAATTGCGCCATAGAAATAATAAATATTATTAAATATTATTCGAGTGATATCGGCTCGTAATGGCTCCGTCAATTCCAAAAGCTACGTTCCGCCATCTTTGACGTCTTGGTTCGCGCGTGGAAAGCAACGGTGTAAATGTTTGCACATGTGGGGTGGGGGTGGGGCTACGTACACTTGAAAAGTGCGGGACTCAAACGAGGTTTAATATCAACTCAGTTTTTATATTTTCTATCGCGGGCAATCAGGAATTTTAAATAAACAACAAACCCGTGTACGTCTTTTAAAACACGAAGATCACGTTGCCTTTGACAAATGCACCACCCCCGGGCTGCCCGGTTATAGCAAATGCCCCACCCTAGGGATGGAAAAGTTATAAAATGCCGACAAATGCCCGGGGGGGGGGGGGGGGATGGTCGGGCTTGGAATTTGACGGAGCCATAACAAAATGGTGCCGGGTCACGGGTAAGATAAAACAGTTAAGGCTCGCTTGAATTATTTATGTATTAATTTGTCAATATTCGTTTCTCGGCTTTTTTTTTTTAAACCGACCGACCGACCCACTTTCACGATAGAGAGGGCGATGGAAAACAAAACATTTTATGGGGATGGCCTAAAGCGACATTGGGCAATAAGTAGCATACGTATACATTTGGCAATAAGATACAAACATGATATATGTGACAGGAGGATATGAAATTGCAAAATTATGAAATTACAACTCATGTCTGTTCATTTCTAGTGGTTCGATGGTTTAAGCTTTGTAGATAGATGCGACTCTCGTGAAATACGGAGTCGCACGTTTTTAAAGGAGCTACGTCACGGATGGCGCATCTTGAAAAAATTGGCCAATTTTTTTCAAGTTCGTCGTTCGCAATCCGTCTTAATCTTCTCCATCCTCGACCATCATCTACCTTAGTAAACTATTATTTTGAGGCTTTCTTCAATTTGAAGATGATTTTGCACTTCACAAAAATGACTTGATATATTATCGTGACATAGCTCCTTTGATAATTATTAGCATTCGTGTTAGAATTTTCAGTTTCATTCATTTTATTTTCTTGCTGATTTCTAGATCCAACATGACACTGAGTCTGATTTTTACGGTTCTTGCCACTGGTTTAAAAAAAAAAAATTGCTACATGTGTTTCTGCTCTGAATTTTTTTTGTTAGATTGGTTTTCGTGCGCGCAGTAACGCGTTCTGCTTAGACTGAAAAAAGCTTGCTTCATTTAGATTCCACATCCTTTGAACGGATGATTTCTTTCGCGTGCTTTCAGTTTTGTCTGAGCGACTAGATTAATTCCCGCTGATTTTTATGCATGGTAAAGATTGTTAACTTCCTTCCGGTATTATTAAACTTTTTTGCAACTTGCTTTTGTGCCGTATGTATTGAAATGACAGGTGTAGCGTATTTAACGAGGCGTACGTGTTTCATCACATTGCCCAAAAACGCGGCGGTCGCAGCGCTTGATCATCCGACAGCATAGAAACCGGCAAGAACAACTTCAGGATCAAAGCTTGAATCTGTTGTACAGTGCACATCCCGCCGATAACTCGAACCAAAAGTCGTTTCCTTGGATTTGTTTCACTGTATAAATTTTACCCCCGATATTTCGAAAACCAGTTTCCGTTTCCCTTGGAGTTCGAGAAATCGGAATTCAACTGTATACTCAAATGTTTAACCCCCATCTTTATTTTAAGTTTTACAAATTGGCTGGCAAATTGGCTGGCTCACCGCTTTTTTTTTATTTTTACAAAAATAATTTTAACGCGGAATAATTATTCTTGCATGTTAATAGTGGTTTCCTTCCGACCCCGCCTCGTTCTATTCAAACCATTTAAATGCTAATATATATTAAATAACTAAAAATAATAATAACTTTCGCTTGTCAAGTTGTGGTTTGAATCCCAATTTTCCTTGTCAATTTCGTTGACCTTTTTGTACACGTTCGGAACCCTACGATGATTAGTAAATATTTCCATAAAACTGTTGTGATAACGATTTAAAAAAAGGCTTTGCGTGAGTCGGGTCAATTGAAAATTACACAATACCATAAATACATCCAGCTGGGAGTGAATTTTGAAAAATCGAAAGGAAAAAAAAAACACCACAGCGGCGAACTTCGATTTTCATTTCACGCTTATATCAGCATGGCGGATATTACGTGAATGATGTGATACGTTTGTATGTGGACGGCGAAGCTATCATTTTCAATTCAGAGTCAAATTTGCATAGTCAACTAAAGATGTATCTCCGACCGATTCCAGGCATATTATTGTCGAAGTATGCATTGATGTTACTGGTATTTCTTCGAGCAAGTAAGTGAAAGTCAATTTTTCCTTGTGTGTTACTGGTTCTGACCGTATGCTAACTACAATAGATCATGTTTCATTCGCATTTCATTTCATTTTACGAGTGCGAAATGGTGGCTACGAAATGTATAAACTGAACTGTGTCGCTAAATTAAAATTCGCTCACGTCTCATAATTTTAAAAATACGTCAGTTTGGAAACTCGGAAAGTTGAAATCAGGATGCATGTACGTGTTGTGCCGCTAATAAAACATTCGGACATCGGCAAGTTTCGTTTTTATCATTCGATCATTTTTGTGGACAAGAATTTAGCGACATGCAAATTTCTGTTCGCGTTTTTTTGGTTATTTGCACTGAATGAATTTTTTATCATCATCGTATAATATTCAATGTGTTTTAATGACTCCACTAAGGCGATTAGAAGTCGCCAGAATCTCGCTGTGTTAGCTTGTCTGGCACGTGTTACCAATTGTTCCATCGCGTCTGACTTGACTTTTTTTTTCTCTCTCTCCCCCTTTCTTTTGTAATTTCAATTCAAAGTCATGTTAATGGTTTTTACACTAAAACATCGCAAAGCCCGGTGAAATTAAATCCCAGTCATCTTAAACACTTGTGACGAGCACTCTTGCTGAATATCCGCTATTTTAAAGGTTTTAAAACGTTATAAAATCTGATTTTTACAAAACAGTGTTTATGTCTTGTCGAGTCGTTCGCTATAAACACGGTGTATTTTGCGCGTGTTTCGCGTCAACTCGACCAGGTCCTGTTTGATTTTCGCCGGCTGTTTTTTAATTATATATCTGACATTGTTTTAAAACTCTGGCCGCCTGTATCGCCCAAAATTTACCAATTGTTTAGCCCTCTTTTCGTTTTACTTTGGATGAAAGGGCAGCTAGTTTTCTAGTGCGAGGTATAAACTGCTTCTAACTTTATGTTGCATAACTTGACTAAGTTAGCATTTAGCTTTGTTTGATGTTATTATTACATTTTCTATGCCTCCAGGCTATGAAGCCGGTCTTCCAAAAGGAAAACAAATATAATTTCCAAATGGCCATAGCGGCGATTAATACAAATTTCTCAATCTATATTACTGAGTTGTTTGAAGTCTCCGATACCTTAAAATTTAGTTTTTAACAAGGCTGTTTCTAACTACGTGCCTTTATTTACAACATTTCTGGTTCTTTCTGCAGAAACGTGCCACATTTTAACATACGTGAGTACCGTCAGTACTGTGTTTACATTCCGAGCATGTTCGTGACACGTAAATCAGAATTGATTATAATTTTACCTTTAGCGTTCGTCTCCTAGCAACAGTGGCAGTCAGCACATCTCTCAGTTCCAAGATAAAATATAGCCAATGTTGCATGCTTCGTCATTCGACAGATTTTTACAGATTATCGAATATAATGTCCCTCAGAGGAGGTTAAAAACCACATGTGGGCTTACATGTAAAAACGTCATGCAAAGTAAACGAATAGTTTACTCAATAACTTCTTCGTTTGCATTTTAATGTGGCATTTCTGATTTGATTGTTAAATTACGTGCAGTCATACAGGTCTTAACCGGGTATTGACTCAAAACTAAGTGCAGGGAAAAGTCCGCTCGCTCATTTTATGGTATATTAAACACTTATATTCCGTTTTGCAACAACATATTTGAAAAATTTTCAAAGCAACCGGAACTAAAACTTGAAAACGTGAGCTTCAGTGCATTGAGATGGAAGGCAGTATCCGTGACGTCACTGTATACATTTCAGTCGATATATATTGGGAACCAAAACAGATTTCAACTAACAACGCCTTTGACAGTGCGTGAATTTGAAGTGAAATGCTGTGCGTGGGGCTTCTAGTAACTGCTGCATTGTACACTTGTGGTAAGGTCACAGTAAGAAAATAAGGAAAGGGGGAAGGGGGAGGACTTATTTTCGGGAGGGCTTATAACCGGAATACTTTTTTTGTTAGCGGTTAGCGGACAGATAGGCCTATAGGGGAGGCTTACAAGCGCGCGCGGGGGTGGCTTCCAACCGGGATTTTACGGGTAATGGCCAAGTGATGCTAGCCCGCATAGCTGGTGGTGTTGTTCGCGCGAGCGGGAAAAGTTTTACAAAATGAGTGGCGCTAATTGTGTGCTAAATATACCAAATAGAAGAAAACGTTTTCCGTGTTTCTTATGCTAATTGAACACGAGTGAAGTTTGGGAAAACGAGAAATGTTGTGGAAACACGAGCCGCCAGCGCGTGTTTCCACAGCAATTTCGAGCTCTCCAAAACTTTCAACACAGGGAAAACATTTTCTATTGTTTGTTTTTTTTTATGAAATGAAAGCACGAAGCAATTGTCTATGTTTACATAGATTTATGGTAAATGGTTCTGAGCCAATCAGAGCGCGGCGTAGTATCTTGTTTATGCTATAAATGTAAATAGTGGATTAATTGGCAAATTGGTTCAATCGGTATATTCAAACCTGGCCGCGCATTCGGTTGTTCCAATGCTGTAGAAAAGGTTTTTCAAACCACTGCAAGAATTAACGTGTACAATCAAACAAAGAAAAATATATTTATCAGCAAAAAAAAAATGAAATTGAATTGTACGAGGAATATTACAAAATGATAATACTAGAATGAACTGTCTCGCAGAGCCTCGCGAAGGTACAAAACGTGCCTTGTTTCTCACGACTGGCCGCCACTTTGGATTTGAACGCGTAGAAGACCGGGCCCTGGAACGAGGTTGAAGTTGGTTGTTCCCAGTCGTGCTCGCCAATACCGCCTCTGCGCACGCGCCAATCAAACGTGGCCACATGCAGTTATGAATGACAGGCAGGATTTCTCAATGACTGTGGATCGGGTCATTATGCTAATGACAAACTTATACCTGCCAACTCACACGCATTATGCGTGTGTCACACGCCTCCGGATCGAAAACATCGATCACACGCATACATGACAATTTCACACGCCTGACTCACAATTCCGGACTACTTGTTAATTAACCATTAACGTGAAAAATTGGATTCAATTTCCACCCAAAATAGTCCAATGAACGGCGCTAAATGTCGCGTTTGAGATAAGCGTGATCTTGGTCTGATGGCGCCGAGACTTTTAGCTTCGCACCGCGACATTCGGCAGCCTTCGGAAATCATCGGAACATCTTCGGGAATCTTCGGCAATGTTCGGAAGTCATCGGAAAATCTTCGGCAATGTTCGGAAGTCGTCGGAACATCTTCGGCAATGTTCGGAAATTTTTCGGAAATTCGGGTAATATGGTACGAAAATCACACGCAGTCGACTTAGGAAAAGTTGGCAGGTATACAAACTGTAGCTATATTTTGCATAAAATATGAGATTGGCGTAGAATATCTGAAATTAGCAGGTACCTGCAGTTTATTTGGATAGTATGCTACAGGTTCTTCTCTGTTAGTCAACACAATGTAGAATAGATGTCACTCACACGAGTTTCAGCCCTTTGAAAATTCGCTTCGACTAAACTCAAATCCCCTTTTAATCATCATCTTTTGCAAATAGCTAGTTGCTATAACATTTGCGCGAGTCTTTATTACGAAATAAGCGATGCTGATTGCTTATAAATTTGCCTTTGCGGTCGAGCTACTAAGATTCAGTTTTCAGTCTAGTATCAATAAAACCGTCATTGTATTGTCTAAAACCATTCGAAAGACGCTGACATTTGCAGTTTAACTCGTGTCCAGTACCCCGCAACACGCAAAGTAATCTCATTAGCTACGCCCTATATATATTGCAAACAGTTAGGCTTGTGTCCGCATTTTAACGTTTTAAAACACAAAATGCAAACCTTTTCGTTTTGTGGCACGGGTGAAGAATCTTTGAATTATGCTCGTGGATGTGATGTTTAGGTGATGCGTATTCACTTGGTATGGAATACAGCAAGGCTTTGATCATCGTTCATCTGATGCTCGTTTCTGTTCATTCATGTAAGTGTTTACTGTCCGTTTTACCGTCTGATAAGACGGTAAGTGTTTAACGTTTGCTTGACGTCCATTTCTTCTTAACTATCCAGCTGTGCTTTGTAGTATATATTGGCATTTACAGTCGAAGCTGAAAGTAGGCGATTGTACGTATTTTATAAGCGGCACACAAAACGTTTTTAAATGTTGATATTTTGTCAAAAGCATCTGTTTAATTTTAAATATATTTTATAACGCATAGCAAGAAGCCACATGTTATGACGGTCATGTTTTACATATTTAACACCGGTCTCCTGTTGATGATTGTGTTTGTATTTTCCTGGTTAGTTTCGCGTTCTTAGCTTTAACAATTATTTAACATGTCTGTAACTTAAATATACCACATTGGTTTCCCAAACAATGAAAATTTTCACCTTGGGAAATAAGTTCTTTTCTTATGCTAAAATGTCCTATTTTTTTTAAAACACCCATATGGGTTAACTTGTCATATTTACATAACAATACCATCGAACAAAGAGGCTTGGATATTTCGGGCACAAGCTGTAAAACGTTTCGTGTTTTTCTCGACCTCCTTAAAATATGCTAGTATAAAAGCAGTTTCTAGATGTAGAATAACTACAACTCTTTTACTTTACGTTGTTTGTAAAACGCTGCGAAAACGATAGTGTGGACGCGGAGCTATTGATGCGTTTTCGGTAAAAAACGGAGCGTTTTGAAAATGTATTAGTGTGGATGGGGCCTTAGCCACCAAGTCTTGGTTGTAAACAATCATTCTTGATAAATTATAATATACACAAGAAAAAAAACACGTGACAAGTACCAGTTGATGACGAAATCCCGCCTTCGAGACGGTATTGAGCGATATTTGTCTCTTAAGTTGCTAAGCAACATGACGTTTCCGTATAGCGCTATGCTGGCGCGATTGCTTTCGGAGTACTCGTGAGTGCTCGCGCTAGTTTTCGAATTGGATAATAACAATCGGAAACTTTTCGAGTTCCTCAACGAGGATTTGCCAGAAACGGCACGTGTTCCCCCGACTGGTAAAAGTCGCCGTGTTGTGACAGGAATTAGGGACCTTACGCAACCACCGTGAGGTGAACGTCAATGAAAACATTAATTTATACTTTACTTAAGAATATCGCGATAATCTAGATGCATTCAGTTTGTCTATCTGTGTCACAGCTATCCACGGCTGAATATGTAAACATCGCGCTCAATTCTAAACAGAAACTTGACAAATTCGCCTTGTGGTTCAAGTTCTCTACAAAACGCAAAACTTGGTCATTTCACGTTGTTGTTTTGCAGAGGACGGCTAAGAAATGTATCGTATATTATAACGCACGTGCAGAGCTATTGTACTTGTGTTTAGCGACGTTCTCGTTACCGTTAGCCTCCTACGCAGACATTATTTGGGCTCGTCACGCAGTATCGCGAGAATTCTCCCACTAATTTTTTGTGCAAACTACGCTTGAATTATGACGTTAGTACACCCGCTGATGCACAAAATGGCTCCTGAACAACACGAGAAAGACATCAATTCATTCTCCTGAGGTGGGAACAAACCAGAATCATTGATATTAAGCTATTTTTAACCAAGAACACCGTAAAACCTGAAAATGTCGGCCCGACTTTTTCAAGTTCCTTTCCACTTCCTTCCTACCCGTCCTTGTCAAATAATTGTTTTAAAGTTTTTCTGTACTAGTATAGTAACGTTTAGCAAAACCAGGCCACTCAGTATTAGTGGATTTCCATTGAGGCAAACACTTTTGCTAGGATGTTTAAGTAGTACTAAATCTTGTGACACTGCCCCTTTAATTTGCGTTCAAACTTTACGTTGCATTATTTATTTGTTTACTCATTCATCGTTTTCCTTGTGTTTTAGGCAATCCCTTGCCGACTCTGAGCGACAATCGTATCAGTCTTCAATGTTTACAAGATTTCATGCTACTTGAGATGGACTTACAAGATATACCGAAACTCGAACCCACGTCATTACATTTACGACACTTCTCGTGTAGACCCCAAGTTACAAACACGCGCGCCAAATTTCGGGTACCATTTCAAGGTTGCGGGACAACCCTCGGGACAGATCTAAACCATCTTGTTTATCAAAATGTCGTGGACAACTCGCAGCAGCAGTTTAACGGGTCACGCGTGGCGGTGAGACACGTGCCAGAACTTCATTATCCGTTTGCGTGTCGTTACCGGCAGAAATACATCGTCACCTTGAAAGAAGGGCAAGATAATCATGAAGGGAATGAGAATGGCCAGAATCGGACAAGAAAAGGTAACATTATACATGTATAGCTTCAGAAATACAGTCAACTCTCTCATAGCGAACACTTCTCGTAAGCGACCACTTCGTAAATAACCGTTTCGTTTTTCAGTCAAATACTCTCTCGTGCGACCACTTTTTAGGCCAGAAATTTGACATATTCTTTTGTTTTCTGTTTCCGATGAGCAACAAGGAGGATTGTCAGAAAAGTTACCCAGATGTCACAAACGTTCAGTGTTTTTTTTTTTTCATTCAGTAGCTCACGCTTCAGACTTCGTTGCACATCAATCTCGGAAACCCATGATAGTCTTGTTCTTTATGTGTTGAACAAACGGAGCGTGTTGCAAAAATCGAGAATATAAATTAGTTTTAATGAGAGTAGCGTTGTTCATTTGCCTGATTTGAGCTGACACCTATTTTGTTGATTTTTCCCGTAAGTGACCACCTCCCGTAAGCGGTGGTCACTTACGAGAAAGTTGACTGTTTGACGCTAATATGTTAATCAGTCAGTGACACAAGCTACTCGGAAAAATGGCCTTCCAGAACCTAAGACATTCCCCACACCGGTCGGACGTCTACTCTTAACATTACTCTCCCTCCGGTCCCACGAAATTCTAAACCGCTCAGTCTGCGCTCACTGTATAAAAGTTAACATTATGCTTCTCGTTTTCTCTTTTTACTCCAGATACCCCTGCAGACGTGTCAAAATCTTCAAGCTGCGTGTCAAATGTTTACTTGCATCACTTGACTTGTCTTTGTATTGGACTTCAACTTCTTGGGACGCTGGTACAGGCCGTGCATTGATCGAAACCCTGGGGGGCCAGTATGGGGCAATATATTTCGCTCGCTTTCTGGACGAGAAGCTAGTGAAGCTGTCCACGTGCTCATCTGTCAGTGAAGCTTGCTTGTGATTGGCTTTCATAGGCTATGCAATGAAATGTTACCCATGGTGACCTCTATCAAGAATTGTTCGCGCTAAAATGTAAACAATTCTTAGTTGGAAAGTAAACGGGGAGACTGGGCGCTAGCTTAGTGGACGCTTGGTGCGCATGGATGTTTTGGGAATTGTTTGAGTGTCAAACAATCTGTTTTAAGATGAAATCTTCTTTATTTTCATTTTTGCATGTGTCCCGGTTTTGCAAACAACTTTTTTAAGATACACTTGCCCAGACGTATTGACCCTGGCCTTTCACTTCCAGAGTCAAACCTTGAGTCAATAAATGTGGCTGTACATTTGGAGTCTGTGGATGAAAACCTAGTGTGTGACCATTCAAATGAAAGCTATTGAGTAGGTAGTACTTTCATGTGGTGCTGTTTATTATGCTGTACAAGGTGGTTCTAACGTTTAAGTCTGTGGATGAAACCCTAGTGTGTGACCATTCAAAAGAAACCTATTGAGCAATACTTTCAACTGAGTGGTGTTTGTTTTTGACAAATTAGCAAAAATGAAATTCAATATTTTTTAAAATCATTTTTGACATTAGCACTCTTGGGAGTGAAAGGGGTTAATGGATTTTCAGGGACAAGTACTGCAACACTGATGGCTAGTTTACTCGTTTTCTGTAATGCAGCCATCTTTTACCCTTCCAATGTCTCATCAAACGATTCCAGATCAGAGGCGCTCGCACTTGGGATCAATGAACTGAGCTAAACTCTTAACCCTTTCACTCCCAGAATCAAACCTTGAGTCAATGAAATGTGGTTGTACCTTTGGAGTCTGTGGATGAATCCCTAATGTGTGACCATTCAAAGAAAGCTACTGAGCAGTACTTTCAAGTGGTGCTGTTTGTTTTTGACAATTTTCAAAAATGAAATTCAAGATTTTTTACTCAGTTTTGAACTTAACACTCTTGGGAGTGAAAGGGTTATTAATAAAGAGTTTAGTTACGAATGGCACGTGTAAAATAATTGAGCCTAAATGTTTTAAGTTCGTAATCGGTGTGAATCGTCCCTAGTCTTGACCATCCTTGCTCATTTTTTTATTTATTATTACCTCTTATGTTTTTTTCCCTAAGTAAACGATAATATTACTTCCTGCGATTGGTAGGTCGTTCCAACCGATACAAGTGCAAAATATTTTTCTCCACTGGGTGCAATATATCTCAAGCTTCATTGAAAAAAAAATACTCAACCAACAGTTAACTTATTGCCCTTGTTGTTCTTTAAAGTATTTCAGTCAGATTTGTTTGTGTTTCTCTCGGAACAATTTTGATTATAATATTGACACTTGTTATTGCTTCCATATGCGGCAATTGCAGCATGGACTAACACTCGAGGATTGGCTCCACACCCACTCCAGACGTTGTTCAAAAAATGAAACAGACCTGCCTACTATAGAGTGGTAAAGTGTGACGTCACAAATGTTCAAATTATTTTTATCAAGAGCATGATCAGCCACAAAAATTCAACTTATTAGCACGAATAGAACAGAAGATATAGTAGAAGAGGTTAAAGGTTTGGTACTGTCCCATACAAACCTCTCTAATTTTGCGCCTGTTCTAAACTGAAGGACGCAACATTTGTTCGTATGGAGAAATTAAAACCTTAAGTGCCCATATCTCAGCCACAAATTGCAATGGAGAGCTAATTTTTGGCAAGTGGACGTTTTTGGCATGCTTCGTACGAACAGCTGATCGAATCTCAACATTTCGCAAATTTAATAATTATATAACTGTTCTAAGCTGATTGGCGAATTGGACAGCAGTGCGACCATTTGACATCCCAATCAGTCAATCCAGACACGTCATAGAACTTTCCTTCCAGCTGGAACTCGTAATTAAATACTTTCATTAGTCAGAGCATCTATCACTTCTGGTAGCCACTCGCGTATATTCGAGAGGATGTATCCATGAGGGGCTTATAACGGGATATTTTTTTAGCGGGGAGATGGGCCAATAACCGGGGAGGACAATTTTTTTACGCCCACTTCAAGATGGCGGTGTTAAGACTTTTTCCACATAAAGGTAACACAGTTCATGAATTGAGTTGATTCGAAGCCACAATAACCTTATTCCCTAACACAACACAATCGAGCCGCTAGCTGCCCGAAACAATATTAATAAGGTAATAACGTGTTCCCATAACATACGTCAAAACTGACCAATACTAACCGGTTTACTACGAACGAATCATAAAATCGTTACATCATAATTTAAACCATTTTTTAACACCAAACAGTAAAACGTTGGCTAACTACAAATTCTTAACTGTTGATAAACCTGAAACAATATTTCATTAGTCGCTTAAAAAAGTACAAAATGTAAATGGCCGTCATCTTGAAGTGGGCGTAAAAAAAAAAAATTCGCCCGTGGAGGGGCTTATATAAGAGGGAAGTTAGTCGTGTACGACAGCATCAAATTAAACAAAAGCCGCGAGCGAGAGAAAACTGCGACATGCAGTTACTTGGCTTTTGTAAAAATCAAAACCTTCTAAATGGTGAAAAGCTGGCATTTAACAGAATAACCATTACTTTACAAAATACATACTCGCTAAAGCAAAAATATAAATGATTATACGCTCGCGCATGGGAGTAGTATAGGTGACAATAATTGTTTACCATTGACTGACTTCTTCAGTGCTATCTAAGCGGTCCTTTGTGCTTTCTTTTCAACTCTTCGTTCGCTTTGACCTCCTTTTCGCATTTAGTTGTCAATTCCAGGTGACCAGGCAGTTCATCTAAGAAGATATCTTACTCATTGCTGCTTGAAGTATGATTGCGGGTCTATTGCCGTACGCATACATATGTAAATATCTGATGTCCCATAATATAGATCGAACGCATTTGTTTATATCCGGTTTGACAATTATTAGTGATAAGACTAACCGAGAATCCACTCTTTCTTTGCCGTCAAGTCTAGCTTGAACTGCTTCCTCTAGGTTCTTGTCTTCTTATTCCTCCTTTTCGTATTTCTTCAGCCATTCCTGGTCCACATACGGTTCGTGGGCATAAGCGTAAGCCATCCCATCTGTGCTTCGATAGCCTGCGTAGCAGTCGTTTCCTTTCCTTCACCCCTCCCCCTTCCGCTTTTTCCCCCGTCCTTTTTGCCTTCGCACTTTTTGCGCGCCTCCCACGCTCTCGGAAAGGAAACGACTGCTACGCAGGCTAGTACTTCGATCGCGACACGTGCTCGCCTTCGTCATCTTCCACTTCGATCACAACATTTCTGTGTCATATTCATCCGAATTGTAACAAGACTCCGAATTTGAGTCACTAGAAGACATATCTAGTTTGTGTTAAAATGATGTGGCTTTCGAAGATAAAACGGCTCGGAAATAATGGAAAGAAAATGTACGCTCGATGTATGCCCAGTCAAATGCTTGTAAACATGGTAAATCTCGATTCCGGTTTTGACGTCATACAACATTGCTCGACCCAGGACCCCAATTTGCACGGTGGTGAACATGGAACGCCTGACTTTAAACAACTGTAGAAACGCGGGGATTTTATCAATCACGATAATTGTTTCGCAGACGTGTTCGGGGCAATAGATAGATTTTAATGAGAGAAAAAAATTGGGGGGTTAGTTGCACTTTAACCATAACCCAAATGCATGCTTGATTCGGATATCAGGCATTATTTTTTTTCTGAGAGCGCGAGCGGGCGGAACTCTCGAATCCTGCAATCTGATTGGTTCCGAGAGCGGGCAAGATTTTCTAATCTTGCCCACGGTCAAAATATCAAATGACTTTGCCGCCAGGCCTGCGCTGCCCAAGCGAAGAAGTTTTAATTTCAGCAACGTGCGAAGGTCGATGCGAAGAAGCTTTTACTGAATTTTTCACATTATATTGCTCTCTTATCGTTGTCGAGTGAATGGAGAACCTACGCAGTGGAATTAAAGAGCTTGCATTTCGTCAAAAAGGCGAGTGTTCATTTGATTTTAACCGACATAATTTGAGTTTGTTGTTGTTTTGGAAATCACTTTCACGCTCTCTAGACTTGCGATTTAAATTACAAATGCCCGTGTTTAGACTGAATTCCTTAGTTTTAGTCATTTGCTTTTCGTTTCTCTTTTTACCGAAACAGCCCTTCATTAACTTTCATTCAAGAAAGAACTTAGTGATTACCGGTAACCCAGAAAATAATTCTCGGCTCGTATAAATCAGTTGTGTCGGTACGTTGAAACTGAATGCATGAATACAATTTGTCAAGGTTTCGCATAAAATGAAAAGTGTAAATGGCCATCGAATGGCAAGAATTAGATTAACATGGAAATGAAATTGTAGAAAACTGAGGAAACAGTTTTGCTCGGAAATGCTTTCATGATACTACGCAAGAGTATGGAAGATTTTTCTAAAATTTTGCCGGTTACGCCGGACTTTGAATGGCTTTTATTAGCTTCTCATTTCAGCTGCTTTTAGCGGTGAAATTCCGTTTGAGTCTCCATCGTCTGTTCTTCACATCTACCTTTCTGTAATTCTGGTGTAAAAATTAATCGTCTGAGTTTCTTTTATTTGGATTAAGTTTTATTTCTTCGGTAGTTTGAGTTTTATAGCGACCTTGCGATCAGCTATAAAAGGAATACGCGCGCGCGTGAAAAAACAGATTTTGCCGCAAAACGGCAAGATTTCAAGATTTCTAGCATTACCAAACCAAGTAGGAAAAAAATAAATACGTTATTTGCCGGCCTTGGTCAGTCCGTATTGAGAAAAACTGCGGCCTCGTGCCGTACTCAAGACCTCTGGCACAGTTTTTCTCAATACGGACCTCCCGGCCGGCAAATAACATATATTTATTATACATTCAACTCACTATCTCTTTTCTGATTGGCCGAACGCGTACAGTGAATTTTCGAAATCAACGACTTTGAAAGCATCTACGTCATCTACCTACAGATTATACAAATCACGTCAAGTTCGCGAGAGGATCACGGGTAATCACGGGTAATCATGTCATGTTCGCGCGCTTTGCGTTGCGTGCCGCTTACATGTAAAAGTAAACAACATCGGTGGCAGAAGCATTATTTTTTTCGTTGAATGTATAATAAAACAATTATTAGATTCGGTTTTTGTGATAATCAAGGTCTCGGTAAGTGTTATCAGCCTCAGCCAATTACCGTATCCAATTCGGAATTAACCAATCAGAAGCTCTGTCTACAGACCTAATATCCTACGATATCAAGTCACTGACCTGATATCCACCAATATCATGGTCACTTTGAAGTCAAGTAATAAAATTATGCAGATTAGAGCTGAATTTTCCTAAGCAAACCTTTGCGAAATTACAATCAAACTTAAAACAGGAAAATGTTGACGAATTGAGTAATTCGAGGGAAATTTGCGAAGAAAAACTAAGCTAAATTTCGCGCCAAAAACGCGGCTGCTGCACTAAATGCGTTGCGTCTCCTACTCGATCGATCGCGGTTGTCTCAAAACTCGTCTTCAAAACAATTCAAAAACGATAACCTTGGACGATTTTTTCGGCAAATTCGCCACAGGACAAAGGAAAGAGGACATTTAAGGTAAGATGATGGAAATTCTGACCGTAAACAGTTCATTTTCAGTTCATTTTCAGTGCATTTTCAAATCATAAACAATCACACATCACCATCGACGATCGGAGCGCCTGACACATTTTTACTCGATGAAAGCCGTCTTTGCGTCTCTTTCCGTAAAGAATAAACCAAATTTGGGTACGGTAAATACCTCAAATTCGCCACAGAAGAAAGAGAAGAGGATATTAGGTAAGATGATGGAAATTCTGACCGTTAATAGTTCATTTTCAAACCATAAACAATCACACATCGACATCGACGATCAGAACGCCTGACACATTTTTGCTCGATGAAAGTTGCCTTTTCGTCTCTTCGCATAATGAATAAACCGAATTTGGGTACGGTAAATACCTAATCGTACCTTTTGGTACGCTTCGGCGGCATATCAGTCTCGTTTGGTCTCGCCATGGGTATTTTGGCGAGACTACGTCTCGCCAAAATACAAACCATGGCTCGACCAAACTCGCCTGATATGCCGCCGAAGCGTACCAAAAAGGTACCATTAGGTATAAGTATTATTCTCTCGGGGCTGAAAGAATTAAATCACCACAGTATGTATATGCGTGTACAACAGTAGTATTTTGTGCTTTTTTGTTCTTTTCTCGATGTTGGAGGTTTGAGGCCATAGCTCTAGACACTTCCACTGTTTCCTATTTTTGGTAGACTGCGAGCAGTCCCTCTTTCTTTCTGATATCGAGCGCGAATTCGAAGTGCGAGTGAGCGGAAATCGAGCGCGAAGCGCGAGTGAGCGGGAGATGGGCTGAGCGGAAGTGAGTTCGTGACGCACTTCCGCTCGGCCCATCTCCCGCTCGCTCGCGCTTCGCGCTCGATTTCCGCTCACTCGCGCTTCGCGCTCGATATCAGAAAGAAAGAGGGACTGCTCGTAGTCTATATTTTTGGCCTGTCTGGTACATTCTTATCTTTCATCTCAAACGAGCTGTGTCAGGAATGGCGTGTCTTATATTTTCCAAATTCGTCGTTCATTTTAAGGTTATTCCTTAGTATTGCATTGCGCATCCTTACTGCGCATGATTTCACACGTAATTAGCGCGCGCAGATTAAGAAAATGGCGGCTTTTCCTTTACGGCTAAGCTCACCAGAGAGATAAATCGTTGTTTTCTCGTAAACGAGTACCGTGACCTATCAATTTTTTCTCTTATTTTGAGCCTAGCAATCACCTTCTTTCTATAAAATGAATATAGACTAATTTCTATTGCAGAAAAATAAATAATCACCGGATACGTGAACTTAGCCAGTACTCTTGAAATATAATTGTGGCCTCGAGAACACTGCATGCTAGGAACAAGTTGAATCAGTGTCGATTAAAAATGCGTGCCTTTATCATAAAACATACATTAAATTGTTCCTTGAAGTCGATGCAGTATATTTATTGTTATATTTCACGTTTTGCTTTCTCTCTATTTGTTCTGCTCTCACGAAACGTAAAGTGAACGGTTAAAATAAAAACGTTTCTGGAAGCTGATATTTACGGAATTATGGGGTATATATAAGGTCGTCCTGCTCCTAAACGAATACCGGGACCACCCTTTTTTATTTCAAAATTTAAGTTCCCTTAAGATAAACAACCAATAGGCAAAGTTTGAATGAAAATCTATTGTAAGTTCTATTTCGATGGAATGACCTTCAAATCCGTTTCAATCTTCTCCAATCTAAGCCATCCTTGTTTCTTGTTTATTTTTGGCTTACTACAAATGTATTGCCTCTTTGATATTCTAATTCTATATCTTAGCTAGTAACGTGTCATTTTTTTGGCGTGATCATTGTCTTTCGACAGATGGATGCCTACTACAGTCGAAGCTCTCGTAAGCGACCACCTCAGTAATTCGAAAAAGTGGTCGTAACTAGAGCTGGTCGCTTACGAGAATGGGCTGTCTTAAGCGACCACGCGCTGAAACAATACAGGCTGGCCACTTACGAAATGTACGAAAGCAAATGTACAGGTCACGCATACACAGATATTGAAAACTTCTCTTATTCAGGTAATGTCTCATAAATGTGTAGCACAACAAGTGG
The DNA here is from genome assembly GCA_029204205.1 of Desmophyllum pertusum. Classification (NCBI taxonomy): domain Eukaryota; kingdom Metazoa; phylum Cnidaria; class Anthozoa; order Scleractinia; family Caryophylliidae; genus Desmophyllum; species Desmophyllum pertusum. The sequence continues at coordinate 101,016 of MU826875.1, read as the reverse complement.
TCGCTAACAAGAGCTTAAAAAATAAAGGAAACGACCAGTTGGTTAATTCTCAAAAGTGGTCGCGGTCGCTTCGGTCGCTTACGAGAACTTTTAATTACAGAGTTTGAGTGACAATTGAAATGGGGTTTCAGAATGGTGGTCGCAAGTAGAGCTTGGTCGCTTACGAGAGTGGTCGCAACGAGAGCCTCGACTGTATTCCTCTTCCAATGAAAGAACATCCCGGTGTTCTATTTGCTATGAAACTTCAAGGGGTTATAAGAGCCACTATTTTATTTCACTGTATTGATCCACACTTCGTGGTATTCTTCAAACCTGATTCTTCTCACTGCTCTCACATGGAAGCCCGGCGGGAAAAAGGAAAGTCGGAAGGCCTAAAACGACTTGGCCTTCGTGAAGGCCTTATGTGCAACAGAGCACTAAGTGGGGAGGTGAAGTGAGGAACAGTGCCAATATTTTGCAGAATGACAAAATGTGATATTGTCATCGAGAGTGACGAGGATGATTGACTATAAAACTTGCACTGCAAGCGTTATACTGAACGGTGACTTTTCGCAGCAATCATTACTTTGACTAGTTCACAGTCTGTTCCACTTTCAGTGATTTTAAAAACATTCTCAAAGCAATGATCGTTTCCTGCGAAAAGTTACGGTTCATCACTCTCGATGACTCTGAAAATATTGGCACTGCCCTGTCTGTTTAGTAATCAGCATATATTCCCCCTACCCACCCACCCCCACCCCTCCGCCCCACCACCACAACCCACAAACACACGCAGTCTCACGAAAATCTAAAACAAAAAACACATGCGATTTCGTTTCTCTATTTTAATATGATGACACACATCATACAGAGAAAACTCAATGTCGTGTCAACAAGTAAGTTATTCACTTGATATACACGTATTTGCTCATGCAGCAAACGTGGCATTGGCACTTCCACCAACATTACTAACTGGAACGTCATTCCACTGCACATTGAAATCCAAGCCTGCCACGTCATGGAACTTGCCGTGGAGCGTGAACTCGTACAGACTCTCGTCCGTCAGTTCGTCGAGGACGGTTTGAGTTTTAGGGAGGTTTTGCTTCAGTAGATGCCAAAAACCAAGGACTGTCACCACGCTGACTGGCCAGCTTCAAGAACTTGTAGAAGGGAACAGTCTCCGTGCCGATTTTGTACTTAATGACTGGTCGGTCGCCTGAGCCTCGGTATGACTCATGGTAGTTTGGATTTTCGCCATTAGGACCACCGCCCCAAACGAGATAGCCATCAAGCGTAGCAGTGAACTGGACTTGGATGGTGGCTATGTAAGGTACGTTCACTTTAGTCTTGGAAGTGGTTATCTGATATGATGTCCCTGAGTTTCCATTTGTTGTTTGCACTTCGTCTACTTCCACAATATCCCAGTTGATGTCGCCGTTTTTCTCTGTGTTCAGTTCAGCATGTTCATTTCCGCCTGACAGGGTAACGGAAGCTTTAAAGGTTTCCGGGGCTGCACCGGCGATCATTCCGGGAGACTTGTAACTGAGTGTCACCGAAGCTCCGAAGCCAGACTTGAACCTGCTCGAGGATGATTGGGTGACAGTGCGAACCGACTTGATTTGTCGTTTAATGTTCGTTTTCGTTGCCATGGAATCTTGATTGTTGATCACTCCAACATCCTGTATAATGGGCTTCATTGACTCAATTTCTGGCTCCAAGTATTCCATGTTTTTTACTTTAAATGAAAAGTTCTCGTAATGGATCTTCAGACGAGTCGTTGACATGTGCCCTCCGCATCCCTTCTGGTAGTGCGCCCTCCAGGTGTCACCTTCCCGTAGGAAGTCCTCCCCAAACAAATTGGCCTCTGCAACCACCACTCCAACCATACCCAAGATATTGTGCCAGACGACCCAAATTTTTGAGTGTTATATCCATAGTTCGCGTCTTGACGTCTAGTACTGATTTGATAGGAAGTATCTCTACAAGAAATGTAAAGCGTCAGTTTTAAATCTTAAATATTTTTTTCAGCAGAAAATTACTGACTCTGTCAAAGAAGCATGACCAAAATGCCCATTTTTTTAAAAATATGTTTCAACTAAATTTGACCGTGAGTGTAGTAGTACAAAGGGTGCGCCAGGAAATTTCTCAAACAATAATTATATAATTATATATTTTTTACGGGCTGAAAAGTAGCCTGCGTCGCAGACGAACTTGGCGGTTAAGATCGGTTGCGACGCAGGCTAACTGGAAAGAGGCACTGAGATAATAAACTGTTTCTTTTTAAGAACAAAACACATAGAGCTCATCCAGGGAAGGGGTCCAACTAGTCCAACAAACAAGCCATACATTGGGCCACCAGAATATTTCAATGTAAAATACGTACCATCATACATGTTGCAGCACCTGAGCTGGTTGATGCTGGAAAGCTTCTGAGATGCACCTCTGTGGATTCCAGCTACGTAGAAGCCATTCCTGTTGCATTCCAACGTGTCACCTGAAACATCTTGATCGTAGCACTGTTTGTACCAGTGAGGGTGCATAGCAGGCTTACAGCAGGTGACCCATTGAATGCTGTTTAGTTCATGACCTCCTCCACGGTGGAGTCCACGGATGAAATGCCCGGATGGACAGGTAGCCCAGCCTTCCCTAATGAAATGCGATACAATCATTTTATGTTGAAACTTAATGAACTTACTTACGGAACTTGTCAACTATCAGGCCTGCAGCAGCCCGAGGTAAGATTACTCGTTCATGCACAATAGTACTTAGTACTATTGGGCGGTGACGTTAAGCACAAGTTGGCCTTGTCTCCTACACCTATACTCATACTAAATTAGTCTAAGTAGGAAGAAGGCGAGGCCGAGAACGGAAATCATTGCCAAAGCTAAGTTTTAGTTGATGCAAGATTTAATATGAAAATACAGTCGAACTTCTCCGACAACGGCCACCTTGGGGACAGAGGTATGAGTGGCCGTTGTAGAGAGGTGGCCGTTATGTGGAGGTAGGGGTGTAATATGACACCAATTTGTTTTTTGGGAAAACATTTTAATTTTAAAAAATGCTTATTATAGCATATGAATATGCAACACAATCGAAATATATCAATAAAACAGAAACCAAATGTTCAGAAACAGAAATGTTAACAAAACAAAGCGAGTAAGGTATAGTGATGACATCAGTTTGTACATCGTTCGCACACAGTTTATTTTCTCTTTCGTGAAATGAAGCTGTCAAGGGTTGTCTACTTGAGCGAGTGACTATGAAGTTCTATTTTAAATTAACTTTCTCTGCCACAAGGAATTTTTTTTTTCAATTTCGCAATGCAATTTTAAACACATAACCTTATCAGCTGTACTCGATTTACGAAAACAAAAATACAGTACGGTAAAAGCGTAAATAAATGGAAAATAGAAAAAATGGGGGGCCTTGTAGTATTGTGTGACTCTTCCATCAGTGGCATGAATGTCGTGATCGCGCTCTAAACACGTGCCGCAATTAAGGTGATTCCTTAGTATTGCATTGCGCACCGTTACTGCGCATGATTTCACACGTACTTAGCGCGCGCGCATAAAGAAAATGGCGGCTTTTCCTTTACGGGCTAAGCTCGCCAGAGAGATAAATCGTCGTTTTCTCGTAAACGAGTACGGTGACCTATCAATTTTTTCTCTTATTTTGAGTCTAGTAATCACCTTCTTTCTATAAAATAAATATAGACTAATTTCTATTGCAGAATAATAAATAATCACCGGAAACGTGAAATTAGCTAATAAAAACGTTTCTGGAAGCTGATATTATATAAGGAATTATGGGGTATATACAAGTCCGCCTGCTCCTAAACGAATACCGGACCTCCCTTTTTTATTTCAAAATTAAGTTCCCATAAGATAAACAACCAATAGGCAAAATTTGACTGAAAAATCTATTGTAAGTTCTATTTCGATGGAATGACCATAATAAGATACTGTACAGCCCAACGTCGCGCGGTACGAATCAGGTTTCATGACCTTTTATTACTGTACGCCAAAAAATAGTATACACCGTCAGTCGTTGATTAAATGGCCGTTGTGGAGAGGTTATTTTGGCAGCTGGAACGCGCTTTAGTGGCCATTGCCGTTGTGGAGAGGTGGCCGTTGAAGAGAGGTTAAAACAAGAGTGAATGTATGGACTGTCCGCCTGGACAAAAAAAAAGTGGCCGTTGTGAAGAGGTGGCCGTTAGTAGAGGTTCGACTGTATACAATATTTCTATTCCCCGATGTTGTGGTCTGGCCTGTTTGCATGTATTCATGGGTTGGGTGGGTGGGGTGAGATAATAAATGGACTGATAGTGGCTGCCATAGGCGCCTTTACAAGATGACGTCCGATCTCATTCCATGTATGTCGAAAATCCCCACGGGGGAACATCTGATAAATATGTATATTTGTATGTATGTACTAGTCTTGATGGCACGGCAGCAAATCGAAAGAAAATCGCAATAGACTTTGTTTAATGAGGCTGATACTAACAGTCTAACGAATTTCTGTGACTCTTGGTTTCAGGATCGAATTGCAATTTAATAAGGTTTTTTTTTTTTTTTTTTTTTTGAGGAAAAACCGCAGTACCCGGATACAAACCCTCGAACACATTAATGTTTATATATCTGAGTAGTGTCATTAGCAAGGATAATAGCACTCAGAAATACATTAAGGCAAGGCTCGGTAAGGCCAGAGGAGCTAAATGGCTCCGAGTGTTGGAGAGTGACAAAGAAGGACATGGCTAAGGTGGTTTACGAAAACTCGGCAAAATCTTTTGGCCCGGTTTAAGAATATCAAACAAAGACTTGTATGAGAAGTCAGGCTGTCACACTGCAGTCATGGAAATAAAGAAGAGCAGGATCAGATGGCTCGGCCCACATACCAAGAATGCCCCAGGAACGCATATCACATAAAGCCCTAAGATGGACACCACCAGGAAGAGAAAGCCGGGGGACAAAAAGTAACATGGCGGAGAATTGTGGAAACTGAGCCGAGAGAGATGGGTCTTACATGGGGCGGAGCTGGCAAGGTGGCGAAAGATCGGGATAGATGGCGTAGGGTAGTTACGGCCTTAGGCCTCAATAGGATCGAAGACGATGAATGCATATGACTCATTAATGTAACATTCTTACATAAAGCAACTCACTTTTTAAAACTCAATTCCCAGTCAGCCGATGTACACGTAAAGGCTTTCTTCTATGTATTTGAGGAGGCCGACAACATTTTACTTCCTTGAAGTTTCTCAGATCATCGCTTCCTCCTAGGATCCGTTTGAATCCACCGACGTACAAGTAGTCATATTTGTCCCAACACCACGAGTATCCCTCATTTGACATTTCTGTCGCAAATGCCCCATCATATTCACAGCTTTGCAAGGTTGGGCTTGGAACAGGAAACTACCACCAACGGCAGGATTGTTAAGCCAAGCGACACCATTGTGGTAATCTAACGAATAAGTTGAAAATAAATGTTGTTTTGACAAATTGTCGTTTTTATAAAGTTTAATTCTCGTATAAATTAAAATATTCGTCTTTACAAATGCGTTGTTAAAATATACCTGTAAGATCACCAGAAAAAAATATACAAGTTTCCAGTAAGGTCGATTATTCTTATAATAAAGAAGTTCTAAGTCAAACTTATTTCCTGGAATGATCAATTTCTGCCACTAACCTCCATTTTTTTACGAAAATGTAAGCATAACTTATACTAGTTGTTTCACTGCTTGAAATTAATAAATTAGCTAGAGTGGTAATCAGGGGGGGGGGGGGTGGGGGGGGGGGGGGGTTAGCAGCGAGGCCTGGGACCTAGTATATATGATTGCACATTTAAGAAATTTGGCCGAGCGAGACTAAGTACTGGTTTGTTTAAAATAAACATGGCCGACGATGGCGGACATGACGTGCGTTTGTGTTCGTTCAGAAATATTTTGGCGATTCCACGTTCAAACATCTATGGGAACGATTCGGTCGCTGTTTAACTGAACTTTGGTCATTGTGGGACACCATGGATGAAAATTCCACAGCAAACTCCCGTAGAGGTACGTTTCTCGAATGATTGACAGATTTCTTTACTTGTGCGATCATGTATAGCGGAAAAGCGGCAAGATCAAAGGGCGCTGCCTGCCCCCCCTGGTGGTAATCAAAGAACAGCTCGAATTTCAAAATAATACCTAACAATGTTTTTTTTTACATAGATTACTGATGTTTGTTAAAGAAAGGCCCAAATGATATGGCCCATAAAATTAATGTGTTTGCATGGATTGTGTATGAGTTATTGTACACCTGATAAAAAGCTATAAGCTAACTATGTGTATCCAACATACAAAGTAACGAGAAAAATGTGGTATTGAAATACTTCTTGAAACAAAGAGTTTTAAAAGTGATAAAATGTCGTAACTATTCAGGGGGCACCCAACGGATCTTTTCGGTGGAATATCTGTTCGGAAGGCCTATAATCGCCTCAGATATTAGTTTAGGGAAATGTCATCTCGAACTTTCTTAATATGGGAAAATTAATGCCTTTTGTTTTCGGAGAGATAAAAATGTCGTTTTGGATACAAAAACAGGTCAGCTAGGATTTTCGGGAAAGGCAAATTCAGCTCGTAAATTCGGATAATAAGATTTTAATCCCTAAAACTTTCTGAAGTTTGAAAGTTTCGCTCATGTATCCGAAAAGATACATTTTTCTTAGCGTTTAAATATAAGTCATTAAACTGCACAAAAAGCACAATTACAACGTAAAAAACGACATTCCGACACCTACAGAATATTTTGTCGTTGGGTGCCCCTGACTATTCCGATCATATTCATTTAAGTTCGTTCTCTACTCGATAGGAATAGGACCAGATATCAGTTCCATTACCTCAAATGTGAAGTAATACGCTGTTGCAAACAATCATGAATAATTTCAACTTAGAGCGCCGCTGTTTTGAGCTGTACGTTATGTTATTATTAAAAACAGTGATTGTTATTTCAAATGCATGCTCTTTAGGACTGGAACAAGCAATTGCCAGGAGGGATTCTTTCTTAGAGGCTTGTGGCGCGGAGACAGTAACAACGTCGGAAGTATTGAGTGGGGCAAATGCTGTAAGCCATCTCACCATCCGTATAACTGGGGAGGGTGCTACGATGAGGATGTAAGCAACACGTTTAACAAAGCTGGCCTCAGCGAGTGCAAGGAAGCTGGACATTTCATCGCCGGATTTCAGACACAGGATTCAGGAGGGAAATTGTCCAGCATCAAGAAGTTAAATGTTGCCGTATGGCGGACAGTGAGTTTCTGCGAGAAGTTAACTCTTGTTCCAACGTATAATCCAAACACGAACATTTTGCAGATAAAACGAGCGACATGTTTAGGTTCTATGATTTTTTTAACAATAGGTCACTTCTGATCTGCCTCGAAACGAACAAAATCAGTAAACAACAAGAATGAAATATGAGAATGCATGCGACAACTGTGCATCTTTAATAATTTCGTTTTCGTTTTAGAAGTCTTACCCTCGGAAGTACATCCAAAGTCATACCTTCACGATTGTGCAAGGGGGAGGGGACCCATCCCTTGGTTTTCTTTATTATAAGACGCATCGAAAGCATTGCGCCTTAGTAGTGAAAGCCTTGAGCTTGCTCTACAAGATAAGATTCTAGTTATCTGTTGGTTATGAGATCATATGACCTCAAATGATGTCATTCCATCCGCCATATTGGATTTCACTGTTTCCTCTAGACGTCAGAAAAAAGCAAACATCGATACAAAATTATTCCAAAACAAACATGGGATGTTAAAATGTACTAATACTAATTGGAAAAAAATATCATTAGAATTAATGACGAATTAGTTATGAAAATTCGAAAATTTTGGGTAAACCTGCATGTCATCATGTGGTAGCTATGGCAACGTCAAAAACTGCAGACAAACAGTTGTCACATCAAAATGTCCGGGAAGGATGGACAGCTACTGAAAGTTTGACCATCCCAGAGTAAATCCTGTTTTCAAAATTTTCAAAAACCTCATGGGGGAAGGGGTTTGACATTTACCCCCCTTAACTGTTTTTAAATATCAACCGCTCGATTGAATTTGAACGACAATGCGGAAGAATAATTAATTGAATAATTGAATAATTAAATGCACTTTTATTGCATGTGAAAACTTGTGGATTAAGTACTGCGCTGAGCACATCGCGTTATACTTTTTTCTGAACTTCAATTGTTTGTTTGATCTAATTGGCAAATATATTTGATCGTGTTAGATAAATTTACAAGATTATTATAAGCTTAAAAAATAAATAATTAAGTTATTATTAATCTATCATATATAGCAGCGATTACAATGAATGTAATGTCACACGAATTGAATAACTGGCGTTTCCTTTTGTAGAAATCGACCAACTTAAGTCACTGGACGAACTAAAGCAGCGCGTTATGGATGCCACCATGTTTCACAACGGACAACTGGCCAGCATGATGGGATTTGCATGGTCCGGTGGATGCTGGTCTGTATACGCTGGCGAAGATTTTCGTCGTAATGGCGACTCATGGGAGTCAACATACCGATCAGACCGGTGCCTTGGGGGCGGTCCCAAAAAGGATGTTCGCCTTAAGATTACTTACGGAGACTTCGCCTACACCATGAAAGACGTGACATTCGGGGAGTCCATCAAGCAGTCTATCCCTGTGGACCGTGAAGGAGAGTTGCTGAATTCTCCAGACTATAGCTTTCACAAGGTTGCTTCAAACGGAAAGGAAAACGCAGGAGAAACCGGAGTGACGGTTGCAATGCGAGTTGCAAGTACCCTGAGAAATGTCAAGAGAACCAGCTGGGATAGACAATTTGGAATTGAAGTTGGTACAGAATATGAACCACCAAGTGCAACAGGTGGCGTGGGATTCTCCGCAAAAGCCAGCCTCAGTTATGAGTGGGGAGGAGACAAGGAGGATGTCACGGTAGACCAAGACTGGCACATTCTAACGTATAACGAAAAGAAAGAGCTTCCCGGTAAGACATTTGCCGAATGGCATGCATTTAAAAAGCCCCAAGAGGTAATCATTCCTTACACGGCTACGGTGTTAGCCACATTCACCGTTGAGTTCGAAGGTTATATGATATGGGGAGGTGGTTACAACGGAAATCATCCCAATTTCCATCAAGAGCAACGCGGATCTGAGGATCGTAACAATATGAAGTGGAAGTTTGGAAGCGCCCATAAACCGTTTTACGAAGACCTGAAAGACCAGATTGAGCAGAACCTGTATCCTTGGCAATGGCATGCTATGAAGCAACAATACCCTCACGCACAATACTACATCGACCAGCTGTTAAATAAAGATCTCTATGCGTTCACTATGGAGGGCCAATTTGAAGAAAGCACAGAAAACGAGATAAAGTCATACTGGTATCCATCAAAGCCTATTGACCAGATGGGAGATGCGCTTGCGAATTTGACTGCACAGGCAGACCAAGCGATGAAGAACCCAAAGTTTCCGCGCATACGTCCAGAAGCACCCAAGGTCAAGACCATCGACAACAGCAAAGAGATGAATGCTCCTCCTGCTAGGCAATTTAACGATGATGATGTAGGGGAGCCTGATAAGGATGGAGGGGAGACTGAGTGGTTTCCTCCCATCAAACCTCCAGCACCTGAGGTGGAGACCATCGACAACAGTAAAGAGTTGAAGCCTCCACCAGCCAAACAATACATTGAGTGAAACCAGGATGGATGCCGAAAGCTGACTGTTTGACAAAGTTGAAAGCTGGCTGTTTGAGTGTTTCCTAGATTGCAGAACGTACCTACTATCAGTATAACTGATTAAAGTGAGGATGATACAGTAATATATATGTGTCCGCTTCATTGATAAACGTATTTACCTATCTCATGCTTCACAGTGAACAGCTCCTTACCGTTGTCACTCGACAAAGTTTTTGATTACTTTTTGACAACTTTCTGAGGCAGAGTTAACGTTGTCGAGCTCCACGTTCGCGTTCTGATAATTGACATCTCCACCCCCCACAATTCTTTCAATTTGATTTGCTAGTTTAAGGACGTTCGCGCCCATTGCTAGTGCGCATCCTTACTGCGCACGCTATTCATGCCGCGCGCGCCACGTCATGCATCCAGCGCGCGCGCTGAGAATGGAACTGGACAAATATAGTGCTGAAGGCCGCTTCAATAACTTGGCAAGGATTTTACTCTCTTGGATGCACGGTGACCCCTGCTTTTCTTTTCATAGATCACTTCCTTTACTGAGTCTCTCCATTTTAACAAAACAAACAAAATCCGAACGTGAGAAGTTTTGATTTTTTCGCTTTTTCTACTAATTTGCGATCAAATTGTTCTACGAATGCGGGTGTGCATGACTTACAAGTATCTTTCTGTAAGGCTAATTTTACATGAAGGAATGACATCAGCTGCAAAACTTTACTCAATAGGCCTATTTGCCTTGAAATCAACACATCCATCTTATCTAGAGCTCTCCATTTTACTTTAATTTTTGCTAATAGCAATGAAGCCGATATCGCCTTTCATGACCAAAACTTCTAGAAACACTACGGTCTTCGATGCGCTTTATCTCCGAAACGAGCACGGTGACCCCCCAATTTTTTGGCCTTTCTGACATGAGTTGGTCATTATCTAACTACAGCAAAAGTTTACAAAAAGTCTGAACGTGGGAAGAATTGGGCGCGAACGTCCTTAAATGGAAGCCATCGATCAGAAAGTTATCAAAAATATGTCAAAAGGTTTTCAAAAAATAATCAAAAACTTTGTCGAGTGGCAACGGTAGGGAGCTATTCACTGTAACCCTTTTATCCCGCTAATGAATCGAACCACGACTGAAAACGGCCGCCTTATAATTAATTTATCTGATGAAGATGAGTCGCTTTCAAGGTTAGCAGTCCATAAAATAGCAATTTAGTGACTGAAGTTAAAATTAGCATCTATATAGACTCTAATCAATCAAACAAATTGAAAGCATTTGTCCCTCCTATGGCTAAAAAAAAATCATAATCATAATCATCATTTCCTGTACTCTCATTGGTCGGTGGGTGCTTAACTTAAGCCGTTTTCAAGGTCCTTGTCGCTGAAAACCGCTGATACCATCTCTCGAGTAGTACTGACGTGTCGGTTTCGGCAGCAGTACGAATGCGATTCAAGTTAACCCCAATTTATACGTCGCATTTAAACGTCGTATTTCAGTTGTGTCGGATGTAATTCAAGCTTCAGAAATCTCGCTTGATTCGACTACGTTGCAAATACACCATGTAGGTAACGTGTTCTACTTCGCTACTTGTGTGGGCACTGCGTTAATTTAAAGCGATTTCAGCGAGTTTTCAGGGACTTGAATTACATTCGACGCGACTGAAATGCGACGCAAGGCCCAATACACATCGAATTTACGTCGCATTTTAGTCGCGTCGAATGCAATCCCACACAAATAGGAAAGTAGAAGTTTAATTTGCAAAACAATGAACGTGCGAGTCAAACCCTCATTTCCATATGAATAGTTGTGCACCAGGACTCGTTTTGAAACAGAGGTAAAAGACAACTCGGAAATGGCCTACTGCCTGAGATGGAAGCAACAACAAGTGCAATATTATAATAATCAAATCTGTTCCGAGAGAAACACAAACAAATCTGTCTGAAATACTTCGCAAAGAGTTAAATAAAAGAACAAGGGCAATAAATGATGGTTGAGGGTTTTTTTTTCAAAGAAGCTACCGACATCTTACACACAGTGGAGAAAATATTTTGCACTACTATCGGTTGGAACGACCTACAAATCGAAGTAAATAAGCCAAATGTCGTTTACTTAAGTAAAAAAAAGCAAAAACGCCAAGAGGTAATTAATAATAAATAAAAAAACGAGCAAGGATGGTCAAGATTAGAGAAGTTTCACAAGGCCGGATTAGAACATAGATCGCAAAGGGAGGGAGGGTGGGTCGCGATCTTTCAACTGTAGTCGTGGTGTTTACTGTCGAAAGACCTTGAAATGTGATATTCATTCAAGGGAGCGGTAAATATAATACCGCTACACCAATGGGAGAGACCCATGGGGATATCATACCCAATTCCACGAGACTAGGACTTGCATGCATAATAAAGTACTAATCAAATGACTTTGAATAGTATTGCAAAAGCATCAGTTAAAAAAAGAATCAACAATGATGATGTAAAAAGGAGTTGCAATAAAGTTTCCATTCCATTCCATTCCATTCCATTCCATTCCAATTCCATTCCATTCCATAGAGGAAGGACAATTAAGTTACATCCGTCTGGATTGATAATAATTTGTTGCGTAAATCAAAGCATCATAAGATGAACTTCATCATTTGGTATATCAAAATAATTAGAGGAGTTAAATTGCCATGCTTGCGTACATAATATTCGCTAAAGCTTCAAAATAACTATATACAATGTTAAAAACAAGTAAAAAAACGAGAAACCGAACGTTTTCGATTTATAATTAATTGCATATAAGTAATCTTCAGGGTTGTTTCTGAACCACAAACTCATTCATTGCAGATCTGAGCCCGTCCTTACAAATCCCCAGAAGCTCCTTATAGGCATGCTTGAAAAATAAGAAACCGAGGGGAATATTGGCATATTATTTTTCAAGCATGCCTATAAGGAGCTTCTGGGGATTTGTAAGGACGGGCTCAGATCTGCAATTATAGTCCAGGAGCTAGGGCTTCAAAATGAAGTTTTTCACAAACCCAGAGTACAACCTAGGTTTGAAGATCGATTCTGATAGATTAAATCCTCCTGATTATCACTAGCTAGTTCGTGGTTTCGAATTGTGGTATACGTTCTGAGTTATTACCATGTTTTTGTGAGTCGGTGAGAGACAAGCAGAGTCCAACATGAGAACGAGGCTGATAAAAGTGAGTTAATATCTTGAGAGGACATGCTTTAAGATGAAAACAAAATAACTCTAAAACCTCTGAAGACTATCTAGAACTAAAGTTTTACAACAGCACCAGCGTTTTGTGATCAAGTCACTTCCCATGTCGATTCGTCTTATATGAAGTCTCACAGCATCTCCGGTCATTATTGAACAGCAACTAAAAGTTTTGATGATGAAAAATCTGCAATGTGTTTTCGTGCTTTATGTAATCTTTCCATATTTAGCGATCGCGATTATATTTTTATTGAAGAAAATGAGTTTCAGAATCATCAAATAGTCTCCAATCCCGTCAAAAAAACTCCATATGTGAAGGACATTATCTTGTACTTCCCCTCGTAGCTTTATTATTGTCGGTACTGTCTGCGATTACCGAGGCTACACATCAAATTACGTTCACCTTTTCTTGGATTCCATTTCCGCCATTTTATCAGGACGGTAATTTAAACCTCCCGAAGCAAAGGAGCAAGCGACGAGTTTCCTTTTGACCCAGAACAAGGTGAGCCGCTAATTAATTATATTTATCTTCGTGCCAAAAAGTCCGTTTACGTGGATAATGAAGGTTACTATAATGTTGTAATAAGAATTGCTCATTAAGACGGATAAAAGCAGCAGTGTAAGGCCAAATTTCATTCGTTTAATCAAGGAACTAAAATACGTAAATAAATTATCGATACATCTCGGAAAATGGAGGAATATGTCAAAAGGGCTTATACATTTTTCACGCTAGTGCACTTACTTTTCACGGGCCAAACTAAATCTTTGGATATGATAAATATGTAGGATTAAGCTTTCTAAAGAACCCATGTTTTTGCGAATAGATACGTATACCCTTGGAGTTGTGGCGCACGGAAGTTAGACAAGATTTGGTGTGTAACTTAAATTGCGATCGATGCATTTTTTAAACGGGTAAAAAACAGTCAAAGAATATATATTTCAAGATGAATTGTGGTTCGAAAGGATGATTTAAGGATGGATAACCAATCATCCAAAGATTAATCCAGGACAACTTTCCGTTTGTGAACTGGCGTATTGAAAATGCACTATTTTGCATAATTTTCATCAGCATTCTGGCACGATCGGGTCGCATTTCAAACTTTCCTATTTTTCTCGAAATACAAAAATCGCTGGAACCTTGGTATATTTTTTGTCAAAATAGTTCATCAAAAGGGTCTTTTTAAAGGTCAATTTAATATACGATAATATACAACTGTTATTGCATTTCTGGCCTTCTGATTGGCTCCTTGCGCCCATGTTATCAGCTCATAACACGGATTCTGCCAAATATGGTAGCTCATAACAGGGTAGTTCGTTCGTCGAGAGAGTGAAATTTGAAAAAGATGGCTAAAATCATTACGTAAAAAACTTTGGCCCTTCTAAATCAAACAAAAGTCAAGTCCATTAAATAATGCACGAAGTTTGGAACGAATTATTTAATGGGAAATGCCTGTAAATGTACCACAAATGCGACTGAACGAGCACTAAGTAAAGGCAGCCTGAAACAATTAATTTAAGCTTACGGGAAGATCCGCCGAAAACCGGCACAATTAAGCTTAATTCTTCAAAACAATGAAAACCTATTTACAACACCTATTTTGGTTATGTTATCATCTCATATCCAACGCGGGCTCGTGGAATAAGTAAGCGGCTCGGTAAATATCCACCACTATCCACCTCCACTTCGGCGAATAATTGTTTTAGTATATACCAAACCAGTGAAATAGCTAGCTCCAAAATTATAGATCTATTTTACCGCGAAAAATTGGAAAAATCCTTTAAAAGTGGAACCCTACGCGCGACCAAGGACAGCGCGGGAAAAGTCACATGACAACATCAGGCGATCAACATGTCTCGTATGTTGGACTTTGACGATTTCAAGGGGAAAATTATTATTTTTTCCGTTGTTACTGATGGACCAAAGGCGACGAGTTCTATTTTCTCGTATTTTACAAGTTCTGTCAGTTACTATTGCCTGAGAAACTGATGTTGAAGCTGCAAGTGCCGTTATAAACTGAACAAGATGGTCACGATGCTGCCTATAAACCGAAGACGATTTCGTAATTCCAGTTCAATTATTTCTCACATGTGACTGCATCCACCGTCTGATGTTACTGCTTTTAATTTACCGGAGGGGAGAAGCCGTAAAGTTTGGAGAAGCCACAGCATTTGGGCAGTTCTTGATCATGATACGGCAACAAGAATATTTTCTAGCGTAGCGAGACCGAGATTTGTCGATCCGAATACAAAACTAAAATCGTTGGCAGGTTTGAAACAATTACAGGGACTTCTTGCTTTTTGAAAGACGCTGCTGTATTCAGGATTTCAGGTAGGAATTGCATTTTAAATTTAGTTGGACTGGACAGCATTTAAAACCACTTCAAAGACTTAACTGTTCGAAATTATTTACAACTGAGCGTTGTCATGTTCTTACTCTAGCTATTTTCTCGATAGTAAACAAAACATTTTGTACGACATTTTTGGCGATTTTATTTAGTAACACGGCTAAAATTGCTGCTAATGAACACCTCTAAATATCTTCAGGTATTTTTGATAACACACTGACGTGCAGCGGCCTCGTTTATGGAAGTAATTTCTGCTTTGATCAAAGAAGCAAAACGCCGGCCATTTTGTTTTGCTCGGAGGTGAATAGCAAAGACTATTCACCTCCGAGCTAGCCAATCAGAACGCGCGAAAAGCACTATTCACTGGTTTGGTATATACTAATTGTTAAATATTACTTCCTGCGATTGGTAGGTCGTTCCAACCGATACAAGTGCAAAATATTTCCTCCACTGGGTGCAAGATATCTCAAGCTTCTTTGAAAAAAAATCAACCAACAGTTAACTTATTCCCTTGTTGTTCTTTAAAGTATTTCAGACAGATTTGTTTGTGTTTTTGATTATAATATTGCACTTGTTATTGCTTCCATCTGCGGCAATTGCAGCATGGACTAACACTCAAGGATTGACTCCACACCCACTCCAGACGTTGTTCAAAAAATTAAACAAACCTGCCTACTATAGAGTGGTAATGTGTGACGTCACAAATTTTCAAATTATTTTTTACCAAGATAAAGATTGCTGCTGTATGATCAGCCACGAAATTTCAACTTATTAGCACGAATCAAAGAACAGAAAATATAGTAGAAGGTTAAACGTTTGGTACTGTCCCATACAAACCTCTCTAATTTTGCGCCTGTTCTAAACTGAAGGACCGACGCAAAATTAGGCCCTGGTTACATGAGACTGGTACGAACTCTGACCGGTACGACTCAGACCGGTACGATTAAGTTTACATGAGACCGGTCTGAAAGTATGAAGCGATTACATGAGACCGGTACGAACTCAGACCGGTACGGTTCGGTCTCCATACAAATGCTTGTTTCTGTTTACATGAAGCCGGTCTGAAAAATCATCTCAGACCGGTCCGAGTCATTCGTGTCGGTCCAGCGACCGGAATGAGTGAAACCAACATGAGATGATTTTTCAGACCGGCTTCATGTAAACAGAAACAAGCATTTGTATGGAGACCGATCTGAAGTCGTACCGGTCTGAGTTCGTACCGGTCTCATGTAATCAGGGCCTTAGAAGGGTTTGTATGGAGAAATTAAAACCTGAAGTGCCCACATCTCAGCCGCAAATTGCAATGGGGAGCTAATTTTTGACAAGTGGACGTTTTTTTGGCATGCTTCGTATGAATAGCTGATCAAATTGCATAATTTCGCTTATTTGTTTTCTGTGACGTCATAACTTTAGTATTCTATTGGCGCGCATGAATATAGACAAAACAGAGCGCTTCTCTCCCGGATTTAAAGAATATTTTGTTAATGTTTATACTAAATGTTGTGCTCAATAGGCCATATTTGAGACGTCTTTTGCCTCGGTTTCAAAACGAGTCCTACTGCGAAACCATGTATTCAAATAAAACTGAGTTTGATTTGCATGGAAATAAACATTCGGGAAAAACGAAATTTAATTTATAACTGTTCTAAGCTGATTGACGAATTGGACCATTTGACATCCTAATCAGTCAATCCAGACACGTCATGGAACTTTCGTTCCAGCTGGAACTCGTAATTAAATACTTTCATTAGTTAGAGCATCTATCACTTCTGGTAGCCACTCGCGTATATCCGAGAGGATGTATCCGTGTGGGGTGGTGTGGGGCTTATAACGGGATATTTTTTGTCAGCGGGGAGATGGGCCATTAAGGCGGGAGTTAACCTGATTGCCATTTTTCCGCCACTTAACATGGGTTTAATGGAAATATCTCGTTCAAGTTTCAAGCAGTCCAAAAACTCTCTGCTCAAAACATGAATCTATGTTATGGGGTGTTTTGTAATTGTTTTGGTGATTTTTTACTTCCTTATATACGCTATATAGGTACGTGCCGCTGGACAGGCTATGGTTTTTGAGCATTTTGGTCTGGAACAGGGTATTAGTTTCCAAGAAGATGGCATGAAGATGGGTAATTGATACTCTGGAAGTCTACGTTAGTCAGACGAAACGAAACGCATAGGAGTATTAAAGAAGCTTTACAGCTACACGTTTGCAGTGCTGCTTAGTAGTTTAGCCTTAGTTTTGGGTTAGAAAAATCGTCTGGAACAGGGTATCTTTTTTCAATATTTAGTCTGGAACAGGGTCGCAAAATTAGCGTTTTGTGGTCTGGTACAGAGTAAGGGTTTTTATAGCCCAGCGACACACCTCCACCCAATGTTTTTGGGATTACCTCCTCCGGGAGAGAGAGTAGAGAGTATCAGTGGTTTTCAGCGACAAGGGTCTTGGAAATGGCCTAAATATTAACCACCAACCGACCAATGAGAATACAGGAAATGATTATTATTGTTATTTTTTTGTGGCCGAAGGAGAGACAATTGCTTTCAATTGGGTTGATTGATTAGAATCTAATATATGCTAATTTAAACGTCAATCACTAAGTTACTATTTTATGGACTGCTAAACTTCAGCGTAACCTATTTTCCTATTTAATAAATTGAGTATTATGCTGCCATTTAATTTACAGTCCTGATTCGATCGTGAGATGAAATGATTAAAGCAAGATAGATACATGAGATTATCACAATGAAGCGCACACATATTACTGCATCATCCTCACTTTAATCAGCTTATACTGATAGTAGGTACATTCTGCAAAAACAGGCAGCTTTCAACTTTGTTCAGCTTCTAGCATACATCCTCGTTTCACTCACTGTCTTGTTTGGCAGGTGGAGGCTTTGTCTCTTTACTGTTGTCGATGGTCTCCACCTTGGGTGCTGGAGGTTTGATGGGAGGAAACCACTCAGTCGGCTCCCCTTCTTCCTTATCAGGCTCCCCTCCATCATCATCAGGCTCCCCTACATCATTTTCGTTAAATTGCCTGGCAGGTGGAGGCTTTGTCTCTTTACTGTTGTCGATGGGCTCCACCTTGGGTGTTGGGGTTTGATGGGAGGAAACCACTCAGTCGGCTCTTCCTTATTAGGTTCCCCTCCATCATCATCAGGCTCCCCTACATCATTATCGTTAAATTGCCTATCAGGAGGAGCCTTCATCTCTTTGCTGTTGTCGATGGTCTTGACCTTGGGTGCTTCTGGATGTATGCGCGGAAACTTCGGGTCTTCACCGCTTGGTCTGCCTGTGCAGTCAAATTTCTAAGCGCATCTGCCATGTCGTCGACAGGCCTTGATGGATACCAGTATGACTTTATCTCGTTTTCTGTGCTTTCTTCAAATTGGCCCTCCATAGTGAACGCATAGAGATCTTTATTTAACAGCTGGTCGATGTAGTATTGTGCGTAAGGGTATTGTTGCTTTATAGCATGCCATTGCCAAGGATACATGTTCTGCTCAATCTGGTCTTTCAGGTCTTCGTAAAACGGTTTCTGGGCGCTTCCAAACTTCCACTTAATAGTTTTACGTGCGCCAGAGCCGCGTTCCTCCTGATGGAAATTGGGATTATTTCCGTTGTAACCACCTCCCCATATCATATAACCTTCGAACTCAACGGTGAATGTGGCTAGCACCGTAGCCGTGTAAGGAATGGTTACTAGTTGGGGCTTTTTAAATGCATGCCATTCGGCAAATGTCTTACCGGGAAGCTCTTTTTTTTCTTTATACGTTAGAATGTGCCAGTCTTCGTCTACTGTGACATCCTCCTGGTCTCCTCCCCACTCATAACTAAAGCTGCCTTTTGCGGAGACTCCCACGCCACCTGTTGCACTTGGCGGTTCATATTCTAAACCAACTTCAATTCCAAATTTGGAATCCCAGCTGGTTCTCTCGACATTTTTCAGGGTACTTGCAACTCGCATTTCAACCGTCACTCCGGTTTCTCCTGCGTTTTCCTTTCCGTTTGAAGCAATCTTGTGATAGCTTCTGTCTGGAGAATTCAGCAACTCTCTTTCACGGTCCACAGGGAAAGACTGCTTGATGGACTCCCCGAATGTCACGTCTTTCATGGTGTAGGCGAAGTCTCCGTAAGTAATCTTAAGGCGAACGTCCTTTTTGGGACCGCCCCCAAGGCACCGGTCTGATCGGTATGTCGACTCCCACGAGTCGCCCTTAAGACGAAAATCTTCGCCAGCGTATACAGACCAGCAGCCACCGGACCATGCAAATCCCATCATGTTGGCCAGTTGTCCGTTGCAAAGCATGGTGGCATCCATAACGCGCTGCTTTAGTTCGTCCAGTGACTTAAGTTGGTCGATTTCTACAAAAGGAAACGCCAGTTATTCAATTCGTGTGTCATTACATTCATTGTAATCGATGCTATGATAGATTAATAATAACTTAATTATTTATTTTTTAAAAGCTTAAAGTGCACCTAACCCCAAAACTTTTTATTCGTTTAAATGAATTTACTTATAATTTGAAACTTAAATGCGAAGAAATTTTTCGATTTGGTTGAATCCTCGAATTTCTGTGCACCGACAAAGTCTCCAAAATTGCACCAAAAACGACGCCATTTTGTTGCACGGCCGCGTTTGAGGGGAATGAGTTCTAGCGGCTGTGTGACGTCTACTCGGGAACGTTCGATCCTTCGCGTCCACTCATTTACTTAAAAAAGATGCGATACACATTCGAGAAGTGTGTAGAAACGCCTTCCAGGTGCGTTATTGGGCGTTGCAGCAGCACGCCAGATTTAGATAAAGGTATACTATACCATTTTAAAGCGATGGTCGAGAACATACGAAAAAGACGGTGGATTTTGTAAACTCAAATGAGCGAAGTGGGACTGTGCGGAGAGTCATAAATTTGAGAACTCTGGAGTTTGTCCGCGCACTTCCAGTAGACTTCCTAAGGCTATTTTCAAATCTACCCGGTCGAAGTCAACTAGCAATTCGACCAAATGTTACCGAAATGTTATCTCTACCAATGACATAGCCGGCAAAATTCAGTAGCACGAGCGTGGAATCCGAGCGTTCATCCGTAGTATCGCGCAACTGTATGGCGTCAACATTTCTTCCTCGTGCGAAGCAATTCAGGAAATTTTGAGGTAAGTCAAAGACGAATTTCTTTCGAACGACTAAATGAGAAAAATGACAAAATATTTTTACTCTAAAAGTTATTTTCTGAGGCCGGGAAATAAGCAGTGCGACAGCCGTGTGTGTACAGATCGTAACATCAATGGGTATCAATGCGGACCACCGAGGGAACATACCCACTTCGCTTATCGAGGAAGAAAAAGTCATTTATTTCATGGTTTTTACTTGAAAATTAACTTGATTCACTATGGTGGTTATTTGGAATAGTAACGACAAACGTTTCTGGATGTCAAAACTGTAGTGATGTGGCTTGTTTCCTTTCAGTTTGTTTTCTGCGGCTGAAATTTTCAGGCCCGCGCGCGAGCAAGCCGATTTTCAATCGATCGACTGTCTCTTGGCTGCGCCTCAAGCAACTCTTAATACACTTCTCTATAAACTCTCGATAGACAACCTTTAAGCATGGACCAATACTTAAATAGAACTGAGCCAAAACAAGCTTTATTGGATGGCATATTGGTAAACTGTAACCTCGCTAAACAGACATCTACGAAAGCATCTAAACAAAAGCCTCGAGCGAGAATTCTTACAACTGCGACGGTTACTTGGCTGTTGCAAACATTAAATGGTGAAAAGCTGGCATTTAACAGAATAACCATTGCTTTACGAAATGCATACTCACAAAAGCAAACATATAAATGTCTAAAACGCTCGTCGGAGTAGCAAAGTTTATAGGTGACACGAATATTGCTTACCATTGACTGGCTTCTTCAGTGCTATCTAAGCGGTCCTTGAGCTTTCTTTTCGGCTCTTCATTCGCTTTGACCTCCTTTTCACATTTATTTGTCCATTCCAGGTCTCGAAGCGGTTCATCTGCGAAGATTTCTTCCTCATTGCCGCTTGAAGTATTGATTGAGGAACGCATATTTATGTATAAATCACGCGTCGATTCCAGCTCGATTTCTACTTCAGAAATGAAGTTTATTTCGGAGTAATTCGAATCGGAACTTAACTTTGACTCCGAAGATGAAGAACGCACAATTTCGAAACAAAATTCTTCAGTTTAAGTCCCAAAAGACATAGAAATGATCCCTTTTATGTTCAATTATCCCAAACAAATACAGAGAAATGACAGAGGCGCTATATTGTGTGGTTCCCGAGTAGACGTCATAACTCGGCACCAGACTCCAGACTCCCTATACGCGGTCGTGCAACACATCGAACGTGACTTCAGCAGAGCATAGAAAATCGAGGATTCAACCGAATCCAAACATTTTTTCGCAGAAATGCTTCGAATTACATGTAGATTTATTTAAGCGAAGAAAATTTTTTGGGGTTAGGTGCACTTTAATAATCTTGTAAATTTATCTAACACGATCAAATATATTTGCCAATTAGATCAAACCAACAATTGAAGTTCAGAAAAAAGTATAACGCGATGTTCTCAGCACAGTACTTAATCCACAAGTTTTCACATGCAATAAAAGTGAATTTTTGTCGCCTGTACAATGAGAAAATCTGGCCTTCAATGAATTATTTTTCCGTATTGTCGTTCAAATTCAATGGAGCGGTTGATGTTTAAAAACAGTTTAAGGGGGGTAAATGTCAACCCCCTTCCCCCTTGAGGTTTTTGAAAATTTGAAAACAGGATTTACTCTGGGATGGTCAAACTTTCAGTAGCTGTCCATCCTTATTGGACATTTTGATGTGACAACTGTTTGTTTGCAGTTTTTGACGTTGCCATAGCTACCACATAATGACATGCAGGTTTACCCAAATTTCGAATTTCATAACTAATTCGTCATTAATTCTAATGATAATTTTTCCAGTTAGTATTAGTACATTTTAACATCCCATGTTTGTTTTGGAATAATTTTGTATCGATGTTTGCTTTTTTCTGACGTCTAGAGGAAACAGTCTAATCCAATATGGCGTATGGAATGACGTCATTTGAGGTCATATGATGTCATAACCAACAGATAACAAGAATCTTATCTTGTAGAGCAAGCTCAAGGCTATCTGCTAATGGCACAATGCTTTCGATGCGTCTTATAATAAAAAAACCCAAGGGATGGGTCCCCTCCCCCTTGCACGGTCGTGAAGGTATGACTTTGGATGTACTTCCGAGGGTAAGACTTCTAAAACGAAAACGAAATTATTAAAGATGCACAGTTGTCGCATGCATTCTCATATTTCATTCTTGTTGTTTACTGATTTTGTTCGTTTCGAGGCAGATCAGAAGTGACCTATTGTTTAAAAAAATCATAGAACCTAAACATGTCGTTCGTTTTATCTGGAAAATGTTCGTGTTTGGATTATACGTTGGAACAAGAGTTAACTTCTCGCAGAAACTCACTGTCCGCCATACGGCAACATTTAAACTTCTTGATGCTGGACAATTTCCCTCCTGAATCCTGTGTCTGAAATCCGGCGATGAAATGTCCAGCTTCCTTGCACTCGCTGAGGCCAGCTTTGTTAAACGTGTTGCTTACATCCTCATCGTAGCACCCTCCCCAGTTATACGGATGGTGAGATGACTTGCAGCATTTGCCCCACTCAATACTTCCGACGTTGTTACTGTCTCCGCGCCACAAGCCTCTAAGAAAGAATCCATCCTGACAATTGCTTGTTCCAGTCCTAAAGAACATGCATTTGAAATAACAATCACTGTTTTTAATAATAAACATAACGTACAGCTCAAAACAGCGGCACAATTTTGAAAAGGGGTTTCACTATGAGATGCCAAAACTTTCACTAGCTGTTCATTCATCTCTCGCGGACATTTTGATGCGATGACAACTTTTTGACAAATTTGGCTGGAGATGTTCCAAGGAACCAGTTTTACCAACGATTATGTAAAGAATTACAACGCTTGATACCAGTAAATAGTAATATCTTACCCGTCCATTGATCTCACCCAATCAGGCATCTGACATTGTGTTGGCGTGTTCCAGAAAGTTTGGTCTCGGTCACAACATTTGGCTTTCTTTATTCCCAGTAAATTGTCCGTGCCGTCCCTTTCGAAGCCCACGAGATTGTAAATTCCAAGGGATTCACACGAGGTTTCTCCCTTTTTGTTAAAACTGTTGCTCCAATCTAGCATATGACATGAACGTTCAGCAGCTAAACAAAAAGGAAATATAAAGATGTAACTGAATGGCTCTTTCACTGCAATTTTAATTAATGCGGTTCTAAATTGTGTGAGGTCTGTGAAGTTTGTGAATGGCCACTAAGGGTGTCAACATTGAGATAGAGGCTATTGAGAGAAAGCTTGAAGTATGTTTCAGTACAAAACGGAATCCAAAGCTGGCACCACGTCTAAAGGGGCAGATATACTGGCCAATAAACCTTCCCATTTTCCAGCTTTGTGACGTCTGGCACATGCATTTCTGAAACAAGAAATCCGGCAGCAAATAGCGATTTATTTCTACACGTTGTGTGATCTTCTGTATTAAAACGTTTCATACGTTCCAAAAAAATGAATTTGATGTATTTGGCACTGCTGTGCTAATTGAGGACACTAAATTTACAAACAAATATTGCAAATTGAACATAAAGTGATAAAGAATCCCAACTAGTGGAAGGCTAAACCAGTTGGCTATTTACATAGCGCGACCGATCGAGGAGTTGACTGAGGGCCTATTTGCATGGAGAAAAGTTGTCCCTGGTAGGAGGGTTACCCTCCTCCCCGAGCCATCTTTTACCGAGCGTTAATGAGACCCTGCTGTTCCGTACTTCAAGGGGTTTAAAAACCCCACCCATACGAGGAAGGAGCAAAGCTGCGCTCGGTGCTGGGTAGACACAAGAGACCAAAGAGAGATACTGATTATGGTGGCAAAACTTGGGTGGCAGGGAAGACAGAGCCTATCTCCCCTAGGGTAGCGGTGTCTCCAGGGGAGATCCCCTAGAGTAGCGGTGTCTCTAGGGGAACCTATGTTAGAGTGTAACATAGGCCGAACCAGAAGAGGGGTGCCCTTCTGGGAGGACAATAGGTCAGATGGTACGATGGTACCATCCTGGAAATCCGGACCTATTTCCATGGCCATAGCACTCACTGTGGGGTGAAGTGCGGCCTACGGGTGCACTTCCCTGCCACAATTGTGTGAACCCACTGCTAGCCTGGAAAAGGGGGGAGGGGGAACACAATTACCCCACAGTAAAAGTAAACAGGAAAAGCAGACCTTTACATGTATCTGTAGAAGGTAGTGGGAGGTCTTTCACCGACAATAGTTTTCTGTTATTCCTGTATGACATTTTAAATAATTATTAATTATTTGGGTGGCAGGGAAGGCAGAGCCTGTCTCCCCTAGAGTAGCGGTGTCTCTAGGGGAGATCCCCTAGAGTAGCAGTGTCTCTAGGGGAACCTATGTTAGAGTGTAACATAGGCCGGACCAGAAGAGGGGTGCCCTTCCGAGAGGAGAATAGGTCAGATGGTACCATCCTGGAAAAACCGGACCAATTTTCATGGCCATAGCACTTGCTGTGGGGCGAAGTGCGGCCTACGGGTGCACGTCCCTGCCACAATTGTGTGAGCCCACACACATACTTAATTAATTAAACAATAGAGTACTAATTAAGCTGGAACAAATAACCTTTTAAGCCCCCAAATATGTAAAGACATCTAATCAGTAATATTGTTCTTGTAAGGACAGTGCATGGTGGGAGATCAGGCCATAAGAAAGGGAATATAGAAGATAATCGTGGTTTGGATGCGAAACGCCTATTTCTACCAACAAGTGCCGCAGCAAGTAGGAGGAGGCCAATGGGGAGAATTTGTCTGTTGAACTGGGGCTGAAAAGGTTGAAGCAGATCTTATAGCAGGCCTAAATTAAGATACTAGAATGGACAAAGACTAGTAGTGTTTCTTGAAGAGTTCGTATGTAGCGTTCATAGCACTCTGAGCTCCAATGGCACAATACCTTTATCCACCATGAATGAACTGACTTGCGCAGCTGCGGTGGTACAGTGTAGCTGCACCAATACGGAAGCTGTGTGTGTAATAGTGTTCAGCAGGTAGGCCACAATGTTGCAGTGTAGAACGGAGCTCCTCGATAGGAGAGGCACAGGATAGCAAGTTGCCATTGATGAAGGTAAAACAACAGGCCTGTAGCAGCTGCTTTGTGTTGTAGCGGGTAGTCTCTCATAGCCATCACAGAACAGACAGAGTTAGTGGATCTTGCTATGGTCAAGTTACAACCTTTATGAAGGCGGTAAATTTTGGATTGCTTAAATGGTAACAAACATATGGTTGGGAGATTCAATGTTGGGGATAAAGGTGATGTCATTGGGACAGGATTGGCAGTTGGGTTATATTAGCGTTGGCCTTGTGGAGTGATGTTTATGATATGAGAGGTGAAAAATAGTATGTCAAGATGTTGAGTGTTTCTTTGGACAACCCCAATGGGATAAAAACTGCGTGTTGGGAAGGGAGTGGAAGTGGAAGGGCCAGCCATGTGACCCCTTTGGCTCTCTTTTCAAATGTTTTGCTGGTGATGGAGGGATTGACCCAGGCAGAAAGGAGGGTAGGGTATTATTTGGGGACCTGGAGACCCTGGAACCCAATTTAAAAATAAAAAAAAAATAAAAAATAAAAAATAAAAATAAAAAATAAAAATAAATAAATAAAAGCTTCAAATCGCTTTGGTGAGACCAGAAAGGAGGGTGTCAACGATTGCACGGTGAGGATGATCATACAGGTAGGAGGAAAACTAGGAGTGGAAGAGGACAATTTGAACTACACTGGCAGGATTGACAAAGAATAGACTTAGGGAGGCCAGTAAACGTGTCTGAACATCCTGTTCCCCCAATGGGACGGGTGGATAAACTGGACAAACCGAAGAGTATAATTATGGTAAAAGCATGGAGCCATCGATCGATGCTGGTGACTTTGGGAAGAGGAGGGGGGGGGGGGGGGGTGGGGGCGTAGAAAGATACTACTAGAGTCGATACTAGAGACAATTTATGAGAGTCATTCTGAAAGCGCGCCTTTCTGGGGGGGGGGGGGGGGGGGGGTCCAGGGGAATTCCCCCCGAAAATATTTTGATAAGTTAAGTACTCCAAGATGCAATCTGGTGCATTCTGGGCGCTTAAATTTTGGCAAATGCCAGGATCCCATATTGAACAAGAAATGTTGAAATATTTTTAAAATGAAATGCTGTTCAGTTGTAGTTGTGGTCAAACATGACTTAAATAACTGACGTTTGAAACAAACGAAATCCTAGTAACCGGAGTGCATGGTATGGGAGCTAATTAGACTACAGTCAGCCCATCGATCTCTATAGCGAAGGAAACAAGAACGGGACTCGGAAACAAACTCGTGATTTTTTTTTTTGGCAGGGGAACACGCCTCACCAGGGAAACTGAGTCCTACACCAGGGAGAAATAAAATTGACCAGGGATTTTTTATATAATCAGCAAGGACCAGGGAGGTCAAAATTTCACCACGGAGGGCAAAATAACCCAACAGGTCGAGTATCACCGGGTCTGTTGCAAGCTGTTTATGTTTTAGGTTAGAATTAACACGATCGCGTAAGAGGGTTGAAAAAGGGGGAAGACTAGCAAAGTCCACGTACTCACCGTTTGTGATGGCTGCTATCTGACTATTGGTGAGGTGACTAGCCAGCGACGAGAGCCTGTAGTGGTCGTCTTTCGGATTGTCAAGTTTATCGCTGTTCGCCATTTTAACTGTGCTGGAGGAGGAGTGGGAACGACTGGCTCGGTGTGAACTGGGACGTAGATTTGACGCGCGCCCGGCAGTGCTGGCGGAACTTGATCCATTTCCGCTTGTTGATCGGTCCACGAGATTAGCCAGGATTAGACATGTTAACCAGCCTTTCTTCCACAGTCAGTATATAGCAGTCATATAAGCTATCGTTGCAGACAACTGGTCAGGTACTGGTGGCGAAGCGTTAGCGGTCGGAGAGTCGCTCTGACCAAGTTACGACGCGGAGCGGCTTGGTTGAGACAGCAAATACCGTCGAAGAGACTCCGTAGGCATCAGACTGAAGGAACTGGCACCAGAGATTGAACGATCGGGTCCGGTTGGGTCGGGTCGTTGTAGGACTCCTGTAGCACGGTCGTCGCGAAATTTGCGTTGTTTGGGCATCTTATATGCGCGACAAAAGCAGAGAAAAGCAGAGAACAACCAACAGCTTGAAGAGTGGCTCACAATTGTGACGGGGTCAGATATCAAAGGGATTTTACTAAGTGAGGATTGGGTCAGAGTTGGGGGAGGGGCGAAGCACGCTATCACACGAGAGCATGAGTGGAAAATCACTGGGAGCTTTGTCATACGTTTCCAGACAACAATTACTTTCTGCTAGACATTGACCTCCCAGTCTATTGCTCAATGACTAACCGCCGCGAGATAACAGAGCCAGTGACAGGCCAACAATGGTTTTGACGTAGACCGCAGAGCTCATTAACCCCAGTTTAAATGCTTAAACTTCTAATTTATATGAAACAAGTTGTCCCTGTTTACCGAGCCAAAACGTGGCCCTCTCGCGCTCGCGCATGCTCTATATGTCCCGACTTGTCCCTGGTAGGTGAAACAACAATAGCCAAAGTGTTTATATGGAAAAAAGTTGGCCGCCCCCCAGGGTCACCCTACCTTCAAAGCGAGTGACCCTCCACCCAGGGTCACCCTGCTTCCGGAGCCAACTTTGCGATTTCTCATGTAAACGGTTTGCTGCTATTTATAAAGAAATGTATGAAAGTTCTCTCGCCCGGGGTTGCTCGGTATGGAGGGCGACCCTCCTACCAGGGACAAATTTTCTCCATATAAACAGGCCCTGAATCGGGATTACTGAGAACAGGCAGGATGGAGGAGGTGAGGATCCCAACAGAAGTCAATTTCTTGGCTCCTGCCATCAAGTGTGATCGACTAACTCTGGGTTCTGTTAAAAGCTTGAAGCGAATACAAGTATTGATAATATAATTCATTATCTTTTCCATTGTATTTTTTATTTATATTTATATTTAAATTTCAGTTCGTTTTCTATCAGTATTATTCTACGCTGTTGCAATACTGTAACGATTTATGGTCATGCAAATAAAGCTTATTGTTGTTGTTGTTGTTGTTCAGCTAGTCATTTATAAGCCTGGGTTGCAGAGAGAGGAGGTTTGAGAGTACATTCGGAGCCCTGCCCAAGAAAACAACAGAATGACCTGATCTGGTCAGGCTCCAATCTTGACTCCTCGATCTGGAGTCCGGCGCCTCCCACAAAATTATTAAGTAGTACTTTGAAATATTTAGTATCACGAACTGACTGTGAAATATCGCAGTAGTGAACGATTAGAAGACAGTACGTAAATAGTACTTGATCACATTTATTGTTGGTACACTTTCTTTGAATCGGAAATAGTCTACAAAATACGGCTTAATTTGATAGCATATTTTGTACTTACTCGAGGATAAGAAGCCACATAACAAAACTGCCAGCCAAAGTGGACTAGTTGGCCGCATCATGAGCAGGGTTCTCTCCTCCGTGTGATATGGCTACAATAAAAAAGTTTCATGGTCACGTCATGTAAGAACTACAGTGAAGACCGCCTACAATTGCCACTCGACAAAGTTTTTGATTAATTTTTGACAACTTTTCGTCAACTTTCTGATGGCTTTCGTTTCAACTGGCCAATCAAAATGCAAAAACTATGAGAGGTGGAGATGTGAAGCTCAACGTTCTTACAATAGACATCTCCGCCCCCACAGTTCGTACAATTTGATTTGCTTAAGTTTAAATGGAAGCCATCAGAACTTTGAGTGACAACAGTAGGCGCTCTAGCTTCATTGTAAGAGTCAATCAACTTATTGGGTAAATATATTTCTGCACGGTTATCACGGTCGACCGAGATCGAACAAGCTAGTTTAATAATTTTTTGTTATTATTGTTATTATTATTATAATGGTTCTTTTAAGACTTTGTGGAACGATATACATAAATTAAAGCATCCATTCTCTGAAAACGCACGCGCTTAAGTGCATTTTTCAGGCTATACTTTCGTAAACGTTTGACCAAAATACGAAAGAAAAATAATCGATGAACAGTTCTTCTTAGGGGTTTGTATTTCAAAATTTGGAGGAACCACTTAGAATGCTGTTTGTCATGGATGGACCAGTCTGCCATACAATAAAATAAAGTAACTTGGGGGGACTTCCATATAAAAGTGACGGGGGTGATCGTCGTACCTTTTAGGGGTTAAAATTCGTGGTTTGGTACCGCTAAGGGTGTTAAAATCTAAAATGTCTACCGTTTAGAGTTATTCCGGTACCTTTTAGGGTATTTTGCGGGACCTCTTAGGGGTGAAAATGAATTGGAGTCACACCCACCAAACGAGATATTGGTATCTTTTAGGGGGTTCTTTTCAAAATTTCGGCGATCACCGCCCTTCACTTTTATATGGGAGTCCCCCTCGGGAGTCCCCCTCGGGACTGATTATTCTGCAGTTCTTATGGGTGCAGCCCGGATTCCAGATTATGGACTATGGCGTTCTGGTGAATAAGTCTGGATTACAGTACAGTCGGACCTCTCCTTACGGACACCTCTCTAATACGGACGCCTCTCTATTACGGATAGTTCCCTTGGTCCCGGCAAAATGCCCATATATTCTCTGTAAAGAAAACATAATACGAACCCTCTCTAATACGGACAACGGACAACGGACGGTATAATGGTTCGTATTCGATATAATTTCCTGTTTGTGATTACAGATCAAAGTTAATCAATTGCAATTGTTCCATTGTCCACGCGCTTCATTTTACTCCATTTCAGCCTGAAAACGTTCTTAACATGTTCTTAAGTTACATGGTATAGAATTTCAGAAAACCGATGCGAACGTGACCAAGAAACCTATAAAAGACCACTGTTGGCTGTATCATATCACATTACATATAACTATTAAACATCAATCTCTCGTCCATACGACTAAAAATAAATTAGATTCATTACATATTATTATTTTATAAATGTTGGTAAAAATTCCAATACTTACCAATTGAAAACAATATCGGTAAAGTAGCTTAGCTTGAGATCTGTCTTGGTCTCAGGCAAGCTGGTTATGAGTTTGGAATTCACAAGTAGTTATAAGTAAACCGACCTTTTAATGACAGTTTGTCACAGGAACCTGTCCACGTTATTGTTAATTACACGCTACACTGGATTTTATATTGACAATGCATTCTTGCACAACATGGAATAACTGAATCAACACGAGACGGATATTTTCTTCACGGCCTCCAGCACCAAGAAGATAATTGTAAAAAAAAGAGGAAAGATATCCAAAAAAACTCTCCCTTCGAACTAAAGACAAGAACAAAGAATTAAAAACGCAAACGATCTATACTAATTAAATTCTGGCACATTAATTAATAAATAGTTTATGGAATATTTGTTTTGAAATACTTTCACAAATATATGCAAACGACCGCTATCCTCGTAGTCCCATTCAGACGTACCGACAACTTTAAAAGGAGATATATTATGATATATTACATGCCATGCTTAGATATTAAAGCCACATTTACGCGTCAATTATATTATTCTCCACGTATATAGTACAAATACATTTTCTTATCTATATTTCTATGGTTCACCGAGCATGAAAGGTACAATCATCGAGGAAGCATTCCATGACATAAAATGTTGTTTTTCTCCCAGTCAATAAAAGCTTTGGTTCATTTTATGACGTGGAAACAGTTTAATGAATTTAATATGATATATCGGTTACTGGCAAGTATAAAGTATAGAGTATAAAATTTGAATAGACGTTTCACGGTCTCAGCAGACAGACACGAATTCGGGTGGTCTTTTCATTCCCTCCATGACGAGCTTTTGTCTCCAAAAAAATCTGCCCAGGAGATCTTTTAATCTTGTACACCACTTGCACCACATGCCAGGAAACGTAACATGAAACGGGACTGAATAATTGTTTCTTTGTTACGCAGTTTCTGACTCCGCGTTCTGGAGAAAGTTGCCATCTGCCGCGTAATATGTTCGTCGCATTTTTTATTGATATTTGCTAAACCGCCAATATAGTCGTTTTTGAGACCTTGAAAGCAATGGCTATTATTTCATAAGATTTTCCAGGCAGCACTATCAAGAAGCTAAGGAGCCGGAATTTAATTTTATAGTAGACAATGATCAGCAGATCATCACAAGTATGGCGAGATTGTAAATATCAATGTCCATTAGAAAATCACGCGTAATCGACTTTGGTAAATTAACCTGTACTGATCTGTATTTAAGCCGAGCAAAATCGACATCGCTCAGTAATGATAGTTTAATAGTGCTGGTTTCTTTACGAGGAAATAAGAAGAACAAGGCAAGAAGCGTGGCGCTTTCACGACTTTGAATATAATTTATTTCTGCTGGAATTGAGGCGCATTGTTATGTAACCCAATTATTATGTCTTCATCGTATTTTTCTTTATAATTTTCAATTGCTATATGGCAAGTATAGATGATTGCAAGGCATAAAAGTGACGGCTGGAACATACAAGGTTTTCGTCTTAAGATTATATTAGATTCTGTATTTTCGTGTTTTCGCGATCGATGATCGTCAGGTAACAGACTGAATTAATTCTGGCAGGAGAAACCCGCGCAGCGCATCCTCGCCATCGATCCATCTATATATCCACGATGCTATAGAAGCTAGGCGAAAACCGCATTGGTAAATAAATCATGATCAATTCAGGTATCTCTCTTTGCATTAACCCGTACGAAATGGTTCCCAAGAATTCTCGTGAACTGAAAACTCTCAAGAATTCTCAAGATTTCTTGATAATTTTGTTAATTTTTGCGATCTTTCATGGCTCCCGAGAATTCCCGAAAATTCCCGAAAATTCTCAAGAATTTCCGTGATCTGTTTCAACTGAAAATAGCACATAGTACCGGATTTATTTGGGCAAGTAGCAAGATAATTTGAAAGTATTATTTGTGCAACATTAAAAAAATGGCCCCTCCGTTGTCATTTCTTTCTTATGATGTCGCTTTTGGCTGATTTAAATATTGTTTTTTCAAAAGCTTGAAATTCACTGCCATTTCTTCACCGGTGCGTTAAAAAAAATATTCATTAGTACAAACATGCATTATGTCAGGTGTTTCCCTTGTAAGCTTTTGTAGATTATGGCTCATTGAAGTGCGAATAAACACCAAGATTTGTCGCTGAAAGGCAAACAGACCATTCTTGTAGAGGATTCGTTTGTTGTTTTATGATAAATTATCAATCATTCTACTGACTACCCAAAATGTTCTTAAACTTCCTTTTTGTAAATGGCCAAAGCATTGCTGGCTCAAATTTTATTAGTTCAGTTCACGTTACAAAAATAGTAAATCTTCAATTATTAAGTCAACCCTTCTTTGCAAAGACATTATACTCTTTTAAAAACACGTTACCCTTACCCTTAACCGAAATGCCAAAAAAAAACTCGCACTGAATTTGCATCAGTAATGGCTTAAACTGTTTTTTTTTATTATACTTCTGACTTATTAGCTTTTTTATATTGCAAAAATTATTGTTTATAAATGAATTAAATTGACTGTTTTATTAGCACGTTTTGTTTCTTTGTATTTACCGACAGACACCGTCGGCCCAAAGAAAGGTAGTATTTTTGGTAGGAAATTGTCATTTTAAACACATTACCCGTACTTAACTCTATTCTGCCTGGGTTTTTTTTTCGTTCCTGAGCCTGTGGGGGGGGGGGGGGGCAGATAGTGCCCCCCCCCCCCCCCCTATGTATCATGAAAAGTATTGACGCTATGGAAATGAAACTTACATGGTGTGTAAAGCATCCGAAAATCTTTATTTTAGTGGCAGTCACGTGTCAATTATGACGTCATACACGCCATAATGAAGTCATACGCTAAAAAATCCGCCATCTTGGATCCTAAATCTTGGATTTCTAAATTGTTCAGAAATGTCAGAAAATCTCCAAATTTGTTTTGAAAAAATCAAGAAAAATATAAAGATGCTAAAACAGCAAAGATTTTGCAAAGATTTCATCGTAAAAAGCAAACATTTTATGAAAATTAAGCTAAAAAAAACAAATTTGTGTAAAACGATCTGTATCTCGAAAGTTATTTGTGCTATAAAAATGAAACTTATGTGGTGTATAAAGCATTCAAACATGTTTATTTTAGTGACAATCACGAATCAATTGTGATATCATATCACGCCAAAATAACGTCATACTTTAAAAATGTCCGCCATCTTGGATCCGCCATCTAGGATTTTTAAATTGTTCAGAAATGTCAGAAAATCACCAAATTTGATTTGAAAACATCTGAAACAATATAAGGATGCAACAATTGCAAAGATTGTGGAGGAAACTATTCGTAGAAAGCGGAAATCTCATGAAAACTGAAAATTAAGCTGAAAATACCAAATTTGGCTAAAACGGCCTGTCAAAACTTGGTTGCCATGGAAAAATCAAGTCACGTGATCAAAATATTGACACACCAAAATGTTCCCAGATGGCTATGATTGCTTGAATGCTCTTTAAGTACGATAAATTTGAATTCAGCGCGGGCTTATCCCCCCCCCCCCCCCTCCCCCAGGCAGGATAGGGTTAAAAACGAAAAAAACATGTCAAATGTTAGTTAACGTAACAGCCGAATGCCACAACAACACCGTATTTGTAGTGAAGTTGTATCAACCTCACCTGGCCCTTATGATATGTAAAACCAGACAATGTCGTGTTCATTTTTAAGAACCTGTAATTTGGGATCATTGAGGTACATAATCTTCCCTGGATTTTTTTTTACTATATATTTAGTCACTTTTGCACTTTTATTGGTAAGTTTACTTTAAGTTTGGAGTAGAAAATGAAATTTTATAGTCAGTCGACATGAACAATGACTTCTGGTGGTCTTTTCATTCACTCAGGCAAAAGGACTTTGACGACGGGTCATCTCTCTCCTGACAATAGTTCGAATTTATTCACAAATATCAAATTCATTTCAAAAGGCTGACATCAGATCGCTTCTAAAAAGGCAATCTTGTTTTCAAAATTACATGTATATCACAAATATAACTATCAAAACTCCCAATTAAAAGATCGTTGCATTTGAAGTACCCGGTCATAAGGTCGGGCTCGTTTTTTTCCAGTTTTAGACCATACAACAAAATAAGAAATAAACAAAACACATTTCAACTACAAAAAAATATTTTGTTTTTCGGGCTTGCCAAAAGTTATTCTTAATACCTCATCGTATTTCCTATCCGCCGTCAGCAAGTTCGTTTAAGAAGATTTCAGGCATCTTTGTCAGGGTGGGCCCATTCAGCTTAGGTAAAGGTAGCTTGCAAACAAAGTGCTGTCAAATGTTAATTTATTTGCATCAAAGGATTGTGAGGCATACCTACGATTCGTTAAAGGGACTTTAAAGTTTTAAACAAAGGCATCCTCTATATTTTTGACGGTTGGATTAAAGTTCTAATTGCATATTTCACCATGCGAAAAGCTGGTTCTTAAGTTGCACGGTATAGAATTTCAGAAAATTGATGCGAACGTGACCAAGAAAGCTATAAAAGACCACTGTTGGCTGTATCATATCACATTGCTTATAACATACTTGCGTGGCTAGCCTGAATGAAATGATATGTCTCGCCAGCCGACTCTCGGGCAGTTTGACTTCTAAACAATCATCCAGCATAGAGGAACGCAACGCGAAATACCGATACCCGAGTTTGCGGCGAATACTATATTTAGAGCTTGATGCAAGAAACAAGTGAAAAAGATGTTCTTAGATAAGTCTCAGCCTGGCTATGTTCTTAGCATTTTCTTAAGATTTTGGTCAATCCAGCCTCAACGTTCTTATAAAATGGTTCTTATAAAAAAGTGTAGTGCCAAAAGGTTACGAAGACGTCAAAAAGGCCGAGATAAAACAGAACATACCCCAGTAAAAAGCAAGAAGCTAGACAGATCGCTGAATGGTCATTTTGCGTAACTACTAGTCAGAAAATTTATATTTTTTCCTGGTGTTTATGACAAGAATTCAACGTTCACACTGGAGATGTCTTTCAGCGCTTTCCAGTTTGTTTTTTTAAGAATTGACATTTTTTCGATTCGAGAGTGTCTTCGAAGTGTCTTTGAGTAGTCAAAAATAACTTTTTGTTTCACTATAACAGGAATTACATAAAACACATAATGTAAAGACAATTAGATATGGCCTCGTACATACAAAAAAAAAAGAAAACTAAACAAGGAAAGTAACAAAATCAGAAATTAAATAACCCGCGTTGCTCAGTTGCAGTAATAAAAAGCTATATATCACATCCTATGTTATTCCATGAGAAAATATTCGTCCACTTTTTGTAAAATAATTAACGCCAATTAATCTTTTTTCAAGCTACCTACACCTTGATTTAAAAATCTTCGCACCAATCTCTGGTCCATGGGACCAAAAACAAATTAGATTCATCACATATTGTTATAAATGTTGGTAAAAAGTGAATAAGTTTTTCCAATACTTACCAAAGCAATATCCGCAGAGTAGCTGAGCTTGAGATCTGTCTTGGTCTCAGGCAAGCTTGGTTTATGAGTTTGGTATTCACAAGTAGTTATAAGTAAACCGATCTTTCAATGACAGTTTGTCACAGGCACCTGTCCACGTTATTGTTAATTACACGCTACACTGGATTTCATATTGACAATGCATTCTTGCACAACATGGAATAAATCAAACACGAGACGGAGATTTTCTTCACGGCTTTTAGCACCGAGAAGATAATCGAAAATCGAAGAAAAAAGAAAAAAAGCAGAATTGAAATGAAATATTCAAATGAAATGAAGGAAAGATATCCAAATAAAACTCTCTCAGCAAACTAAAGAAAAAACAGATAAACGCAAAAATATATACTACTTAAATTTTGGCACGCTTGCGAGTTTCCTTTGTTTAAAGTTCATGAATTAATCAGGAGTTTATGTAATATTGGTTTGAAATATTTTTACAAATATATGCAAACAACTGATATCCTCGCAATCTCATTCAGACTTACCGACAACTTAAAAAGGAGTGAGACAAATATTATATCTTACACGCCATGTTTAGATAATTAAAGCCACATTTACGCGTCAATTATATTATTCTCCCACATAAAATAACAGACATACATATTCTTATCTATATTTCTATGGTTCACCGAGCATGAAAGGTACATTCATTGATGAAGCATTCCATGAAATAAAATTTTTGTTTTCTCCCAGTCAATATAAAAAGTTTTGGTTCATTTTATGACGTGAAAACAGTGAAATGAATTTAATATGATATATCGGTTACTGGCAAGTATAAAGTATAGAGTATAAAATTTGAATAGACGTTTCATGATCTCAGCACAGACACGAATTCGGGTGGTCTTTTCATTCCCTTTGACAAAGAGGAAAAGAAAACAAGTCACTAGGTATATCTCTTTGCATTACCTCGTACGAAATGGTTCCCAAGAATTCTCGTGAACTGAAAACTCTCAACAATTCTCAATATTTCTTGAGAATTTTCGTTAAATTTTTGCGACAAGATATACTCTCTTTTTTCAAACACCTTACCCTTTCCCGTAAAAATATCAAATGTAGTTAACAGAAGTGCCACTGAAACAACACTCATTGTTTTTTAATTATCGACACAAGCCTTGTTTATAAATGAATTAAATTGGCTGTTTTATTTTAAAAGCACGTTTTGTCTCTTTGTATTTACTGACAGACACAGTCGGCGCAAGGAAAGGTTAGTATTTTTGGTGGGAAATTGTCATTTTTAAACTCCTTACCCATACTTAAAAAAATGTCAAATGTCAGTTAACAGAAATGCCAAAACCACAACTGTATTTGCAGTGAATTCGTATCAACTTCAACCTCGCCCTTACGATATGTAAAACCAGGCAATGTCATATTCATTTTCAAGAACTGGTAATTAGGGATCATTGAGCAAAAATGTTACATAATCTTCACTCGATTATGTTTTGCTATAAATCTAAGCCTGGTTTTCATGTCGGAAAATCCCAGACCATCGGGGATTTTGTTATTTTCCGACCGTCCCAGACATTCCCCCGACTTATGAAACACGACGAGGTAGATGTCTCCCATTGTCTCCATAAATCGGGATTAGGCGGACCTTAAGCAACCACGACGACAACGCCTTGCTTGTGTTCACGTTCTCCATAATACTTTGAATTTGGTCATTTCACGGCGACGTCGAGGTGAAAGTCGATTAAAAAATGAATTTATATTTTACTTATGAATATCGCGATAATCTAGATGCATTCAGTTTGTCTATCGGTGCCAGGGCTATCCTCGCCTGAATATGTAAAGATCGCGCTAAATTCTGAACAGAAACTTGAAAAATTCGCCGTGTGGTTCACGTTCTCCACAAAACGCAAAATTTGGTCATTGTCACGTTGTTGTTTTGCAGAGCACGGCTAAGAAATGTACAAATAATTAAAACGCACGTGCAGAGCTATTGTACTGCTCATTAAAACTATTGTTTGGCGACGTTCTCGTTACCGTTTCCGTCGTGGTTTTGCGTAAGGTCCCTGTTGCTTTGTAGAGGACGGCTAAGAAATGTACAAATTGAAATAGCCCGTGCACAGCTATTGTGCCACTAATTAAACCTATTGTCTCGTGACATTCTCGTCACCGTCGCCGTCGTGGTTGCTTAAGGTCCCTAACATATGAAAACCAGGCTTTAGTCTCTTTTGCAATTAAGTACAATACCTTATAATGGAAAATATTTCAATGGTTTCAAATGTTATTGGTAGATTTACTTCATGTTTGGAGTAGAAAATGAAGTTTTATAGTCAGTCAACTTGAACAATGATTTCTGGTGGTCTTTTTATTCACACAGGCAAAGGATTTTGAAGACGGGTCATCTCTCTCCTGACAATAGTTCGATTGCATTCACAAATACCAAATTAATTTCAAGACTAACATAACATAGCTTCGCAAAAGGTAACTAATCTAACCGAAATTTTGGATAACGCATTCTTGCTTTCAAAATGATATGTATATCAACAAACATGACTGGTCATTATTGAAAACTCCCAATTTAAACGAGCGTTGAACATGTATTTGAAGAACATGGTCAATGGGTAGGGTTCGTTTTTTCGCTTAGACCATACAACAAAATAATTAATAAACAAAAAACACATTTCAACTGCAACATTATTTTGTCAATTAAAGTTATTCGAGACAAAATTTACTTTTAATTTTAGTTTGAGAAGATTTTATATCACGTATATAATTATCTTTTTCTAAGTAAGCTTAAGTAAAATTAAGTCAATGACACGGTTTCATACAGGTACCTGTAACACTCCATTGTTATAGACCTTTCTCCAAAATGGCCCCCCAAAAATTCAAATTAAACTGAGCGCAAAATCAAATACCAGCATTTGAAAGACCACCTCTTGTTTGGTAATCGTACGAAGTTTCGTTAGGTTAGGTTCTACCTGAGTTGAGAAAACGAAGTGAAAACTGGGAAAATTTAGAGACGTTTGTATGACTGGGGGTATGGCGTATGCCCCAGTCATACAAACGTCTCTAAATTTTCCAGTTTTCAATTTCCGTTTTCTCGACTCAGGTAGAGCCTAACCTAACGAAACTTCGTACGATTACCAAACAAGAGGTGGTCTTTCAGGTGCTGGTAGTGATTTTCCGCTCAGTTTAATTTTAATCATTTTGAATTTGCAGCGGCCATTTTGGAGAAAGGTCTATTGATCACTCAACACACACTACACTGAAGTTGTATTACATTGCGCCAAAAACTGCACCTTTGTTGCCGCCCTCAAACTATAACTGAAAAAATGACCATAATTATAAAGCAAACTTGTTTTTTACTGACTTGGAAAATGTGTCGAGGCCATCTTGGTTTTAAATCCAATTAAATTAAAGCATTTTTGTCAGGGTGGCCCATTCAAGCTCAGGTAAAGGTAGCTTGCAACAAAGTGCTGTCAAATGTTAATTTATTTGCCATCAAAGGATTGTGAGACATACCTACGATTCGTTTAAAGGGACTTTAAAGTTTTAAACAAAGGCATCCTCTATATTTTTGACGGTTGGATTAAAGTTCTAATTGCATATTTCACCCATGCGCTAAATGAGAATCAATTGGCGAAGAAAGTCAACTTTTCGTCCGCTAGTCATGGTATAGTTTCGAAAAACTTCGATTTCGAAAACACAAATTAAGGAATATCATCAAACTGTTCATTTAGACATATTCACATGAGTGTCCCTTATCGCCCCTTAATTGGCTATTTTAAACACATCGTTAACATAAAATGTCCACAAATATTTTACGTACATCTTCGCATCGTTTATAGAAGACACCGCGGTTCTCAGAGTTCACTGAGCTAAATTGACATTTGATTACTTCGTCAACGACAAATTATTTTATACTATCATTTTTTATCTTCAATTTGTAAAATAACATTTCTGGAAGGGAAAAAATTCGTTACAGTGTATAGCTATCATAGTATTTTCCATGATCATTGGCCATGCAAACCTTTGCGGGTGAACCGCCATCTCTCTTTACATGACATCCGTCGAATTAATCGGTAAAAATACCACTTTTATTTTGAAGTGATAAATATCGTCCAACTTATAGTAAAAAATATATATATCGTCAATGATATTTAATTTGTGTATTTGTCGAGATTAAGTTGAAGTTTACAAGCCCTGAAATTCACTTTCCAATTGTGTGGTAAATTAACATTTAAAAGAATTGACATAAATGTGTTGTTTTTTGGTGACTCTGGCATGAAATCCTTTCATGGTAAGCTCTATCACAGTTCATTGGATCGGAAGATTTAAATTAAAAACCCTTTTGTCACTAAAAGGCGAAAAACCATTCTTGCGATTTGTTTGTTCGTTTATAATTAATAGCTAAAAAGACATTTACCTGTGTAAAAAAGTTTATTTTTATAATAGAATAAGGCCTTGTTTGGTTAATATTTGCTGACAGCGAGTTTCGCGTGTAGCGCTTTTGGCAGAGATGACATGCAATTGTTTGTAAAAACTTCATTATCTTTATACTGTCAATACACAAATACCAGCAATATTAGTTACCGAACAATAGAGCGATCTCCCCTGTTAATAATACATGATCTCTTTTAAATGGGTCAACCAAAAGCCAAAATATTTTAGCTTTAATTCATTCGACACATCAGTTGATTTGAATTCGCTCCTGACTCTCAGAAGACGAGGAGCTACCGGTAAGTTGTGTCTAATGGAAATGTTTTTATTCGCATTTGCTACTAAGTTCCTTAGTTATCGATAACCAGCTTAAAACACTGGCTTTTTTTTATTGACAACTTTTTATGATCGACAGCTAAATAGTTGTCGACATTTATCTCTCTAGTCTGTGGAGGCCCTTAGTTGTGTAAATGTATCTAATTCAACAAAATATTTACAGAAATACGGTGATAAATATATGAGCCATTGCTTCAGGATACTTACTTTTGTCGAAATATTTCGCTCTAAGTTGAAATTATTCATGATTATTTGCAACAGCGTATTAATTCACATTTCATTTGAGGTAATGGAACTGATATCTGGTCCCAGGGGGGGCAGGCAGCGCCCTTTGATCTTGCCGCTTTTCCGTAATACATGATCGCACAAGTAAAGAAATCTGTCAATCATTCGAGAAACGTACCTCTACGGGAGTTTGCTGTGGAATTTTCATCCAAGGTGTCCCACAATGACCAAAGTTCAGTTAAACAGCGACCGAATCGTTTCCATAGATGTTTGGACGTGGAATCGCCAAAATATTTCTGAACGAACACAAACGCACGTTATGTCAGCCATCGTCCGCCATGTTTATTTTAAACAAACCAGTACTTAGTCTCGCTCGGCCAAATTTCTAAAATGTGCAATCATATATACTAGGTCCCAGGCCTCGCTGCTAGCCCCCCCTGTCTGGTCCTATCGAGTAGAGATCGAACTTAAATGAATATGATCGGAATAGTTACGAAATGTTATCACTTTTAAAACTCTTTGTTTCAATAACTCATACACAATCCATCCATGCAAACACATTAATTTTATGAGCCATATCATTTGGCCTTTGTTTAACAAACATCGGTAATCTATGTAAAAAAAACATTGTTAGGTATTATTTTGAAATTCGAGCTGTTCTTTGATTACCACTCTAGCTAATTTATTAATTTCAAGCAGTGAAACAGATTAACTCCTAGTATAAGTTATGCTTACCTTTTCGTAAAAAAATGGAGGTTAGTGGCAGAAATTGATCATTTCAGGAAATAAGTTTGACTTAGAACTTCTTTTTTATAAGAATAATCGACCTTACTGGAAACTTGTATATTTTTTTCTGGTGATCTTACAGGCATATGTTAACAATGCATTTGTAAAGACGAATATTTGAATTTATACGAGAATCAAACTTTATAAAACGACAATTTGTCCCAACAACATTTATTTTCAACTTATTCGTTAGATTACCACAATGGGGTCACTTGGCCTAACAATCCTACCGTTGGTGGCAGTTTTCCTGTTCCCAAGCCCAACCTTGCAAAGCTGTCAATATGACGAGGCACTTGCGACAGAAATGTCAAAAGAGGGATACTCTTGGTGTTCAGAGAAATATTACTTCTTGTACGTCGGTGGATTCAAACGGATCCAAGGAGGAAGCGATGATCTGAGAAACTTCAAGAAGGTGAAATGTTGTCGGCCTCCTCAAATACATAGAGGAAAGCCTTACACGTGTACATCGGCTGACTGGGAATTGAGTTTTAAAAAGTGAGTCGCTTTATGTAAGAATGTTACATTAATGTGTCATATGCATTCATCCTCTTCGCCCCTATTGAGGCCTAAGGCCGTAACTACCCTATGCCATCTATCCCGGTCTTTCGCCACCTTGCCAGCTTCGCCTCATGTAATAAGACCCATCTCTCTCGGCTCAGTTTCCACAGTTCTCTGCCATGTTACCTTTTGCCTCCCCGGCTTTCTCTTCCCTGGTGGTGTCCATCTTAGGGCTTTAAGTGATATGCGTTCCTGGGGCATTCTTAGTATGTGGCCGAGCCATCTGATCCTGCTCTTCTTTATTTCCATGACTGCTGTGTGACAGCCTGACTTCTCATACAAGTCTTTGTTTGATAGTCTTACCGGGCCAAAATATGTTGCC
Organism: Desmophyllum pertusum; assembly: GCA_029204205.1. NCBI lineage: Eukaryota > Metazoa > Cnidaria > Anthozoa > Scleractinia > Caryophylliidae > Desmophyllum > Desmophyllum pertusum. The sequence goes on along the minus strand of MU826875.1, from coordinate 58,539 downwards.
GAGCTTTCGTAAACCACCTTAGCCATGTCCTTCTTTGTAACTCTCCAACACTCGGAGCCATTTAGCTCCTCTGGCCTTACCGAGCCTTGCCTTAATGTATTTCTGAGTGCTATTATCCTTGCTAATAATACTACTCAGATATAAAAATATTAATGTGTTCCGAGGGTTTGTATCCGGGTACTGCGGTTTTTCCTCAAAAAAACAAAACAACCTTATTAAATTGCAATTCGATCCTGAAACCAAGAGTCACAGAAAGTCGTTAGACTGTTAGTGTCAGCCTCATTAAACAAAGTCTGATCGGACATCATCTTGTAAAGGCGCCTATGGCTGCCACTATCTACTATCAGTCAATTTATGATCTCATAAATTGAGGGGGGGGGGGGGGGGGTACTCCCTTATATCAGCTATATAGGTATGTGCCGCCCCAAAGGGTATGGTTTTTTAGCCGTTTTGGTCTGAAAACGGATATATATTTTGACCATTTTGGTCTGAAATAGGGTATTTCTGCCTACCGGTCTGAAATAGGGTATAGATTTTTGCCATTTTGGCTTTAAAAGGGGGAAATTTTAAGGGTCAGGTCTGAAATAGGGTAGGGAAAATCACATATTTTGGTCTGAAATAGGGTAAGGGTTTCAACAAGCTTGCCGCACACCACCACCCAAATTTTTTGGGAGTACCCCCCCCCCCCCCCCGGGCACCCCAACCACCCAACCATGAATACATGCGAACAGGCCAGACCACAACATCGGGGAATAGAAATATTGTATACAGTCGAACCTCTACTAACGGCCACCTCTCCACAACGGCCACTTTTTTTTGTCCAGGCGGACAGTCCATACATTCACTCTTGTTTTAACCTCTCTACAACAGCCACCTCTCCACAACGGCAATGGCCCGAAAATAACCTCGCCACAACGGCCACTTAATCAACGACTGACGGTGTACACAAAGCCCTGTTTTTTGGTGTACAGTAATAATAGGTCATGAAACCTGATTCGTACCGCGCGTCGTTGGGCTGCACAGTATCTTATTAATTGCGGCACGTGTTTAGAGCGCGATCACGACATTCATGCCAGTGATGGAAGAGTCACACAATACTACAAGGCCCCCGTTTTTTCTATTTTCCATTGTTTACGCTTTTGTCGTACTGTATTTTTGTTTTCGTAAATTGAGAACAGCTGATAAGGTTCTGTGTTTAAATTGCATTGCGAAATTAAAAAAAAGTGCCTTGTGGCACAGAAAGTTAATTTAAAATAGAACTTCATAGCCACTCGCTCAAGCAGACAACCCTTGACAGCTTCATTTCACGAAAGAGAAAATAAACTGTCTGCGAACGATGTACAAACTGATGTAATCACTATACCTTACTCGCTTTGTTTTGTTAACATTTCTGTTCTGAACATTTGGTTTCCGTTTTATTGATATATTTTGATTGTGTTGTATATTCATATGCTATAATAAGCATTTTTTTTTTAATAAACATGTTTCCCCCCCAAAAAAATTGGTATCATATTACACCCTACCTCCCCATAACGGCCCAACTCTCTACAACGGCCACTTACCTGTGGAGAAGTTCGACTGTATTTCATACTAAATCTTGCATCAACTAAACCTTAGCTTTGCAATGATTTCCTAATTTCTCGTTCGGCCCTCGGTTCCATTCTCCGTTCATCGGCTCTCCGCTGCGGCCTCGCCCTTCCTGGTCCCTTCCTTCTGCTCCTACACACGACTAATTTAGAGTGATGAGTTAGGCGTCGGAGACAAAGGCCAACCTTAAACTACTAAAAATTAAACAACTACTTAACGTTCAACCGAAACCTCGTCCACGCCCCCAATAGTAACCTAAGTTACTAATTGGTGCATGAAACGAGTAAATCTTACCCTTAACCTCGGGGCTTACCTTTACTGCAAGGACCCTAATGGTTGACAGGTCCCTTAAGTTTTTCAACATAAAATGAGTGTATCACATTTCATTAGGGAAGGCTGGCCTACCTGTCCATCTGGGCATTTTCATCCGTGGACTCCACCGTGGAGGAGGTCATGAACTTAGCACAGCATTCAATGGCCCACCTGTCTGTAAGGCCTGGCTATGCACCCTCACCTGGTACAAACAGTGCCTTATGACCAAGGCAAAAACCCTTGACGCTTCATTTTCACGAAAGGGAAATAAACTGTCGCTGCGAACGATGTTACAACTGATGTAATCACTATACTTACTCGCTTTTGTTTTGTTACATTTCATGTTCTGAACATTTGGGTTTTCCGTTTTATTGATACTATTTTGATTGTGATTGTAATATTCATTCTGCTATAAAATAGGCATTGTTTTTTGAATACACAATGTTTCCCCCCCTAGATGAAAAATTGGGGTATCATCTTACACCGCTACCGCTCCCACTACCAACGGCCAAACTCTCTACAACGGCCACTTACCTGTGGAGAAGTGCGACTGTATTTCATATACTAAATGCTTGCACATCAACTAAAACTTAAGCTTTGCAATGATTTCCATTCTCGGCCTCGCCTTCCTTCTCGAGAGTTTTCCATCCGTTTGCTCTATACTGCTCCGTATCACTAGACGAATTTCAGATAGTATGAGTGGCGTAGGAGAACACGGCCCAACTTAACTAGCTGTCACGTCACCGACCAATTAGTCTTAAGTACTAATTGTGCATGACAAGAGTAATCTTTACCTCGGGCTTCACCTGTCATACCTAATGGTTGACAGGTTCCCTAGAGTTTCAACATAAAATTGATTGTATCACATTTCATTTAGGGGAAGGCTGCGGCTTACTGTCCATCCTGGGCATTTTCATCCGTGGACTATAATTCCACCGTGGCAGCGAGGTCTATGAACTACACAGAGCAATTCGAATTGGGCGCCTGCTGTAAGGCCTGTGCTATATGTCGGCAGCCCTCACTGTTTACAGTAACAGTGGGGGGTTGTCTTAATGCCCTAGGAGGTGGAAATGTTTCAGGTGACACGCTGGAATGCAACAGGACCATGCGCTTCTACGTAGCTGGAATCCCACAGAGGGTGCATCTCAGAAGCTTGTCAGCATCTAAACCAGCATCAGGGTCTGCAAAACAGGTATGATTGTTTCAATAGTTTACATTGAAATATTCTGGCTTGGGACGCTACCTAATATATGGCTTGTTTATTGGACTGAGATGTCCTCATGAATTAATTAAGAGCCCTCTTTTTGGATCGCGGTTTATATGTTTTGTTTAAAAAAAAAAGAAACAAATTTATTTATCTCAGTGCCTCTTCTTTCAATAGCCTGCGTCTCAGACGGACTTGGCGGATTGAATTTCGGTCTGCGTACGCCAAAAAAGTAAAAAATTAGTCATAATGCATTTATTCGACAAATTGTTTTAGAAACTCCTAGAGTACCCCTTGTACTACTACACTCACGGTCAAATTTAGTTGAAACATATTTTTAAAAAATGGGCATATTGGTCATGCTTCTTTGACAGAGTCAGTAATTTTCTGCTGAAAAAAATATTTAAGATTTAAAACTGACGCTTTACATTTCTTGTAGAGATACTTCCTATCAAATCAGTACTAGACGTCAAGACGCGAACTATGGATATAACACTCGAAAATTTGGGTCTTCTGGCACACTATCTTGGGTATGGTTGGAGTGGTGGTTGCAGAGGCCAATTTGTTGGGGAGGACTTCCTACGGGAAGGTGACACCTGGAGGTCCCACTACCAGAAGGGATGCGGAGGGCACATGTCAACGACTCGTCTGAAGATCCATTACGAGAACTTTTCATTTAAAGTAAAAAACATGGAATACTTGGAGCCAGAAATTGAGTCAATGAAGCCCATTATACAGGATGTTGGAGTGATCAACAATCAAGATTCCATGGCAACGAAAACGAACATTAAACGACAAATCAAGTCGGTTCGCACTGTCACCCACTCATCCTCGAGCAGGTTCAAGTCTGGCTTCGGAGCTTCGGTAACTCTAAGTTACCAGTCGCCCGGATTGATCGCCGGTGCAGTCGCTGGAACCTTTAAAACGTCCGTTACCCTGTCAGGCGGAAGTGAAAGTGCTGAACTGAACACAGATGAAAACGGCGACGTAAATTGGGATATCGTGGAAGTAGACGAAGGGCACACAACAAATGGCAACTCAGGGACATCATACCAGATAACCACTTCGAAGACGAAAGTGAATGTACCTTACATAGCCACCATACAAGTCCAGTTCTCTGCTACGCTTGATGGCTTCCTCATTTGGGGCGGTGGTCCTAATGGCAAAAATCCAAACTACCACGAGTCATACCGAGGCTCAGGCGACCGACCAGTCTTTAAGTACCCAATCGGCGATGCGACCGTTCCCTTCTACAAGTTCTTGAAGCAGGCCAGTCAGCGTGGGGAGAGTCCTTGGCTTTGGCATCTACTGAAGCAAAACATCCCGAAAACTCAAACCGTCCTCGACGAACTGACGGACGAGAGTCTGTACGAGTTCACGCTCCACGGCAAGTTCCATGACGTGGCAGGCTTGGATTTCAATGTGAAGTGGAATGATGTGCCAGTTAAGAATGTTGGTGCCAATGCCACGTTTACTGCATGAGCAAATACGTGTATACCAAGTTAATAACAAGAATTTACTTGTTGACACGACAGTGAGTGTTATCTGTATGATGTGTGTCATCATATTAAAATAGAGAAACTAAAATCGCTTGTGTTTTTTTCTTTATATAGATTTGCGTGGGTGGACTGTGTATGCCTGTGGGTGTGGATGGAGGGTTGTATATGTTGATTGCTAAACAGACAAAAAGCGTCGTATTGTCATCGAGAGTGACGAGGTTAATTGACTGTAAGTGTTCTACTGAACCGTGACTTTTCGCCGCAATCATTGCTTTGAGAATTTTTAATCACTGAAAGTGGAACAGACTGAAAACTAGTCAAAGTAATTATTGCTTCGAAAAGTCACGGTTCAGTATAACGCTTACAGTGCAAGTTTTATAGCCAATCATCCTCGTCACTCTCGATGTCACTACGACGCTTTTTATCATTTTGCAAATACTGGCACTGCTCCTCACCTCACCTCACCTCTTCGTGCACTGTTGCACATAAGGCCTTCACGAAGGCCGGTCAGGTCGTCTTAGGCCTTCCGACTTTCCTTTTCCCGCCGGGCGTCCACGTGAGAGCAGTGACACAGTGTTTTTGTCTGGGAATCCTAAGCACGTGCCCCAGCCATCTCCATCTTATTTTCTTCACATCGATGCTGACTCTTTCAGGGTTCGTTTTCTCATTTAGTTCTTCAATTGAGACAAGTATGGCCAGAATATTCCCATAATTCTCTTGAGGCACTGGTACTGAAAAGAGTCGAGCTTTTTGTTGTCGTTTTCCATGTTTCGCATCGATATAGAGGAGAACATGTGTGACTAGTGTGTTGTAGAGTTTTATCTTGGTTCTTTTATTATGCTGCTTTCATCCATCTCTTCTTGTGTCGAATAAAATATGACTTTGCTTTGGCTTAGCCTTCTTCTGCCATATCATTTATCTGCATATCATATTGTTGGCACTGCTCACAAGTTTTTAGTAATCAACATAATCTCTTCCCCGTTTTCGTGGCCTTTAGTAAGTACTCTTGCGTACTATTTTTTTGGCTTGTGCCCGAAGGATCCCATGAAGAAAAATTACGGAATCTTACAGTCTTAGAGAGTCAAATAATTTACTGGCCTAATTTTTTTTTCAGACTTGCACCTAATTTTTTAAGCAATCACGTGGATATGTCTTGCTAAAGATTGCGCAGTGCCCAATCATTCCAATGCAGCTGCTGACACTCAATAAATACGAGGAGCATTTACATTGTTATGTACAAGTTCGTGCGTATTAAAAACCAAATGCTTTTTTTTTGGTTTTGACTTACAAAAATGGTATACCGTCAGTGAGATGTTTTATCCGATTCTGCCTATAGCTGCTCGATACGAAAAACATTGCCTTTAATTTTCCAACATAGTCTGTTTCTACTGCAAATGACAAACCGAACAGATTTTTTCTTGTGCACTTCCTTCGTCCCGTGACAATAATAAGTTTTGAAGAATACCACGAGAAGTCCGTGGATCACTCACAGTGAAAATACAATAGTGGCTCCTTATGAACCTCCTTGCTCTAGAGTTTCAAATAGAAACAATAACTTGTCCGCAGAAAATCGATAGGGGCTTCTCCAACCTGGTTGTTTCTTCGTCCTTGGAAAGGAGGAATCACAGTGCAAAGCTCTCTTTTGCGACCACTCGTCGTAATCGAGTGGACCAAGCCGTAGTTGCGACTCACCATTGTGAAACCGCGCATTTCAATTGTCGCATAAAAACTATGTTAATTTTAAAAGCTCGCCGGCAATCCGTAAGCGACACCGCGACCAAGACTGTTTTTGGGGAAATTACCAACTGGTCGTAGTTTTCCTTTGTGTTTATAAAGCTCATTGTAATGACTGGCACCTGTTGTTGTGCTACACACTTTATGATACATTATACCTAGTAATGGACGTGACTCCGCACAGCCCTCCGCAGAAAAAGCTTTTGTTGGTGCCTAGTAAACGGGCACGCCTGGCGATATTATCTGCAAGGTTTCCAAAGAATCGCTGCAAGGTTTCTGAAGAATCGCCTGGACGAACGACTTCCGTTTTTGTGTTTGCTCTCTGCCACCGGATTTTTGGTTTCGTCGATTGGAGAAGTTCGCCTCGTCTCTCGATATCTGTAGATAAATTGGTAGCGCTCTTGTTACTGTTTTTTCCTCCCCGCCACCCCACTTTTTCCAGCCGAATGATCTGAAACCGCCTCGCTTGATCCGTTTTATGGTTTTAAAACTCGTATTCGCAAATATCGGATCGGCGAATTATTTTCAGACACAAGTTCTTTTCGCGTGTTTTTATACAATTAAAACTAAGCATATGTTGATCGTACTTTGAGAATTTCCTGAGTCCCTTTCTTTTCTTTTTCCTTTTCCTGTTTTGTTGATAAATGGATGAATAAAGCCGGGGTTTTCTTTTCACAAACTGACCCGTAAATAACATTTTTGTTCGATAAACCAAACATTGGAGTAAAAAATTGGTTATTCCCCTTCCCAGCCCGTTCCTGTTTCTTAACATTTACGTGTACAAGATTACGTCGAAGTCAATTTTTAATTAAGCGAAAGAAAAGGGGGTTTAAAAAAGAAAACGGCCTGGATTTGAAAACGCGAAAAAACAAAAAAAAAAAAAAAAAGAAGGACCATGTCGGATTTGAACTCACGCCCTCAATCCCGAAGAATCAGATTTAAAAAGTTAGCGCCTTGAAGCCATTAGGCCAACAAACAGAGAAGTGTGACGTCATGTCAATCCCCCAACTCGCACAAACAAACGAAATAAATAAAGATGACCGTAAATGGGTCCACACTAGAAATTGCTCTCCGTCGTCAAGGTTCTTGGGGGGACAGAATTATAAACCCGCTAACGGCGAGGCCTTCGGCCTCGCTTCGGCGAGGAAATTAATTTGGTAATCATCTGGAATAAGATAATTTTTCAATATCTGTGGATGCGTTGACCTGTCACATTTGCTTTCGTACATTTCGTAGATTGTCCAACCTCTATTGTGTTCAACACTTGGTCGCCTTACGGGGGACAGACCCATTCTCGTAAGCGACACATCTCTACTTTACGACCCACGTTATTTCGAATTCCTGATTTGAGTCGCTTACGAGAGCTTCGACTGTAGTAGGTAATCCCATCTGGTCGCAAGACAATGGTCGCAGCCAAAAAAAAATGACACGTTACTAAGCTAAGAATATAGAATTAGAATATCACAGAGGCGATACGATCTGTAGTAAGGCCAAAATAAACAAGGATGGCTTAATTGGCGAAGATTGAAACGGATTTTAAAGATGAAACACGAACATAGAAAATATATGACGCCGCGCCATTCCGGACATAGTTCGAAAGATAATAATGTACCATAGACAGGCCTAAAATAGGAAACGATGAAAGATTGGATTGTCTATATTGCTATGGCCCTCAAACACACCACTCGCGCGCAAAATTCGGGGTACCATTTCAAGGTTTTTTTGCGGGACAACCCTCGGGACAGAACTACACATGAAGACCCTACTTGTTTATGGCTACTTAACTGCGCTTCCGGCGCAAGTGGCCAAAAAGATTATTGTCCGTCGTCGCAGCATTCTTTTGTGAAAACATTCCCTGGTTTCGTAAGACTTTTTTTGTAACAATGTCTTTTGAAGTAGACTGAATCGATGTATTATGGCATTGTTCCAGCTGTTTCGCTTCATTGACAGTTGGTTGTCAAGTGCAATGCTATAAAAGAAGATTGGCATATTTTAGTGGGAGCTATAATGGAGAGAAATTGCGTACAACGTTTGTTTTTTAAATGTTTTTTTATTTTACGTAGTGTGTATTTCTTTGACAACTGCACGGAACAGGGTCGCGTGTTGGTTGTGAACCACATTGTTTGACGGTGAGGGTAAAAGGCGTGAATGAGTTTGCGGAATGGCTGTATGTGTCATGACTTGCGGCATGGCAATAATTATGCGGTAATATAACATATGGCAGGAATAACTTAAAAGAAATAAAATTACTGCAAATGACCGCTTTAACGTAATGCTGCGGGCTCCAACATACGATCTTTCACGTTTTTTTCAATCAAGATGGGGCGGCTGTTTGGTGAAAGAAGCGTAATTGATTAACCCATTTACAACGAGCCGCTTTTTTTTGGGTTCGTGCGTAGCCTATATTTTTTCGGTTTAAGCACATAAGACAAATTATCCTTTAACTGATTATTCCTGTAATTCTGGAGGTAAGATTATTTTGTTTTATCAGGGTGTATTTTCATGAAGAAGAAAGTTTCTGTGTCGTTCTTGCAAGCAAATGAAATTCACGAATTTAATAAACATTATTTGAGTGATAAGCATAAATCCACGTACAGATCCAGATGAAAACAGATCGATGGTTTTTTGCCAGTTTTATACGAGTGCTATGATTTCTTGGAAATACAGCAGCTGCTGCTGCTCTCAGTAGAAGATATCTATAAAGATTTGGGATTTGATGATAACTGTGTGACCCCAAACTTCAAGTTTGCACAACATTTTCATGGCCCCGTACGTGACACTTTCACATAAAATAACCCAACTTTGACAATCCGCCAAGACAGATAAGTGCGCGTTTAGGAGTGGCATTTTTCTGTTCCTCCTTGGATTCATGCAGCATTCGAAGAGCAACTTTCCGCGGACTTTTCGCAAATCCTCACATCCGCCATCCGAAAACAGTTTCATATACAAACGCCATTTCCTGTATAGACTTTGCAGCAATCTAAAAAATAAACTCACATAAGTGAATAGATTTCTTCATTATAAAATACATAACCTGTATAACTAAAATAAGTTTACCGTCCAAGAATACAGAATATCACTTAAAAGTATAATTTTGTCTTTGTGTATGAACCGAGAAAATATGGCTCACTGACGAACACAAAAGCGGCGTTTGTAAATGGAGGTAAATCATAAGCTTTCTTGTCACCCAACAGCCGCCCCAATCGTGATTAAAAACCGTGACAAGATCGTATGTTTGAGCCCGCAGCATTACGTAAAGCGGTTTATTTGCAGTTAACTTTATTTATTTAAGTAATTCTGCCTACATCATATTCCGTCATAATTTATCCATTTCCGCAAGTCATGCC
>MU826875.1:12635-48356 GCA_029204205.1 Desmophyllum pertusum | reverse complement strand
AAGCCTCTATTAATCAAAGCACAAAGCGCGACACGCGAGTAATGATTAAAATAACGAGCGCGACACGCGAGTTAATAGAGCACGACTGATGAATCAGCGATAAAAGCAAATTCACCTGCCCTGGAGTTATTTTACGATAAAAAAAAAATAAAACCTTCGCACCGTTCACTCCGACAAACCACTGCCTGCTTGTTTGGACAGAATTACAAAACAACTCCTGTTGATAAAATTGACTGATTTTTAAAAACGACTTGAAGGCAAGTCTAGGATCGTGTGGCTCGGCTGATTCTCAGGCAAACATACTGGAATAACTGAATAATAATTAGGCCTGCAAATGGCCGTTGCATGCCAAAGCTAGTGTAAGTGTATTGCCCCAAACCTGCTTGCTGGAGGTTTGCTAATGGCCTTGGACTTGATTTTTTATATTCTAGCTTGTAGCATCACGGGATGCGTCTCGACGATCTGAAACACGAAAAAAAAGAAAAAAAGAAAATGTTAGTAGGAAATAAATGATGGTTATTAGCTTCTAAGGAAACATCTCGTCTGAGTTGAAAAGGAAAAAAATAAGTTTTTTTAGCGCCAAGAGATGACGGTAATTCGCCGATCCCCTGGCGGACCTCCTAACAAAAGAACGCGTTGCCAATTGCCTAAGCAATGTCACAATTTCGTTTTAGTTAGATGGGAGTGTTGATTTGCCGCCAAACATCAGGACCAGTAGATTGTTCAAAGGACGATTAAAGCTCAATCCAGGATTTTTTCTTTTGGGGCGTGAATACTGACCTTTCAGTAGTTTTTTTGTTGTGTTTATTTTGTTTTGTGCCACTTCAGTTTGACGGTGAGTAATCTCAAACTCGACAAAACATTACCAGCGAATTTAAACACATTAATACAAGATTAAATCAAAACTCGATCTTACTTTTAATCCAGGATTAGCGTTTAAATCGGCTTTTGACAAAAATCGGAGCCCCAGTAATACAGTGCTACGTTTTGATTGGTGATTAACAAATGAACACTCTCAATTCAAAAGCTTTGTAAGAGGACTTGACACGTGTCCGGTCCTCCCTGGCTACTGGGCACTAAGCCTGCGCCACAGAGAGCTTGCTACGCAGGCTAATCTGAACACATGCCGTTAGCGTTTCTACAAACCTTGATCTTGCCAAGCAAACTCTGGGTCAGGAGCCACTTTGGCGATATTTCTTTAATTCAGAAAATGAACCCGAATTTCTTGATCAAAGCGTCTTTAATACCCCAATAAATGCTGGAAATAAAAATAAAATAAAGAATTTCACTAGATGTTAAATACAGTCGAACCTCTACTTTGGGGACACCTCCAATTACAGTGAAGAACGACCCTACCGTTGCCACTCAACAAAGTTTTTGATTTATTGTTTGGACAACTTTTTGACATATTTTTGACACATTTCTGATGACTTGCATTTACACTAGCAGATCAAACTGCAAGAACTATGGGAGGTGGAGATGTTTTTTGTTTCAATTGCTTCAGAACGCGAACGGTGGAGCTTGACAACTCCGCCTCTCATAGGTCCTGCATTTTAAATTGCCCAGTTGAAACGAAAGCCATCAGAAAATTGTCAAAAAAGATATTGTCAAAATTAATCAAAAACTTTCGTCGAGTGGCAATGGTAATGCGGGTGGTCTGTTCACGCTAAGGGTCACATCCTTTAAGGGGACACAAACTTTTATCCCAGATAAAATTAACACTCATATCATCTTTGTAATCCTATTCCCTCTATTAAAGGGGACACCTCCATTTTTTAGGGGACATTTCTCTTTGTCCTGAGGGTGTCCCCTTTAATGGAAGTTTCACTGTATACTTCAATAAGAAAAACAAGTTAAATAAATTCTGGTTGAATTCAAATTGCCTCACTCCAAAGTCACTCACGTTTATTTTGTACCGGCAGTGAAACAACTTATGAATATCTAAACACTCTGTCCAGAGCGAGGCCTTGTAGACCCTGAAAAATAAGACAGATAATGTGTCGCTATATGTTGTATATTCAATCTTGCACTAGTGAAAACCCACCAGGCTGTACATGTTAATAAAATAACAACTCAAAGAGCGGTTTCCAATTGATTGCATAGTAAAACCAAAAACCACCAATAGTAATCACTCTAGCCCAATCACAACAGACGAAAACAACACAAGGAACCAATCAGCAACTCGAAGCAGATGCATCGTAACCGGCCCCAACGCGGGAAACATGCGTGCGACCAAGTTACGATTCGTTTCTAGTTCATTTGATTGGTTAAGAAAGCTAGTCGGCAAGTTTTTCGCAACCAATCAGAGAACGGAGTTGAGTGGAGCAAAACCAAAAGCAAAACGCAGGACTCAAATTTTGCTCAGATTTGCTAAGTTCTTTTTGGTGTGGCCTTCAATTCATTCTTTACGACAACCGCCCCATATATGTTTCCCCCGATTTGGACCTTAATTTTGGAGAAAAATTCCCTGATAATGAACAGGTTTTATTCCTTAGCAACAATGACTCCGCGTCTTTCCTTTGTTACCAGTCAGAGTTGAATCTTGCTACATGCTAATTAGATCGTTGATGAGGAAAATATTGATTTTATGCGAGAAGAAAATGATCATGCGCAAATTTTTAGCTTGGGAAGAAACACAACGAGGAAAAATACCCTTCATAATCACGTCAGCGACGACATAAACCCCCACAGCGTCGTCCCAGCTAAAGCTAAGAGAACAGTGCTTTAACTGGTATAAGCGGTATTGTGTTACAACGGCTCGCATTTATAAGGGTTTGTATGCGGGGAACGCAACGGTTATGTTTTAGAAGATACAAAATCGGAATGGTTTTGTGAATAAAAAACCGACTTACCCTGTTGGCTGATGTTGTATTCTTTGTAGTTTGCCAGGCTTCTCAGGCCGGTTTGAGGCGATTTAAGCGAGTATTTAGTTTTCGAGGTTTTAAAACTCGCCTAAACTCGCCTCAAACCGGCCTAGAGAAGCTGCACAGACTACAAAGAATACAACAACAGCAACAGGGCATGTCTTTTTTTTTTATTCACAAAACATTTCGACTTTTATATCTTCTAAAACATAAGCCGTTTTGCGTTCCCATACAAAACCCTTATAAATCGAGCCGTGTTGTAATCACAATACCGCTTATACCGTGACACTGTTTCTCTTATGTCTTAGCTTGGGCGAACTGTGCATAAAACTACTCGGAAAAAAAAATAAAATCCCGAATGGAAGAACGTAATATGCTGTCCGCATAGGTTCGACTCCTGTTCGGGGAACTCTGATTTTTGTTGTTTTCGTTTACGAGAAGCTTGTGCCACTGAATGCATGATATCTTTTTCATTAAGAGTGATATAGGTTCTCACAAGAAAACAAGCGAAAGATCGATGAAGCCTTACCCCAACAAAAACCAACTTGGGTGTTTGTTGTTTGCCACAGCAGACATTGACAGCTTCGTAGAAACAGTGTTTAATTACAGCGTGTCCTCACACACAGTTGGCCGGACTTCTCACCCAAAACAGCACCTACAAAAAGAACAAACCCAAATAGTCACTGCGACCTTTCTATAACATTGCAAACTCTGCTCATTCAACGGTTTTGTTTTTTCGCTGCTGTCAATCATCTTAGTAGTACCTCTCAGGAAACAGAAGTTCACTTCAACGGGTTCAAAATGTCATGTCCATGGGTTTGATTCGTAGATTACAAATCCAAATTTTTTTTTTTCAGGGAATCCATTGTTTGTCATTAGTTGGTTGTTGAATTATCAGAGTTTTTGTGTTATTGATCATGAAAGGCCACAGTGAACAGGTCCCAACTGTTTACACGAGTGTCGAAAAACTGAAATGCAAAGTTATATTTTAGCTACACTTTGTCTACCTTATTAAGATGGCCAGGAAACCAGAAAAGACCTAGCATCCTTATGCAAATTTCCAAAGTATAATTCATGTGCTATTCATTACGAAGTATCGCAAAAAGTTTGGCCACAGTGTTAGAAGTTTGTACAATATTCAATGAATTGAAAAAATAATACTAATAAAATAAACAACTTTATTTAAGTGTCTGTGGATTTACACGGTAGACTGTTGTGCTAATTGTGGACACTATAAATCAACAAACAGATATTGCAAATTGAACATAAACTTGTTAAGAATCCCAACTGGTGGGAGGCTAACCAAATGGCTGTTTACAAAGCGAGACCAAGGAGTTGAACTTCGGACTACAGTCAACTCTCGTTATAGCGGACACCCTCGGGACGTAGTTTGGAGTCCGTATAGCGAGAGTCCGCCAATAGCGGGAGTCATTTTTCAGTCAAACCTCCATAGCTTTAGCCAGGTGGAGGGCTGAATTCTGTCCGTAATAGCGGGTGTCCGCAAGGCGAGAGTTGACTGTACCGGAACAAATCCAGCTAGTGGCAGGATGATGACTAACCAACGGTAGGACCTCCAAATTTCAAATCCAGCGCCCTAAACCACTCGGCCACGTGACCTCCCTACATATTGGCCAGCCGCCTCTAACCGTCATTACGGACCTTCAGATTGGGGTACGAGTACGAGAACGAGTATGACTTTTTAAACCTATTGCGTATCCTCAAGATCATCACGTGTCACGCCAATCTCCGGCCAGAGCCTACACTTCTACTGGTCAGTCACAGGGAAGAGCGAGGACTCTGGGAACAATATTGTTTTGAAAGTAGAAAGTCGTACTCGTACTCGTTCTCGTTCTCGTAACCCCAATCTGAAGGTCCGTAATGATTATAATACTACTTACAACTTGCTAATATACATGCAATTCTATAAGCCAAATGAAATAGTAGAAAGTATGGTAGAAAGCTAAATGGTAGAAGATATGAAAGTAACGAGCACATAAAAACGCGTACAATATTCACCTCTCTTAGCTCCTCCAACCAGTGTCTTGTTTCGTACACCTTTCAATACATCCAGAACACAAGATGCCACATAGGCTATCTCAGGACCAAATCTAAACGACTAACAAGGAAAGTTGAAAACATAAGTACAATATACTTTTTGGAATGTGATTCTAACTTTTCCGTCTGTGGATAAAACCCTAGTGTGTGATAATTGGGATGAAAGCTATTCAAACAGTGCTTTCATGTGGTACTGTTTATTATGTTGTACAAGGTGGTTCTTCCTTTTGAGTCTGTGGATGAAACCCTAGTGTGTGACCATTCAAATGAAAGCTATTGAGCAGTACTTTTATGTGGTACTGTTTATTACGCTGAACAAGATGGTTCCAACTTTCAAGTCTGTGGATGAAACCCTGGTGTGCAACCTCCCATGTAGTAATGTGTATTATGCTGGACAAGGTGGTTCTAACTTTTGAGTCTGTGGATGAAAACCCTAGTGTGTGACCATTCGGATGAAAGCTATTGCGCAGTGCTTTCATATGGTACTGTTTATTACGCTGAACAAGATGGTTTCAACTTTCAAGTATGTGGATGAAACCCTGGTGTGCAACTTTCCATGTAGTACTGTGTATTATGCTGGACAAGATGGTTGTAACTTTCAGTCTATGGATAAAACCCTATAGAGTGTGAGCATTCAAATGAAAGCCAGTGACTTTCATGTGGTACTGCTTATTATGCTGCACAAGGTGGTCCTAACTTTTAAGTCTGTGGATGAAAACCTATTGAGCAGTACGTTCATGTGAATGTGATACTGTTTATTACGCTATACAGGTGGTTCTTCCTTTTGAGTCTGTGGATGAAACCCTAGTGTGTGACTATTCAAATGAAAGCTACTGAGTAGTACTTTCATGTACTGTTACTGTTTATTATGCTTGTACAACTGACCTGGGTGAGGTAGAAAGTGTGAGTACTTGTCACTTCCTGCAGAGCATTTCTTGCTCCACGAAAGGCGTAAATCTGCTGATGGGGATCACCAACCAAAATCTTGGCACAAGATTGTCTAAGAAAGAATGTCTGAGGCAGCTACATCAGTACAGAAAAACAATGTTATTGCAGGAGTTTAATTTTGCGGTTTGGCGAATTTTGGTTTGGTGGATCTCACGTTAGTCAGGGTTTAATTATTAGTCTATTATAATAATATCCTTGTTCTGCTGAGATTAATTGAAAGTGAAGTAAACGTTTGCAAGGGAAAAACATGGAATATTTTTTGGCAGGAATCTTTTTCTCTGTGCAAATTCTGACTAGCATGCGTGTAGACGTCTTGCGTCACAGTCACAGTCACAGTCACTGAGTCAGTCATATTGAAAATGATGCCAAACGTTAATCCAACATAAAGAATGAAATAAATAATAAAGAATAAAGAATGAAATCAAAATTAATAATTTTATCCAATATTGAACTCATGCCTATGCTCTTGTGGGGGAGCACATGACCAGGTTTAACTGTAAGCGGGGTTTATAATTCTGTCCCCCAAGAGCTCACGCGAGAACAATTCTCGTGTGGCCTTTACGATCATATTTATTTATTTATTTATTTATTGCCAACGAGGCAGCTGAGCCAGAGCTCAGCTGCCGAGGTGGCCATTCATAAATTGTATTTGGCATGAAATTCTCAAATTCTCCGTGAGTTCGTTTTCCATATTTGGGTGTAAGTAATACCCCATATTTGGGTGTAAGTTAATGTTTTTAACAGTGTCGTTTTCGTGGATCGTGAGGGCCGGTGAGTAAGGTTAATATTTCTTCATTGAAAGGGCTTTTAGTCACCTTAATTCACTGTGTAAATTGTAAGCAACAGGTGATCAAGGAATAGGGTTATACGCACAAATTTTGGTCAGTTCCCTCCTCGATTTAGAGCCAGCGTGTTCGCTTCTCAGTGTGTTCTTTCGTCGATTGACACGAACGAAACGAACAGAATACTCTGGAATACTGTACACATTTTATAGCACAAAAATTGTCCTTGAACGCCAGCGTTGCGTAATCAAAAATTACTGACAAGACAAAGCGTGTATACAATATTCCTTGATCACTGCGTTCAGTACATTTATTATCTGGTTAATCGGTGTTTACAAGCCAAAGCCAAAAAATCCTTAGTTTTCGGCAGGGAAACTCGAGCCGGGAATTACGTCTGCTCTCGCAGGCTACAGAGATTCCCTTTCAGGGTTCATTCAGTGTTGTTATTATTTATTCCTTCATCACTACACGCGCTTGTTTTATATGTAAACATTCATTCGTCTTCAGTTCTGTCATACACGAAACTCTTGGAAAGAAAAATACTTCAGTTATTTATGAAGTTGCAATTCTTGGACTAAAATTATCTACAGCTAAATTATCAAAATAGCTATGAAAATAAAAGGTAAATCTTAATTTTTTTTGGAAATGAGTCATTACAAAATATAAACATCTGACAGTCTGGCCCCGTCACGCAACCCTTCCTTGCTCCGATAATAATTTTAAAATTCTTTCAACTTTCATGCAACTAAAATGACAAAAAATTTCAGCAAACGAAGACACATCTTCGATTTCTAAGCAACTTTAGGATGGGGTATTAATTTTGTTATCTTGTCATCAAATTAACTGGGGCTTTCATGTTGTCTGTAATATTTACAATGTAATGCCGGTCAGATTTAATAATTAAGAACGTTATGTTTCATGATCATCTATTTTGAAGCTTTCTATCAATAATTATTATTCGCTCCTCTATGTCGTTGGCACTTTAGTGGTAACTATAACTAGTTTATTTGTTTGTTTGTGGAAATCGTGGTTGACAGTAATGACGTCACACGGCGCGCTCGTGGCCTAATGGCTTAAGGCGCTAACTTTTAAATCTGATCTTCGGGATTGAGGGCGAGAGTTCAATCCTACATGGTCCTTCTTCTTTTTTTTTTTTTTCGGTCGAATCCAGGCCGTTCTTTTTTTTTTTTTTAGCCCCCTTTTCTGAATAACATTGACTTCGACGTATTAAATCTTTGTACACGTAAATGTACAAACAGGAACGGCTGCTGAAGAATAACAATTTTTACTCCAAGTTTGTTTATCGAACGAATTTAAGTTATATAAAAATAGTACGGGTCATTTGTGAAAAAAACCCGGCTTTATTAAATCCGTTATCAACAACAGGAAAAGGAAAGACGACTCAGAAATTTCTCAAATATGGCTTAGATTTCATTGTAGACGTGAAGACTTGTGTCTGAAAATAATTCGCCGATCCGATATTGCGAACAAGATTTTACCTGCAAAAGCGAGGTGGTTTCAGATCATTCGGACGGAAAAGTGGGGAAAACAGTACAAGAGCGCTACAATTTATTACAGATGTGTCGGGAGACGAGCGAACTCCAATCGAAACCAAAATCCGGTGGCATAGCAAAAACACGGCGTTCGTCCGGCGATTCTCAGAAACCTTGCGATTCTTGGAAACCTTGCAGAGAATCAGGCTAAACTGTCGCCGAACTGCAGTATGGGAGGCGATTGTGCACGTTTCGCGATTCGAAGGCGAATGATATCGTGTTGTTTTTCGCCTATTTTGTCTCATTTCATAGCAGCATTGAAAAAGCACAGGGCATCAGAAGAAAGGTAAGTGATTAAAGATACAGTCTGGGTGTTTGTTTCGATATTTTGGTGACATAACTAGCAATGATTTTGGCTTACATGTAAACTGTCTAAACTGCTGGCTTCCAAAATGGGCGTCGTAATTTTCTGTAATTTTATAGTCGGGTGATACGATTTATGCATCGAGGTTGAAGGATCGAAGCCAGAATTCCCTTGATTTTAAAGTTCAATTCATGAGGTATGGGGTTGCACCTCGTCCGGTTTTTTCGCTACTTGAGTTTAAAGATGGTTGAATTTTGAAGGAAATAACATACAAACAACACCTTGCATTGTGGATGTCACAGATAACCATCAATGAAACAAAGCGATTGTAGGAGCTTATTCAAGTATTCAAGCTCCAAATTTATTTTCTGTCGGCCATCAATCAAGGAGATGGCTGTATAATTGTAAATAATAGCTTTATTTGCATGACTATATATATTACAGTATAATATATATCTGGAGATGTGTAGAGTAAATGTTTGTGTCAGGACTGTTTGGCATTGAAGTTGTCTTTATAATCCTTGCAAACTAGCAGCATGATTTTTACATGTTATTTTCCTCTTATGTTTTGAAGGAAAAATCAATGTTAAATCACCTATCCAGCTATATTCTAGCAATTTCCATCTTATTGTTGTGTTCTTTATCTTTTGACCAGTATATGACTGTTGCCAAAAATTCAGTCAATATTCCATGTACAAGTAGGTCAATATTTCTTTTAATTTTTTCTCAACAGGGAACTGAGTATATGCAGTAACTTGATTGAAGAAGTGATAATTTCCATGACTGAAGAAACACATCCTAATTTATATCCAGTCTGAGTTTGCTTGTAGTTGCTCAATAAGCTGCTAGTGTCTTCATGAGGATGAAAACAGCTTCCATGTCACTGATTTACATTTATGTTTTGGAATAATATACCGGTACCCCAATGAACATACAAAGTTGTTAACTGTTATGGCCAATTTCTATAATATATAGTATTGACAAATGCTAAAAAAGATATCTTCCTCCCTATTCAGGACAATTTAATATATACAATTCAATTTAAGTCCAACTTCAAGTAATCCACCCCAGCCAAATTCTTATATGATGACCCTTTACCATCCTCCCCCCCCCCCCCCCCCCCCACACACACCAAAAAAGGCACTTCCCCGAGCTTCGCGAGGACCTGCGAGTCACGTATTACTAGTTTATAATAATTTATAGATAAATGGATGTAAAGGGTCCAGGTTTAACTGTAAGACCCAGAGTGACAAGAAATTTTACAGATCTATAAATGGATGTAAAGGGTCCAGCTCTTACCGGGAGTACAATCCTGAGCCTCGTCGACGAGCAGGCAGTCATATCCATTTAGAACTGGTCTGCTAAGCTGATAGAGCTTGAGGTAACCTAATCAATAATCAGTCAATAGTCAGTTAGTATCTCTTAATCAAAGGGTTTCCCGATTTTCAGGAGATTATCCCAAAGTGGGAGACGCAGTTGCCTAATGGTAGCCTGCAACACAGGCGTATTTTGGGCGAGCGAGCGAGCGCTGAATATTCCATCGAGTGTTTATAAGCCGCCATCTTCGATTAGGAAAACATTGGAGGAATCCCTCCCCACCACCAACCCCGCCCCCTTCCTCGACTCGCCCCAACTCTCCACGTTTTGCGAATCCAAGATGGCGGCTAAACACTCGATCGCAAGCCCACAAATGGCTGTTGGATTCTGGATTGAGCAGACTGGGTTGGAGCGCTGGCTGGGACTGGGGTTGTTGTGTTCTTGGGCAAGGCACCTAACTCTCACAGTGCCTCTCTCCATCCAGGAGTACATGTATACATGGGTAGTGACAAACTGTTAGGGCAACCTAATAAAATGCTGGGGGGTTAACTGCAATGGCCTAGCATCCCATCCAGGGGAGAAGCTCAATACTCTTAGTCGGCTTCATGCTACGAACCTGAGAAAACCTCTGGTAAAGTGGGCCAGTTTGGGGCCTGAGCGTGGCTTTATCCCTAGTGAAGGCTAGGAAAGGAGCGGAATGGAAATGAAGGGAGGGACGGGAAGGGGAAAGGGAGTGGAGGGGAGGGTAGCAACGGAGAGGGGAGGGAAAGGAAGGGAAGGGAAGGGACATATAGCATCTAGCACTCTGGGCATCATGTGAGAGGCCATGTACAGTTAGAGCCAGAAGCTGTGATCTGTATTCTGTATTTCACTCTCCACAATGGATGAGATTTTAAGGTAAAGGGCCTGGGGCTGGGGTGATAACCACAGAAGCTGCTGTATTTTGCCGTAAAGTCTGTAGTCGTCATAAATTACATCAATATTATAAATAAATTTTTTGCTCGGAAGTGGTTCACTTTAGATTTATCGTAATAGTAATTATTGTACAACTGTAATCAGGAAAAAAATATTTGTGAAAAGTATTCTACTTGGAGACAAGATATTTTCACATCAATAGTGGTAAGAACAGCATCATTGAATCTTATCTAGCATAATAGGTCTGCAAGGCGTGCAAATACGTTATTATTATTTTAATTGACAATAGAAACCTACCATCATGGGTGATTCGAAAGTCGTTATCTCTCTGATCTTTCATTCTTTGCCACAGAAGGTCAGCATGCGAGACAACTTTCTACAGTCATAAATAAATTTTAAAAGATACATCGTATGTGTAACTCCATTATACCCACAACAATTTCTCCTTGCCCCAAGCATTCAGGCGATGAGATTAATACATGTTAAATTGAAAATGTGCGAGGTCCGTATTTAGGAAATGTAGTTCAATAAAGTTTAATAATACATTAATGGTTATGATAACCATTACTGTAGAATGAATTCATCAATTTATCAGCAAAGTTTAAAAATTTTAAAACTTTGCTGGTTTGTTCCGACCAAAATGGTGACTTAGTCGGACACATTTCCTTTCAAGAAAACAAAATTATTTGCAGTCCTATGTTTGGCTTCACCTTGTGTCAGTTTATACCTGATAAATCACTGCTGCCTCATTTATTAAACTATACATAATCGACTTAAAAACAACAAATGGTGGAGCGCAAGCCACTGATTGATCAGCCCACCTGAATGTATTTGTTCGCTGTTCAAATAAGTCATATCTGCACCATGATCACCAAAGATTGACTGCACTATGTCACGACCCTCTGACAAGGACAACCTCCACCACTGCTCTGTTGGCAGCGGGCACATGCTTGGTCTTCACTGCAGCATCAGAAGAGGCTATGAAGTTCTTAAGAGTATCTTCAACTCGTCTCGCGTGCAGATACCCACATTTGTCCGGAGAGAGCATTCATGATTGAGCTGATCCGCAGCCCAAAGGCAAGCTTGTGTTTGTATCTGCAAAATGTTATTTTGACAGAAGACAGTTTCGGAAAGGCAGTGTTACACTAAAGCAATGCCCAGGGCTGCAAATAACAATCGGTCATCGGACAATGGCCGACCAAAATTGTTTGATGAAATTCCAACTGTGGTCGGACATAAGGTCCGGACAATTTTTTTGCCTTTCAATGCAAATGCCTAATGATTATAACGCGTTTTGTTCTAAAACGCAAACTACAGTTTACTTCTGCATTGACAATGCGTTAGATTAGCAGGTTCACTTATCAAGCAGTACTGTATGATGGCCGACCTTCATTTTTTTTGTTTTGTCTGACCAAAACGGTGACTTAGTCGGACACATGTCCTTTCAAGAAAACAAAAATAATTTGAAGCCCTGAATGCTTGTTTCTGGTCGGGAGCCATATGTGTGTTGAGTTTCTTGTTGGTTCTCATCCTTGCTCCGAAGGTTTTCTCTCTGGTATTCCGGTTTTCCTCCCTCTACAAAAACCATGTAAATTCTAATTCGATCTTGACAGTACGTGTTTCAAATAAGAATTATTTACTAACCGGTAGCCTACACTTCTGAAGGCCAGTGAGTGGATTGTGCGCGATTCTACGTTTGAAGGGAAAAGCGTCAATGCATGTTGCTGGATTGACCTGGATTGGAAATAGAAATAGTTTATTCAATGGAAATTTGTGCAATTAAAAATAGGGCAATTAGGCCTGGGGATTTTTTACACATTGAATAAAACTGCCAAGGCATATTATACAGCTTTCTGCTAGGGCCATAATTTTATAACTATTAGAAAAATAAATGATGGTGAATTTCAAGCTTGATAGAAACACAATGAGAAAATAATACATTATTCAGTAAGTTACAAGTACACAAGCTACTCGGGAAATAATTCTGAGCTCTGCCAACAGAGTCCAATCCATGACCGGTCTTCCACACACGGTCAGATGCTCTTACTACCACTCTGAGCTACAGGAGACTGGCAGGGGCATTCCTAGGCATTTTCTGGTTGTAAGCCTGGGTGGGGCATAATTGAGAGGAGGGACAATATGGGCGCGACAGCGCCCACAAGAAGCGGCGAAGGCGCGACATGCTAGGGGGTACGGGGCATGCCCCCCCGGAAAATTTTGCAAATTTAAGTACTCTGAGATGCAATCTGGACGCTTTAAAATGCCAGGATTCCATATTGAACAAGAAATTAGAAATAATGAATATTTAACAAAATGCAGTTGTGGTTGTGAAAGAGAAGAAATAACAAAGAAGAAAAAGAAGTAATAACAACTTAATGACCTGACTAGTGACACATTGTTGCAAACATATCTGAAATCTTGGTGGAACTCAAAGAAATTCTCAAAGAAATTCGAAAGCTAGTCGTCTGTTCTCGGTTTTGGCGCAAAATTCGCGAATCACGGCTTCTACACCAAAGGGCATGTCTCTGTATGCATGCATCAGGGCAAGTGCTGAGAGTCGCTCTGTTTTCATCGTTGAACGTACTTGTTCGTCTTCACTCAACTTTTATATCATCCGAACGACTTGTAAGCCCGTGCTTATTGCTTAAAGGCAGGTACGCGCTGACTTTGACATACAACTTGTACATGTAGGGTGGAGCACAGGCCTCTTAAAGGGACACTGTCCGGCGTATTTGCTCAAAACCGTTATAAATGCATGAAATGGTCCCTAAATCTATGAAATAACAACTTAATAAACTCTAACTAATGATAAAAAGCAATTTCTTCAAGGAATTCCATACAAAATTTCAAAGATTTCCGAGCCAATTTGAAAACATCCTGACGTTTTTTCAAAAATCCATATTGCAATCCATTTCCATCCTCGCTGTCGTTTGTCATCCTCACTTCCTAATGGGTTCCTGTCATTTGTCGAGTGTTATTCTACAAAATCAAACCATTATTGTTCAACTTCCTATGATCTAGATATGTTTTTGGGCTCCCCAAATCATGCTAAAATCAGGACAGTGTCCCTTTAAGGAGGGCCATTATTAATTCCATTACTAGAGAATGGTACAACCATAGCAACACAATCAGTGAGTGAGGTATTATGGGACAATAATTTCCACTCACTTATTGTATGCCACATTAAGGAACTTTTCCATGGGCCTCATCTTGGTGTACTCAACTAGAGTTGTTGTCTTTCCAGTTCCTAAACCATAGTCAAAAGAAAATAGATTAATCAATTACAGTCAAATCTCCTGTAAGTGGACACCCTCTGGAATCCAAAAAGTTTCCGCAACTGGAGCTGGCTACTTACGGGAATGTGTAAATAGAGTGTATGATGTATGAGCTAGAGATCAAACTGGGCTTTGTCAAGGAGGCCGTTTTGAGTCCGTTTTTTTAGGCTGATTTGAGTCTGATTGAGGCCGATTTGAGATCGTTTGAGTCCGATGTTTGAGGACGATTTGAGTCCGTTGTTTGAGGGACGATTAGAGTCCGTTTTTTTTAGGCAGATTTCAGGCCGTTTTGAGTCCGTTTTTTGAGGCCGATTTGAGTCTGATTTGAGGCCGTTTTGAGCCCGTTTTTTGTTGTCGATTTGAGTCTGATTTGAGGCCGTTTTGAGTCCGTTGTTTGAGGCCAATTTGAGGCCGTTTTTGGTCCGTTCTTTTGAGGCCGTTTTGAATCCGTTTTTTTTGAGTCTGTTTTTTTAGACCGATTTTAACCCGTTTTAAGTCCGTTTTGAGTCCGTTTTGTGTCCGATTTGAGTCTGTTTTGAGTCCGTTTTGAGTCCGTTTTCAGACCTTTTGAGTCCGTTTTGAGACCTTTTTGAGTCCGTTTTGAGACCTTTTAAGACCTTTCTGAGTCCGTTTTGAGACCTTTTTGAGTCCGTTTTGAGTCCGTTTTGAGACCTTTTTGAGTCCGTTTTGAGACCTTTTTGAGACCTTTTGAGACCTTTTTGAGTCCATTTTCAGACCTTTTGAGTCCATTTTGAGACCTTTTTGAGACCTTTTTGAGTCCGTTTTGAGACCTTTTTGAGACCTTTTCGAGTCCGTTTTGAGACCTTTTCGAGTCCGTTTTGAGACCTTTTTGAGTCCGTTTTGAGACCTTTTGAGTCCGTTTTGAGACCTTTTGAGTCCGTTTTGAGACCTTTTTGAGTCCGTTTTGAGACCTTTTTGAGTCCGTTTTGAGACCTTTTTGAGTCCGTTTGAGTCCGTTTTGTGTCCGTTTTGAGTCCGTTTTGAATCCGTTTTGAGTCTGTTTTGAGTCCGTTTTGAATCCGTTTTGAGTCCGTTTTGAGTCCGTTTTGTGTCCGTTTTGAGTCCGTTTTGTGTTCGCTTTGACTCTGTTTTTTTGTGTGTGGCCTATTTGAGGCCGTTTTTGGAGGCTGATTTTTGATGCCGATTTGAAGAGTCCGCAATTACAAGAGTATATTCTAAGAGAGCTTGACTGAACAGTGTATGTGCAAAATAAAATTATTTGTAAATAAATGTTTGTAATTCTAACATTCCTCACACTAAGTAAGTAAGCCTTTATGAAAAATTAGTTTGTATGTATGACGATGTTTTACTCACTACCCAAGAAATTAGAAGTTGACAATGCATTCACAGGAATTATAAAGGCTCTTGAAACCTCACCTGCAAATGCTACAATTTTTATGATCTCTCCAGCCTTGACATCGTGTTTTATGATGCGTACTTGTTCATGTGTGAGTTGCAGCTTGTCAGTGGAAGATCTTTAGAAAGAATACAACAGATAACAATTAGATTTTTGATAGGGATGTGGGGTGCAGGATGTGGTGTTTCTAGATAGGGGCGAGGGTGTGGTGTTTCTAGAGAGGGGTGCTGGGTGTGGTATTTTTAGAGAGGGATGCAGGGTGCTGCGTTTTTGGAGAGGGGTGTGGGGTGCATGGTGTGGAGTTTCTAGAGAGGGGTGCAGGTGTGTGGTATTTTTGGAGAGGGATGCAGGGTGTAGGGTGCAGGGTGCGGTGTTTTTGGAGGGGTGTGGGGTGCATGGTGTGGAGTTTTTGGATAGGGACGTGGGGTGCAGGGTGTGGTGTTTCTAGAGAGGGGTGAGGGATGCACAGGGTGTGGTGTTTCTAGAGAGGGATGCAGGGTGCGGTGTTTTTGGAGAGGGGTGTGGGGTGCATGGTGTGGAGTTTCTAGAGAGGGGTGCAGGGTGTGGTATTTTTGGAGAGGGATGCAGGGTGTAGGGTGCAGGGTGCGGTGTTTTTGGAGGGGTGTGGGGTGCATGGTGTGGAGTTTTTGGATAGGGACGTGGGGTGCAGGGTGTGGTGTTTCTAGAGAGGGGTGAGGGATGCACAGGGTGTGGTGTTTCTAGAGAGGGATGCAGGGTGCAGTGTTTTTGGAGAGGGGTGTGGGGTGCATGGTGTGGAGTTTTTGGATAGGGATGTGGGGTGCAGGGTGTGGTGTTTCTAGAGAGGGGTGTGGGTGTGCTTCGTGAGGGATGTGGGGTACAGGATGTAGGGTGTGGTCACTTCAGCTAACATTGCAAAGGCAATGGGTTTTATATGTAATATTGTTAAAGGTTTTTTCTTGTAACTGCTGGGCTTCATAATAGTGCAAGGATCATGTCTCAGTCGATTTGCAGTTCTAAAATCAATGAATACAGTGCTCTGCACAGCTCATACCTGTATCTCATCATTGACTGTTGCCCAGTAGCATTTTGATCAAACACTGAACCAATAGAAGCACATGTGGCTTCAAACGCATTCTCGTACAAATACAGACTGTAGAACACTCTGTAGTGAAGTCTAAACAGACAAAAAAATAAAACATCAAATCACATGTCAGCATGTTCAATGGGGGGCTCATGGCTGGGTTGCATGTAGGGTAGGCCACTGGTGTGGTCTCCCTTGGCTCTCTGGGCTGGGGTTTTGTGGCTTCAGCCCGGAGGGGGTGTTCGCAGGCACCCAACCTCCACTTGTGACATCAGTTTGTTAACACCTGATAAACTGTAAAATTCCACAAGGCTTTTTTGGACTGGGCTTTTTTTTTTTGGGGGGGCGGGGGGGGGGGGGGAGGGGTATTATCGGAATGATTTTTTGCATTTCAAAAGTCTTGAAGGGAATTTACATCTGGAAAAAACTTAGGTGTGTAAAAAAATTATGCATGGCAAATCTCTGTTTACAAACACAACAATATATCGAACACAAAATAACTTAGTTATAAAGTCATCAATTTATGAACATCATAAAGTCTCTGGGAATACTGTATTTAGGGCAATTAAAAAATTAAAGACCTTGTTAAATTACACGGTTGCCAATTTGAGCATTAAAAGTTAGAACCACCTTAACCTACCCACTTCCAATTCTGTGCTGTGACTCTAAGTAGTAGAATATTGACGCCAGGCAATAGAAACACTCCAGAACATCATGTACAAGGCAGGAAGAGGACCTTGTCAAACAATTGACAATTTCTTGTACTTCATAAACTGTTTGACAAACCAATGTCAGAAGAGCGACAACAGACCAGGGACTAGGCTCCTAAGCAAAGGACGAACATGTACTATACATCAGGGGTTACATGTACGATCACGTAATATTGGTGTTAGCCTAAATCAGAGCCTAGTGGAGCACACTCAGGTAAAGCTGCACCCAGGCCACCAACTGGCACACACTGCCAGAGCTTACATGTACATCTATCCTGGTTTCTGTAGCACAAAGCCGACTACATGTAGGAGAATTGCTACTCCCCCTGGATGGGATGTTAGTCCAATGCGAGTTACCCCCTGGAAGCATTTTTGTCACAATGCAGTACCCATTTATACTCTTGGGTGGAGAGAGGTACATGTACTGTGATCAGAGTAAAGTGTATTGTCCAAGAACACAACACAGTGAGCCGGGCCAGGGCTGGAACCAGGACAGCTCGATCTGGAGTCCAATGCGCTGACCATTATGAGTAGACCACACTGTCTCCCAAGTGGCTCAACAGGCCATGGCCAGTGCGCAACTCGCGTTTCCACATCATGAATGGGCTAAGAGTATTGCTACTCCCACTGAATGGGATGATAGTCCATTCACAGCTAAGTACACTATTAACCCTTTCACTCCCAAGAGTGCTAAGTTCAAAACTGAGGAAAGAAAAAGTATTGAATTTCATTTTGCAAAATGACAATACCACATGAAAGTACAGCTCAATAGCTTTGATTTGAATGGTCGTACACTAGGGTTTCATCCACAGACTCTGGGAGTGAAAGGGTTAATATTATTTTGTAACATGAGTTTAAGAGCATCTTGAGCTCTGTCTACTGTACAACTGCCATGTACCTCCTTTGAGTTGTTTGTCAGGGTTTCCAGGAATGTTACTATCAGTGGGAACTTGCAATGCCCTTCCCAAATGTTCTAACAATGATGAGTGTCCTTTTCTTTTAAAATCCTTCATAAAACTAATTAAAGAAAAAACAGTAATTAGGGGCGACCCATTTAACTTCTGAGAGGGGGGGGTGGAGGATTTTGAAAAAAAATATCCTGCAAGCAAACTTGTACGAAAAAAATTTTCGTGCACACGACCACTGACGGAAAAAAAATTCATACACGTTCAGTGGGCCGAAAAAAAATTCCTGCAAGACACTACTGGGCTGACTTCAACTTCATCTTCAGCTGCTGCAGGCAGTTGGGATTTTAATAGCATCTGTATTTGGGCAAGAGGGGAACTGGAACTACAATAATTTTTGCATCTCCCTTCTTCAGATAGCTTTTTCTGTACATTAATAATTATTATTATAGCTGTGGTTACACCGTACCAGTCTACAGTTTTGTCAAATCCAAGATGGTGGCCCAGGGGGGGTACTCCCTTATCAACGGGCTGTGGAGGTCCACCTATTGTGAACCGATGGTTCAAAAGAAGTGAAATAGTAGTGCTTGTGCTCTAGTAGTAGTTTGAAAATGAAGTCTGAATCAACTGGTTCATCCAATAAACCAAACCAATCGCAGCTTTGAACGTGTTTACATATGGTCTTCATCGAGAAAGACAGCATCAAGCGAGTCATTTTCTTCATCCAAATATTCACTCCTTTGGCTTTAATCGAAGGTCCGCAATATGTATTCCTAGTACTCTTTCATCATAAAGTTCCTGTTTGTCAAAAATCCATTTTGAATTTAACTGAACAGTTCCAGAAATACTCATGTTTTTACGTTCGGTTCCATGTCAAACTGCCTTCAAAACGCACGAAATGTAGTCTCAGGACAACCATAATCTTTCAAAATTTCCCGGGGGGCATGCCCCCGGACCCCCCTAGAAGCCTCGCGCCTTCGGCGCTCGTATGATTACACCTTTGGTACTCTTAACGCACCCCCCCCCCCCCCCCATTCTAAATCCTGTCTACGAGCCTGTCGGTAGCCAACACTATACCTGCAAGATATGTGTGCAGGGCCAATGGATGTTGTACGATGGAATGAAGGAGAAAGCATGTCCAGGAGCAGGCCTAAGGCCTGACTCCTTTCATCAGTGCATAGTGGAAAGGGATCACCATCTCATTGCTTTTACATTCAGTAATAATAAATATGTAATTAGTGATACATATGTATTATTACTGAACGTATTAAAAAGCAACGAGATGGCGATCAAAGGTCAGTCACAACGGAAAGGCGACTTTTCCTCCGCCCATACACACAGAAAAAAAAAATATCCTGCAGCATGTTACATGGAGAAAAAATATCATGCACACAAATGCTCCGAGAAAAAAATTCCTGCAGCATGAAAGGGTTAAAAAAAAAATTATTGCCTATACCAATCCTCGCACCCCCCCCCTCAGAAGTTTAATGGGTCGCCCCTTAGTATGTATTGTTACATTGTGAACTGTACAACCAATTTGCTGTTGTTGTTGTTGCATTGATCATTAGTCAAATAAGTCACAAGCACATGGCATCACACAGCAGGCTTGCATTGTGGCCTAACGTATCCATGGGTGCTCGCCTGTTAATCAGGATCCAGCAGCCTGGGTTTGAATTTGCCCAGGGGTCCTTAACTTTCTTTTCCTTTTATTTTTTAATTTCACTGACTTTGACAAAATACAAGCACTGCCATCAGACAGAAATATAGTGGAACCCAACCTTATGGCCACCCTGTTAATACGGCCACCCCGTTATTATGGCCACCTTTTTTGCCCAGCAAAAATCGCACTCAATCTCTTGTAATAAAAGCCCCTTTAATACGACCACCTCGTAATAAAAAAAAGGCCAACGGCCAGACTTTGCGATCCCTGTGCGCCTATTTTCTTTGTAAATTTTACCCCACATTACGGCCACAAACTTCGGCGATGGATTGAATATTGCAAATCATTGACACATGACTCCGTATTCATTGAGCAGGTTTTCAATTATTATTGAAATGCCTGTTATCGGATCTTCCTGTAAATTGGTTGAGGTTGGCTTTAGTGCTCGTTCAGTTGCTTTTGTTGTACATTTACAATCATTAATACAAATGTACCTTGCAAGATTTAGTGGAAATAAATCCAACTCTAAAAGACCTTTTTCGATCCAGTAATTCAATCATTTCATCCTCTGCTGAGAGATCTCTGTTTTTCAGAAGAAAGTATTTCTTCTTCCAAGGAATAAACTGAAATGAAAGTCAATACCAGAAATCAGTCGTCACACAACATCACTTTACAGCAGTTGTCATAATCTCGATCTGGGAAAACGTGCCTGCCAGGTGGTCTGGGAAAAGTGCAGACTGCAGGCTAGGAGACTGCAGACTTAACCTTAACCCTAACACCTACACTATACATAGTAACCCTAACCTTTTGGGTTAGAGTTTAGGGTTAGTTTAGGGTTAGGGTTTGCCTGCTACATTGTACATGTAGTCTGCCTTTTTCCCTGACCAGTTAAAGCTTGTTGTACTGCGAGTGTAAGTGGAAAGTCCAGAAGTGTCCAGTCCCTGATTGGATTGAGAATATCAATCAATCCCAATCAGGACGGGGACAACATGGCATCACACTCCTCAGCAGCTTCTGTTAATCACTATCTTGCCAGATGTCAGGGCCTCCAAGCATATAAGTTCTAAAGGTGAGAGTGTCAATGACGAATTGCACCAAGTCAATAGATACAGACCTCACCAAATCCTCAGCCATTTTTCATTGATTTGTTAGGCCAGGTACGTGTAACATGTAGATGACCTTGTTGAGTTTTTCACCTGAACACCCCTACCTCTTATCTGGAAACACTGGCATGAGTGGCAAACTAGCACACCAATGTCATGCAAAAGGCTACAATGTACAGGACAATTTTTTTCAAACTGGAGTTTGTCCTCCTGTTATCTATCAGAGGCTGTGGGACGCATGCTCATCTCACATGGTTAGTGTCTTTGGCTCAAGTCACGGTTGAGAGGTACTAGGCAATACATTGCTACCTCTCTCCCGACCCTAGGGGTCTAAAATAATTATAGTACATGTTGCGTACCAGAGAAATTGATATGGTGTTGTTCCAGAAAATATCCATTCAGTACCGGTTCTACCCCCCCCCCTCCCCCCCGCCCCCCCCCAACCCCATTTCGCAATCTTCCACGCACACACTTGAAAATTACAGTTCACATATGCTTTACTACTTTCCCTTTACACCAATTTGGCTTTTCTCTCACTTTCTTTCAAATTTCCACTGAGACCCCCCCCTCTTCTCACTTGGGAGTTTCCAATGACCTTCTTCCTGGGGGTGGGGTATGGATCTTTTCTGGAGGCCACCAACCATACAAAATGTAAGCGCAAACCTGACCAATCCTGGAACTACATGGACAAAGTGGAGGTAAGTGACGAGGGTTTGGTGGGGCGCTGTGGGTAAACCATTACATGTATTGTCAGGATGGTGAATTTGCAGGTACATGTGTCAAGTACTAAAATATAAAATTGAAGGGTCAAGAATCCAAGTGGAAAACTATGCTAAGGCCGCGAGCAATCAAAAACGCCGCTTTGACTTCACTTTAATGCATAATTTGGTAAATAATGGTAATATTTTTTTGTGTTTATGGTTGTTGTTCAAATGCTTGTTTGTTGTTGTATTATTGTTGCTTGTAGACCTGCCATCATTTGTACAGTGCAGCATACTCATCCGGAAATGGCCCGAATTAAGATTACATGTACAATGTTATAATAGGAAACGGACTCATCTCAGTAGACAGTGTACATGTACCTGTATAGAGGATATTACACCGGCGGCGGGAAGGAAGATATGATTTTGTATTTCGAGTGGTAAAAAACAATATTTTACGAACGAGCGCAGCTGAGTGAGTAAAATATTGTTTTTACCTACTCGAAAATAAAAATTCATATCTCTTCAAGTCCACCGTGGTAATTTTCTTTATTATTATATTGACAAAAGACAAAAGCACAAACTTTATCAGTGAAACTCTTGCAGCTCAGTGGCTGGACTTTCCGAATTTCTCTCTCAAGTCTTTACTTGCAAGGAACTCATTGATATAATGTTAAGTCATATGGAAGTTTTCTCTTCTTCTTGTTAACATTTTCATACTCCTCAGTGAACTGATTTCATGTCGGCTTTCATGTGAACTTTCCACGAATCTCTCGCTCGCCATTTTTCAACCGGAGCTTTGCACAAATAGCCATGCAAAAGCGGGAAATGACGTCATCCGTAATCCTCACTAGTGAGGGATATGGAAACATACGCCACTCGGGTCCCCGGGATGTAGTTTCGTAGGAATTATTACAGAGTGGTCTATTTCCAGTAAAAACACGTGTGTCATGTATAATAAACATTGCATTATTGACTGTACCAATCATTGCTACATGCATATTCTGACCAATCATGCCACATGCCATATGTCTGACCAATCATGTACATGCATATTGACCTAATGAACTCATGTACATGCATATTCTGGACGCAATCATGTACGATGCATATTCTGGGACCAATCTGAACTTATCAAGATTTTAAGTCTACCATGGCACTTCTCCTTTTAATTTTAGCAGTGTGATCACTGAAATCAAAGTGAGCCAGTTTTGAAGAAAGTAACGCAATCAAAACTTAATTGAGAATGTTTCTTCAAAACTGGCCTGCTTGAGTGGTCTTCGCACTCTGATAAATAAGGTAAATAAACACTTATTTTTATTGATTAAAAATACTGGTCCATTACGCGAGTCTCTTTGATATTAGGTTGGTACCACTGCACTGTCGCACACCTAACGCTGGACGTATTAGCCAGTTCGAACATCAAAATCCACTATGGGTAACTGACAGATAAATATTTTCCCATGATGTTCGGACAGGCAGTCGAGGCAAACAAGCTGCTGTCCTGTGAGTCGTCGTCATCCTGAATCACTGACGTCGCCGCCCACCAACAAGACCAAACGCTGCCCTCGTACAGATCTAGATGGGTTGCTTTTTCGGCTTTGTCTCTTGCAGGATTTAAAGGATTGATGATGGACGGAGCTTTCTTACATGACGTCTTTCTGTTGATCCCACAACTCACTTGTACAAGAAACTTTGGGAATTACTTTCTTCCTTGCTAGCTGGGCTACTTTGGCTACTTGATTCAGTACAGGACGTTTGGAGAACAACTTAGAGGCTTATCTTCCACGTCAGAATCACGTTTGCTAACTCGCGAACGCACATTCAGCAATTACACGAGCCCTCGTTGTCCGCTTGAAAGACGTTTCGTCTCCGCTGATCAATTAGTAACTGTCTCTGGGGGTAGTTTTCTGCTTTTTCGGCAGACCTGAACTTTCAATTGAGTCTGTTGCTCCTAGAATTCGTCCTGGACGTCGTGCTACGTCTAACCTTTCGTGGGCGAGGTCGTTGACGAAAGGAAGAGTCAGACGTCGGTGTACTTGAACTGGAAGATGTCGAGGACGCCATGACGGTGAGGTAAACACGTGTATATAAAATTGGTACAATGTCGTGTTTTGTTTTCTTTCGTTGAGGACTACATGTATTTTTCAGAGGAGAAAAACCTTAGGAGCATGGTCCAAAAAACTGATGAGTTGCTAAGTTGCAGTCTCCTGAATTATGCGGACCCTTTGAAATTTGCCTGGGCCTTGGAGCCCCTTGAAACACCACTTCCCAGCTTCCAGATGAAGGTTTGCCAGGCAGTCCGTGAAACCAAGACGTTGGGGGGAAAACGTAATTTGATCACTTGTATTACGCTGGTATCTCCGTCGAGGTCAGCCAGTTCCCCGACGGGTTTTTTCGCCACGGGAATGCGAGATTTGGCTTCGCGAGGAAATTCACCGCTTCCTTGTTGATACCTTTCTTTGGTTGTAATAATTATTGTGAAATTTATTCGTTGTTTGTGGATTTGAAAATAGTCTTGTTTCGCTTGGTTACGAGGGGAAGAAGATTTACGAGGCTCTTGAAGGGTTATCCAGCTTAGGCCGACCAGTTTGGGCATGCGCAATTACTCAAATTATTCTTAGCCGGCGAGGACTCGGCATACTCCACAAACTGAGCCACTGAAAAAAATACTAAAGGGAGAGGGCGTGGGAAAATATTTAAAAACCCCTCCTATAGAAAATAATCAATAAAATCTAAAAAGTTGTACAGAAAACTAGGCAAGATTAAACAGAAGACAGACAGGATTTCCCAATCCTCAAGCGATCGGGTTTTTTTTTTTTTCAATCTGTAGCCTTCGTAGGCCGTTTATGGTGTCGTCACACACAACGCTTAGTTCCTCGCCGAAAGAGCGTTCCCGTGACGACACAAATAAACTTGCATACCTCCTGCAAATCCTAATTTATTTTTTTTATTTTTTTTTTTTTTTTAAAAACCCAGATGGTGGCGGACGTCGTAGACGAAAAGAAGGCAGTGCTATAGCTTATGTCCTGCGCCTCTCGAGGATTTTATTCGAGTAAGCCCCTCCTTACCTCTACGACCTAATACAGGGCAACAAAGAAAATGTGAATTTATTCAGTATGGTTGATTCTACACAACTAGATGGGAAAGGCAAATAATTTGAACTGTTGTTCATTCCAGTATCAGGACGAGACACGCCGAAAAAAATCCATTGTAGCTTCGCCGCAAGCAACACGGACACCTAGATTTTGTTAAAGTTCTTAATTCACAACGAGGTGTGGACTACATCGAGACAGCGCAATAAAGACCTTGAAGAAGAGCCTTAACCCACGAAGCAGCTTCGCGGGCTGTCACTCTAGAGTAGCCGTTCAAGCTTGTCTTATTTTACAAAAACGCGGAGGATCGATTGTTTGAAACGAGCCGGGACTGGTAAAGATAGACACAATATATATTGGGGGGGGGGGGGGGTGGGGTGTGTGAATATCCTATGGGGTTCTGCCAGGGAGCAATGTGCTTCGATATTGGTTTGGACCTTCTTATGGCTACAGTATGTTAGTGCTACGGTTACAAGTCGTTATTAGGCCTCATGGCTTTTTGTTCGTCCGAGCATTACCTGGGCGCCTCGTGAAGAGACTGGGCGAGACAGTCCAAATCCTCGTCCGTCAAGCAGTTATAAAGATAGAGCAAACAAGGTCAAGTCAGAATGTATACGTCGCCCCCTCTCTCCATTAGTCCATTTCCGACAGCACTAAGTTGTCGATAACCGCACAAGCTGCCTCGTCCCCCCTAGGCAATCGCTGCTTGTTTGAGGCGTGGGGTTGTGAGGACTGTTTGACAGGTCGGGCAACGGGATTTTCCCGCTCACAGGGAAATCGCAAGCCAAGCGGCGCCTGGGGTCGAGGCAAGACCCACAAGGCCTCTACCCAGGTTGTAAATGGTCAGAATCGCCACAACAAAAGCAGCATAATACCTAGTGGACACAAGCCTAATGTTATCAAGTTCATCTTTTAAAATGATAATTATTTAATGATCTGTCAGTGTAGGACACAGACCACTCATGTTGTCATGTACCAAGTTTGAAACGATTGAGGTTATTAGAACACTGGTCCAGGGTGGAGCCAACTTGAGACTGACCAATAAGAAAGATTGGCTGGAAGCGTGTTTGTTTATTATCTTGCCACAACGGTACCACCAATGATAAAATACAAGGCAAAATTTTTTTGCTTGGAGGAATTCACACCAGTAACACGTGACCAATGTACATGTGTAAATCATATCATCCATCGGTCCCCTTGACCGCATAAGCCTTGAACCTGATGGTACTTGTCCAGTTTAAGCAAGCACAGTTTGCCGAGAACTTTGGATGGCAAACTGCCCCCCCCCCCCCCCCCCCCCCCCCTTACCTCCCCTTCCCATTCCTGTTTTCTTCCATCACTCAGATATATCAGTGTCATG
Organism: Desmophyllum pertusum; assembly: GCA_029204205.1. Taxonomy (NCBI): domain Eukaryota; kingdom Metazoa; phylum Cnidaria; class Anthozoa; order Scleractinia; family Caryophylliidae; genus Desmophyllum; species Desmophyllum pertusum. Next base: position 22,368 of record MU826875.1, on the reverse strand, counting down.
GGTGCCAGCCATGGGGGGCGTATTTCAATCTAGGGCTGGTTGCCAAAAGTGGAAGATCCTGGAATTCCAGGAACCCAACCTCCATTACTGTTGCGAATATCAGAAAAATCTATTGTGAACACTTTGAAACCACGCTTGGATTTTCCCTTATGCTCAAAAAATTTGGCCTTAGTTTCTTTCATGTATTTAATTTTAGTGCTATTTGCACAAAACTTTTCTGCGAAAAGCCAAAGTGTAAATTTTTGAGTTCTTAAGACTATTCGTCTTGTGGTTTTGATCATGTCAAAGTTAAATAAGTGCAAAGTGTTTTCACCACCGCTTTTTTTGATTCGCACAGTAAAACTAACACATGTAAGCTTAAGTTTATGGGAAGCCTGAACGGGAATGGGAAGTTTAATGGTGACCATCCAAGATAAGAACAATTTCTCAACACACCACTGGTACGCCATGCCATTTAGCCAACCACCACAAGCCTGTCATTTATTCAAAATATTGCAAAAAATCAAAAACTGTACTCCTGTGACTGTATCAAAAAACTGCACATGTACATTATCATGCCTAAAAACTGGGAAGGTCTTCTTCAAAAAATTACAAGGTGTTGTACATTGTATAAACGCGTTGCATACAAACTGACATTCTTTAGGTGAGTGGGAAGGTCAGTATAATGGTGGGATGCAACAAAAAAACAAAATACCGAGCCTCACAGTGAGTCACATGACCATAACCTCAGTGGCGCCCAGCTGGTTGTGTGAGGAAAAATATTTTCGGCTTACTTTAGTTTCGTTTCACTCAGCCAGTGGAAAAATAAAACTACCCTTAGAGAAAGACTCTCATTGGTAACTGGACATCTTTTTTAATTAACAGCAGCCAATCTTTGCAGTCACATAAATGATCCACGCAGACACTTGGGAAGACACTTGGCCCTCGTTATGTTCGTATTTTATATATTATGCTAATCATTGAAAACGCTATTATGTGAACATAGCCACCAATATTGTTTATCACAGTGGCCTGAAACATGCAAAAACTCTATTTGGGTGATTTAAAGGGAAGGATCAAGCAGAAATCTTAAATTATTCTCCTTGATGGAACTGCCTGGATACGACTCTCTCCAGTGCGGCACGGTTGTAGCAATGAAGAGTAGGCGGACACCTACTTTCATCAACTAGCCAAGGTAAAGGTACTAGCCTAAGGATAGTAACATTTTAGATGTTAACGCCCCTTAGTTCATGGAGTTATGTCTTACCAAAACGCACAATATTTTAACCCCTAAACGCATAACCAAAGTCACAGCCTGGGACTTATAGAGTGTAATCCTAAATTGTCATTTTATTAAAATTTCAGCTCTAAATGGCTCAGAGTATGGATGCCATAAAACTCAGGATCTCCAGGTAATGTGTCTGCTGTGCATGCCAGAACTGTGCACATTGCAGACCACGTACATCGTGTATTGTTCGGATGTCGTTCCAGACCTACGGTTTATAATGCGCACCAGCGACAGAGTGAGTCAAACTATGTTATTTCTCCTTAAAATATCATATGAGAATGGAAGAAACAAGCAGAGTAGTCTTGTGGGATCGATTTAGTTGGCGCAAATGACAAATAGCTAGCTTAGCAGCTTAAATTATATATTAGTGGCCCCAGTGCCGATCAAATTGCTTGATATTCACTTTAAATTTTATCATTTTTGTGTACGTACGAATATATTAAAGTAATGTGACTTTCGCTACAGATCTTAGCCACAATATTGCAATCACATTACGAACATTAATAGAAGTCTTTCGCACCAGATAACACAAACGTACAAAAGTATATTGGTTGCTCTCTTTATGTGCAATTTTCCTATAGACTTCTTCGTTCTTCTTAATTTCAAACTGAGTATGGTAATTTTTACACCTTTTGACGTCACTATTCTAACGTTCTTTGTTGAAATTGAACAAGCAGCATGATGGGGCAAAAGTTGAGCATGTTTTGATTTATAAAAGAATAATAATTTTATGTTTTGAGACTGGGAAAATGTGTTGGTCTGAATTACTTTACTAAAGGTTTCCTCCCACTGTTCTCCAAACACTTTTTTTATTGTCTTACAGATGTGATTTAGCACACCAGACCGCCCCTGAAAGTTGTGGCTCAAACACCGCTCATTGGATGTCAGTTGAGTGCAGGACATGTGTAGTTGCCGAGGGAACTCTTGTCAACAGAACACAATGGTATAATCCATACTGTAAGTATTAAAACAAAGTCTCTCGATTGGTCAACTATCAATGTACAGGCAGAAATTGCCTAGTACCTGATATCGGATGTCTAATCAGTAATGGGGTGTCTATGGTCTTGGACAATCAGGAACCAATTGGCCTATAATTCTTCCACCATTGTAGTTACAATTAGGTCTGTGTTCTATTTGCCGTGGAGCAGCAATTTAAGGTTGGTTGGGTTGGTTGGGGTTTTTCGTTGTTCTATGGGAAACAATTAACATGCATTTTAGGTTGGTTTGAGTTGATCAAACTTTTTCAACCGAGCATCAAAAACTACATGTAGGGTTGAAAGGGTGCAATCGTTTTCAACCAAAAACAGTTGGAAAAGTGTTCTAATTGGGAAACCTCAACACCGTGTCAACCTAACCGGTTGCGGTTTGAAAAGCTGGATACCACTAGAACACGACACTTAATGTACCTGTCTATTTAATAATTTGAAACCTCTCTAAAACCGGCCACCCTGGGGCATTATTAACTGCCCGTTTGTAGGAGGTGGTCATGCCAGGGAGGTTTCAATAAGAGTGAAAAGCATTGGATAGCACGTTACGATTGGGACGAAAAATCCTGGTCGTTGTGGAGAGGTGGCCGCTATAGAGATGGTGACAGTTAGTGGAGGGTCAACTGTAGTTGATTTCATTACAGGCGTCCATTACTACTAAGGATATCAACTGGGAGGACAGGGCAATTCCCATCTGGCGTGCCCAGCGGTTGTAACAAGTCGCTAAGATTACATCATTACACAAAACATGGTGTGGATAGTCAATGTTTTACTGAAAAGTCAAAAATGCCAGCCTTGCATACTGGAAGTAAGGTACGTCATGACTGAGTTGATTAAAAACATAGTTTATCCTACTATATCAACACATTGTCAAGCCAAGCAATGACGGTTGGAGAATAAAGAAAAATGATACAAAACGAATACTTCAATAGGGTGCACCGAATTCTCTTACCAGAAACATAAACTAATTGTCAATCAGTAATTCCTGGTTCATACATGTAGGTGTTAAAACAAGCACAAAAGACAAGCACAGGCTGGTTTCTTCGTCGCTTGGTGTAAAGCTAGCGGCAAATGCAGTGGCTTGCAAGTACTGTGTAAACTAATTGTGTAAAGTAAGCGCACCCTGGCTAATGTGACCAGTGTAAAGCAAGTGTAAAAACAAGTGGAAAGCTCGAACGTGTGAACTGTGTCACTAAGCACGCGCAAGACACATCGTGAACCAGTGTAAAGCATAAGCACAAAAAAAATACGCAAGCCTCATGTACAGCTGGTGTAAAGAAAACGTGTAAGCCAATTAGTCCTTGTGAAACTAAGAAGTGCAAGGCAAGTCTGCAACCGTGTGAAACCCGGGGTACTGTAAAGTAAGCCCGAAATCGCAAGCACAAGTACGTAGTGAAAATATGTGGTGCAACTGGCTGTTAAGCAAGCGCAAATTGCTGCAAAACTGCAAAACAAGCACGTGTGAACCCACTGTGAAGCACGCGCTAAGCAAAGGCACCCCGTGTTAACGATGTGAAGCTATACAGACAAGCTATGTCAAACACTGTGAAGCAAGCGAAAAAAGCAAAAAGCTTGTGTGAACCAATGATAAAGTACTGGCAACCAGGAATCACGTCGAACATTGGTTAAAGCGGACGTTAGTGAAAGTAGATTAGTTCTTGTACCCACAGTCGCAATTCTCATTGACAATTGACATCTCCGCCTCCTCAGAATTATTGCCAATGTGATTAGCTAATTTGATAGAAGCATCAGCACTTCGCCTTGTAAGTATTTGCGCTTCAGTGTTGGTGTTCACACTTGTGAACATTGCTTGCGCCTGCACACTTGCTTCCCTTGCTGTGAAACAGGAATCTTAGGAACTGTCACTCAGGCCAAATCCAGTAATCCAATAGTAGGATCGTAGTTTGTGATGTTTGAGGAAAGGTCGCACAGAAATGTTCAGTTTTTGTTAGAAAAAGGAGCACAGCATAAATGGTCCAGGACCAAGAACAGAAGAAACAGGTAAATGGTTATATTCACGTTTTATCATCGTTCGCTGCCTGCTGCTGTGCTGCTCGTTAGCTGCTGCTGCTGCTGCTTGCTGCTGTTGCTGCTGCTGCTGCCTGGTTTGCTGCTGTTAGCTAGCTGTTGTCTGCTTGTTGCTGCTGTTAGCTGCTGTTTGCTGCTGTTGCTGCATGTTGCATGCTGTGACCGTTGACTAAGCTGTTGCGGCGGCTGTGCTTGCTGTTGCTGCTGTTTGCTGCTGTTGTTGCTGTTTGCCCTTTTAATGAGAGCGCTAAAACAAAGAAGCTAGTGCAGAGTGCGAACCGTGCGCGAATGATATCCCTTTCCTTCGCCGCGCTCACGCTCACCGCTCAATCCAAGCCGTTTTTCAATCTTTTTGCCGCGGGACCTAAAGGTCCAGACACACGGGTGCAAACATTGCGTTGCAAATATTGCGACGCAACATTTGAGTCACTCCGTGTGGCTACACGCTGCAACATTTTGCGCCACATTTGATAGGCTTATTCCCTAATAAAACTAGCCAAAGACCTTAAAACAGGTAACTATGCTTGATAGAAGCAGCTTAAAACTAAAAAACTAAAAACTAAAACAACTGTTTTTAGCTTTTAGTTTTAGTTTTAGACACAGGTATGAAATTTGTTGCTCGCTAATTAGTTTGGCAGAAGTAGCAACCTTCGTGATTTTCAGGGGTGGAGCAACACGTTGGCAATAATTTAGCCGCAATATTGCGAGGCAAAGTTGCACCGTGTAATAGCCCCATTTCACACCCCCAATGCCTTTTTCAGAAGTCTCCATTTTACCGAGGACAAAGCATAAATATTTTGTCCACATCAACGTTCGTCATAAAAAAAAACCCGATGTGCGTTTTCAGTTTCTTGAACCAGAGGCAAAAGGCAACGAAATGTTCGAGCTTACTGAGTGGTCATTTCTGTCCTCTCCCCAGCTCTCCATCTGTAGTTTCGGCTGCCGGACATGAAAGGTTGTGTGTAGGAATAGTCTATTACGCACTACATGAACGCGGATGTAGCAGCCTCAAAGAGACCGTTCAGGACAGGACGGCTCAAGACCTCGCTCTCAGGCCCGCAGTACCGACATAATATATTTGACTTGGCGACATTGTGATAGCGTCTGTCTGTAGCATAAGACAAGGCGAAGAGCGTCCCAAGTCAGCTGAAGCTTGTCGTGGAAAACAATTTTGCATTTTTGGTCACAAGGAGAGAACTTAAACCTCGAGGATACAAGCTGATGTCATGCGTCACGTGTTGTCAGTGGAAATGACGTCACATATCACGTGCGGAGATCGTGTACCAGCCCCCTGAACCTTGCCACGTGTTGTCAGACCACGTGGCGTGCGAGAGCGTGTGCCAACCCCAGAACCCTGGTTTCCCTGTAAGACAGTCGTACGAAATAAAGTTGTGAGTAAATTCTAATTCCGAAGTGGAGCATCCAGACGGTTTCTCCTTAGAAACTCAATACATTGTCCAGCAGACATGCAGGTGATGAAAATAACGAAATACAGTCGAATCGCTCTGAGCGGACACTGTCGTAAGCGGACAGCTTTACTTACGGCCGCCTTGACAAAACCCTGTTTGATTACACATTCCCGTAAGCGGCCAGCTCCAGTTGCGGACACATTTTACTGCTTCCCGAGGGTTGTCCGCTTACGGGAGCTTCGACTGTAATCAACTAAAGGATCAACCTCGTTCCCAGGGTCTAGAGCTCTTCTTCCCGCCAAAAGCGATGTGAAAAGAGGGTCTCTTTCTTTTCTGATGCTTTGGCGGAAGAAGAGAGACCCTGGGAACGAGGTTGGGATTTTACCTTGATGTACAGCCAAATTCTCAAAGCTAATATTAAACGACTTATATGGCAGTGAGTTAAGGAGAGTTGACGTTGTGATCTTGGGACTTTAAATGCGCAGCCTTGAAATGCAACGGTGATTGAATTTGTTTTGTGAAACACAGCAGTGTAGACGGTGAAAACGAACGCCCACGGTTTCGACGATTGTCGTTTCATTGTTGCCTCGTGGTGCTTCGCAGACAATACAGTAGTTGAAAACGGCTTTTCTGCTCTGTAAAGCTTATCTACTGTACAACGTGTATAATTCAGTCCTGCCGTTAACGATATTTCGGCTGGCCAAGTACCAGCCTTCAACAGGTTTATTTGAAAGTAGAGATCACAATTGCATGGTTACATGGTTTTATAATAGGTACTAAGTATAAATAATAAGGCAATCCCCATAAAATGTGTTGTTTCCCATCGCCCGACCGACCCAATTTTTTCAAAAAGTTAAAAAAAAGTTTCTGATTCACTTGCCCTGCGCCCATTTCTCGCGTGTTTCCAAGTTTTGCTTTATTTACATCTTTAAAGTCACTCTGACATCTAAATCAGCCCTGTAATGACGTCCTTCGAGTATATTCTAGTTTTAAATTACTCATATTCATAGCCTATCTTTTTATTTTATTTCATTACACATCGTTGTAAGGCGCATTTGATCATATTTACATGTTAATTTGCGCCATAGAAATATAAATATTATTAAAATATTATTCGAGTGATATCGGCTCGTAACAAAATGGTGCCGGGTCACGGGTAAGATAAAACAGTCAAGCTCGCTTGGAATTATTTATGTATTAATTTGTCAATATTTCGTTTCTCGGCTTTCTTTTTTTTAACCGACCGACCGACCGACCTACTTTCACGATAGAGAGGGCGATGGGAAACAAAACATTTTATGGGGATGGCCTAAAGCGACATTGGGCAATAAGTAGCATACGTATACATTCGGCAATAAGATACAAAGATATGTGACAGGAGAATATGAAATTGCAAATTATGAAATTACAACTCATCATGTCTGTTCATTTCTCTAGTGGTTCGATGGTTTTAAGCTTTGTAGATAGATGCTAGCCTCCTCCGCAGGGCAACTCCTCTGGGTCTCCGGGGTCCTGGGGCAATAAAGGGGTAAAAGACGCGGGCACTCCACCCCACTCAGTCACCTTTTTGTCCTCCGTACCAGTCTTTCACTCGTGCAATTATGTAAGAGTTGCCTGCGGAGGAGGCTAGATAGATGCGACTCTGGTGCTTTTTTTACGGAGTCGCACGTTTTTAAAGGAGCTACGTCACGGATGCGCATCTTGAAAAAATTGGCCAATTTTTTTCAAGTTCGTCGTTCGCAATCCGTCCTAATCTTCTCCATCCTCGACCATCATCTACCTTAGTAAACTATTATTTTGAGGCTTTCTTCAATTTGAAGATGATTTTGCACTTCACAAAAATGACTTGATCTATTGTCGTGACATAGCTCCTTTGATAATTAGCATTCGGTGTTAGAATTTCAGTTTCATTCATTTTATTTTCTTGCTGATTTCTAGATCCCAACATGACACGGAGTCTGATTTTTACGGTTCTTGCCACGGTTTAAAAAAAAAAATTGCTACATGTGTTTCTGCTCTGAATTTTTTTTGTTAGATTGGTTTCGTGCGCGCCAGTAACGCGTTCTGCTTAGACTGAAAAAAGCTTGCTTCATTTAGATTCCACATCCTTGAACGGATGATTTATTTCGGAGTGCTTTCAGTTTTGTCTGAGCGACTAGATTAATTCCCGCTGGTTTTTATGGTAAAGATTGTAAACTTCATTCCGGTATTATTAACTTTTTTTGCAACTTGCTTTTGTGCCGTATGTATTGAAATGACAGGTGTAGCGTATTTAACGAGGCGTACGTGTTCATCACATTGCCCAAAAACGCGGCGGTCGCAGCGCTTGATCATCCGACAGCATAGAAACCGGCAAGAACAACTCCAGTGATCAAAGCTTGAATCTGTTGTACAGTGCACATCCCGCCGATAACTCGAACCAAAAGTCGTTTCCCTTGGATTTGTTTCACTGTATAAATTTTACCCCCGATATTTCGAAAACCAGTTTTCCGTTTCCCTGGAAGTTCGAGAAATCGGAATTCAACTGTATACTCAAATGTTTAACCCCCATCTTTATTTTAAGTTTTACAAATTGGCTGGCAAATTGGCTGGCTCACCGCTTTTTATTTTATTTTTACAAAAATAATTTTAACGCGGAATAATTATTCTTGCATGTTAATAGTGGTTTCCTTCCGACCCCGCCTCGTTCTATTCAAACCATTTAAATGCTAATATATATTAAATAACTAAAAAATAATAATAACTTTTCAGCTGTTGTCAAAGTTGTGGTTTGAATCCCAATTTTCTTGTCAATTTCGTTGACCTTTTTGTACACGTTTCGGAACCCCTACGATGATTAGGTAAAATATTTCCATATAAACTGGTTGTGATAACGATTCTAAAAAAAAAGGCTTTGCGTGGAGTCGGGGTCAATTGAAAATTATCAAACAATAAACCATTAAATTACATGCCAGCTGGGAGTGAATTTTGAAAAATCGAAAGGAAACAAAAAAACAAACACCACAGCGGCGCAAACTCTCTGATTTTCATTTCACCGCTTATATCAGCATGGCTGGATTATTAAGTGAATGATGTGATAGCGTTTTTGTATGTGGAACCGGCGAAGCTATCATTTTCAAATTCAGAGTCAAATTTGCATAGTCCAACTAAAGATGTATCTCGCAGACGATTCCAGGCATATTATTGTCGAAGTATTGCACTTGATGTTACTGGTTCTTTCTTTCGAGCAAGTAAGTGAAAGTCATATTTTGTCCTGTAGGCAGAACCGACGTATCATAACGGTGTTACTAAGGATTATCTCGGGAAACGGCTAATTGAGCCGTAAACTGAACTACAATATAGATAGGGTCAGTGTGTGAAATTTCATTCGCAATATTTCATTTCATTTTACGAGTGGCGAACATGGTCGGCTACACGAAATCGTATAAAGAACATGCAAACTGCTGTCGCTCTAATTAAAATTCGTCTCACGTCTTCATAATTTTTAAAAAAATACGTCAGTTTCGGAAAAACTCCGGGAAAGTTGAAATACGACAGGCATGCATGTACGTGTTGTGGGCCCGCTAATAAAACATTACTCGGAAGATCCATCGGCAGCAAGAGTTTCGTCTCTTAATGTAGTTTATCATGATCATTCGATAAAATACAATATTATTAGAAAGCAAGTATGAGACAAAGAATTCTAAGCCGACATGCAAATTTCATGTGCGTCGCGTTTTTTTTTGGTTATTTGCACTGATCATGAACAAAATTTTTGTTTTATCATCATCGTATAATTATTCAACTGAACCTATTGTGTTTAATGACTCCACTAAGGCGATTCTCGATTACGAAGTCACTGCCAGGGAATCTCGCTGTGTTAGCTTGTCTCGGCACTCGCGTCATGTTACGCATATTGTTCCATCGCGTAAATAACTGACTGTTTTTTTTGCTCTCTCTCTCCTTTCTTTTGTAATTTCAATTCAAAGGCATGTTATGTGGTTTAAAAACATCTGCCAAAGACCGAGTGGAAATGAAATCCCAGTCCAATCTTAAAAACACTT